>JAYKAV010003233.1:18014-387739 GCA_035582835.1 Phoebastria nigripes
GGGAAACATGATTTGCTACATCACTGTTTTTTTTTTTTTTTTTTTTTTTTCTTTTAAAACTCTTTTGTCAACAGCTGGTATCAGTCATTTCCAGCTTCTTTTTGCTTTTGAGTTGGAATCTTCAGCCTTTCATATCTCTGGTTAAGGACAGGTTTACTATCCTACCACAGTATCTTTAGCAACAAGACTATGTGTTTCACTATCTGATCATCCTATCCCCACCCCCCCTCTTTATTTTTTTTTTTAATTTTTTTAAGTGGTTGAGGTTGCCAAGGTATCTCTGACTCCTTTTCCAGCCTTGATTCCCTGAGAGCCTTTTGTAAGAGCACAAAGTCATGGACCAGCCACCTATTGCACAGTTACTTGCTTCTAGTTGCTGTGATGCAATTAGCCATCAACAAAATAGTCTGACAGATAAATCAAACTACATTGCACCAATCAGCACTTTTTTTTTGGTGGACAACTGAGTTAGCTATGGCACAATTAGCTGTATGGGGTCCTGTGCTGATTAGAAGAGTGTTCAGCCCCAGAAGGCCCCCTTGCATGTAAACCAGGAAATCCCCAAATGGCATCCACAGAGCCATGAGAAAAAGATCTCCAGGACAAGGGGAGTGAATGGTCTCCAGTGAACATTTCTGAAGCTGACAGTCTTTGATCCCGAACAATTAAAGAATGGGATTATAATTATTTTGAAAACACAGCCATAACCACTCCTTTCCATTACAGTAGGACAAGCAGCAAGAACACAGTCCTTCTGCCTGGAATAATTTCTTCAACTYCAAGAGAACTGCAGTGAGCTACAGAAAATAGTGCAGAGTTTATAAAAGTACATCCCTAGGATTATCTACCTCCGTGGTAGAAGTGCAGGTCTCCACCTGGTGACATTCATGTTGTTTCAGATGCGGATTCTTGGAAGATTTCAATTTCAGATTAAAGATCTATGAACTTCATGTTAGTGACAGTATAGCAAGTTTGCAGGTGATCTGTCCAAAGGCATACAGTATTTGAGGGCAGAATTATTTTAATCCAGAGTGTTTTGGGTTTGTTTGTTTGTTTGTTTAAATAAAGAAAATAGACAGAGGAGACTTGCACCTTAGAAATGCTTAGATACACACCTAGATTGGCAGTCAGGTTAAAAAACAAAGTTCAGTACATTTACTTATGTGCTACACTTTAATATTAGTTTTGCTATTTGCAGATTCAGTGCTCTTTCACTTAAATCAGTACAGAGCYTGCAGTAAGGTCAAAGATGGAGCATTCCTGTGCCCTGTGCAACTCCTGCTCGTCCCTGGCAGGTTTTCATCTCTCTCCCAGGGAATCCCTTCAGGGATGGGGCCCGTTCACCCAAAATACCTGCTAGTCCAGAATCGACAACACCATTACAAGTCCTCCTGATTTGTCTCAGCAGCCCACCAGTGCTTAGCAAGTTGACCTTAACACTTGATGTCAAGACCTTGATGGCTTAGCATATTCAGAGCCCCTGATCAGCTCCCTCTCACCAATCTATCCTAAATTAATTTCCAGTTAATTTATAGGGTATTCATCTTCTAGGATTTGTTTGCTGCCTTCAAGCTACACTTTGCAAGAGACTGAAACACCGAGGGAGCCATGGGTTGTAAAACAAGTGTATGTAATCCTTTTCGCGTGGAGATTCAGGGCTGAATTTGTGGGAAAACAACAATTCATGGAAACATAATTCCAACTGAAAGATAAAATTAGTGAGGGCAAAAAAATAAAGGGAGACCAAGGGGCTATGAGATTATATCATGCATTCTTCTGGGATAGTTTTAAGTCTGATTTAAGACTTCAGTTCCCAAGGCCTGCCACTAGATGGTAATAAAAACTAAAATAATAAAACTGACTTAGCATTAACATCTCTGCCAACTGCAGCCCCAGGAGTTTCCCAACACTACATCACAGCCCCTCTATGCCTGTGAGCCCAGGAGAAAACCACTTGTCCCTTCAAAGTCCAACAGACTGACATTACCTCCTAACCACAACAACTTGCAGCAGTTGCTCTCTTCAGCTATGTTAGAAAAGGACATTGCACAGTGCGGGGCTGGCTGGCGTGGGCACAGGACAGAGCTAATCCATGTTATAGTCCCCTGCAGGGCCCCTGCTACACACCACGCAGGAGCTTTAGGCAAATCTTTGCTCCACATTCATGCAGACACCCATCTTCCCAGAAGCTACCCATGCTTTACACACTGCTCCCAACTGAGCTGGGCTTCCTGACCTGCAGTTCAGAGAGGAAAACAAGTTTTTCCTGGACATTTCACAGAAATGACTGGGAGGAACTGCTAGGCTTTGTGTCACGTTAATCCCTTCTAGACTGGTTGTGGCTTAGATATCCCACTCCTCCACTGCATTTAGGGTAAAGGGGCGATATGCCACCTCCACTTTCTGCTCACAAAGATCCCAGTTTCTCTCAGATTGCTTAATCTACTGAAAAGTATTCAGTAAACCAGTGAATAATTGTAGCCTTTAGCTTGCCTGGAGCAGATATCATACCAGACATCAAAGCAGGTCTGATTGGACCCTTTAATAGGGTGGCATCATTTTGGGGTCCAAGATCATCTGAGATAGTCTGGGACAGAGCCAGCCTTTCAGCAGAAAGGCTCACTGCCAAGCTTGAGGATGCCTATGGATGGCAGGATGTTCTAGCAAAACAGTCCCCACCTAAACACAGCTTTTTAAAACACTAGGTACTCATGGAAAATTACTGGATTTTGGGTACAAAACCAGCCTCAAAAACAGTATGAGCTCAAAGCCAGTTCAGAGCTCTTCTTTCATCATTTAGTCACCAATAAAACCAGTGCTTTAGTAGAGACACCCAAGTGGATGCACCTGCTTTGTCACCTTCCCCCCAAGACCATCTCATATATTTTCATCAGGTTTATTACCCTGTGGTTACCTGAACTAGTTTGGTCTCATCTCCTGTGGTCAGTTCTGATGATGGGAGTGTGGGGTTCATTGCTCTTCAGCTGTCCCCTGTAGCCCATTCCTGGGATTTTTCCTTCCTTCACATACCTTTTGGCCTGACTTCAGCAGAACCACCAGGTTGAGAGCTTCTGCTGCCCATTTATAATCTTTCCTGCATACGCTAGGAGAGAGCACACTTGGTTTGTTTTGTACAAGGTGGTCACACAGCTTCAGGAGCCCAGCTTCTCTTCAGATGCAAGATGACATGCATGAGGAATGGGAGAGTTTTGCTATTGCCAAATAGGGTCATTCATTACATTTCTTGTATCGAGGCAAACTCAGGGTACCATGGTCCCAGCTGCAGAGGGCTCCCAGGAGGGGACACTTGCCTATCCTCATAAGGAAGGTCTCCACAGAGTATCCCCCTCAGTATGGCACATGTACCCAGGCAGGGGCTCCACCTACTGCCACTTCCACAGAGATTACCGTCTCCCTCTAGCAAGACTTGAGTAGTCTAGAAGGAAAATCTTAAGTAGAACGTTTAAAACACTGAAACAAATGGGACTGCTCGAAGCATTGCACTGCTTGGAAGGTGTCAGGAGCTAAATTATTCCAGAAGCACTGAACCATATGCTGTCAGGAGCAATCCTGMGTTGGCAGAGAGAAGATGGACAAAGCAGCCTGATAAATCCCTTCCTTCCATCCTAGCATCTATAATTTCTCTGTTAATGACTTGTAATTGTGTCCTACATGTCAGGACACATTTTGATTCCTTGCTTGATAAAGCGTTGGGGCCAGTAAGATCATTCAATTAACTGCAGAGTCCAACACCTCCCCCAGCGCCAAAACCTCCGGTCCCAAATCAGCCAGGATCATCTTTCTGTACCTCTGCAAGGGCCCAAGGGGGAAGGGAGCAGAGCAGAGAGAAACATTCATTCTCCTCATTTAAAAATGTAAAACACATTCAGGACTGCGTGTAATAGTGTTGTAAATCTTATTTCCATAAAGTACCTCCAGGGCTAATTCACGAGACATTAATCATATTCCAGCTTCTCCCAGCTGTTAACTCATCTGCAGGGTTTTTAATAAAAGATTTTGTGTGCATTTTCAAGAGGCAAAATTGTACCAACAAGGGCTGGTCTACTCGGAGCAGAGATTTCTATGGTCTGGAACAAAGGCCACCTTAGAGGCTCCCAAGCCCCTGCCCAGCAGGTTTCACTCCCCAACTGAGCCCTCCCCGGCTCCAACCAAGGTTACCTCACCCTCCGTTCAATGACACCCTATGGTGATGAGGTTTGGCTAAGTCAGTAACATATTTCCAGGTCACTTCCTTCAAATGCAATCTGTTTTATTCCCAAGCAGTTCATTGGCATTGTTCAGTGGCAGAACCCTTAATTATTCCTTTAAATTTCATTTCAAATTCCAAGCACTGCCTCCCTCCTGCCTCCCGCCTCCCTCTAGCCTCCTGGAATTATAATCTGATTTGTGGATAAACACATTGTTTCCTTTTAACCCACCTGTCTGAAAGCTCTTCTTTCCAGGAAAGGCCTCATTTCATCTCCGTGTCACGTTGGGGAGGTGACAAGCTCTCAGGGGCATGGAGTCTGCTGTCTCAGGGACCAGGGAACACAATTGTCCCTGACCGGGGAATGCCACAGCACATCCAGAGAGATGGGATACACCTCTTTAAAATGCTGCACATACAAATGTCCCTTGGCAAGACAGCAAGTGACTCCAAGCAGCAGCAGTTGACCAGGCATTGGTGTGCTGCATTACAATGTCTGTTCAAAGTCCTCCTCCACCAACATCCCCCTGCCCTGCCCCGCCCCACCCCAACACACAGCCCCACCTGCATCTGYTCACTCATCCCATGGGCCTCAGCAAGTCCTTGTCTCTTTTTACTCCTTGCAAAAGCAACCTCCCAGATAGCTAGGTTTGTGCCTCCCCATTCAACCTGTGTGTTTTTCCTTCAGGTGAGCCCGGGATAGCAGGGGAGGGCTGCCCTCATGTTACCAGCCAGGCAGCAGGTCTGCCCAGCCCCTTATTCCTCAAGCTCCTTTTCCATATGCAAAGCCAGATTTGGGAGTATTGCATTGTCTAACTCCATCGTCTAAATCAGCTTGCTGGCTAATCCTGTTTTAAGTGTACTCCACATTCAAGGGAACGTMACTGCGGCTGCAGAAGCCCCTCTCTTGCTCCACTTAATTACACAGAATAACATTAAAACCAGCCTCAAACTACAGGAGCTCAGTTGTCAAAGGAAAGTGGCAGAGGCTTTCCAAAAGCAGTTTCCTCTCCACTGTGAAGGCTATAAAAATTAAAAGCCAGGAGCCGCATGCGTTCATCAAAAAGGGAGAAAGCTGGACATCTTCCCAATATCAGGACAGGCAGTTTGCAGTAGCAGCACTCAAGGTAGTATTGCTTAATCTACAAGCATACACTCAAGGTAGTATTCCCACCTGATAACTCAATTTTTCTTTGAGTTCTTAACCACTTCAAAAAAGAAAGAAAAAAAAAAATTTAAAATGAAAAATGCCACTTCACACTGAAGTGTCCAGGTGTTTAGATCTGTTGTTTTCCAAGGGAAGCATTTCAACTTTTTCTTTTTCTCAGCTGAAGTTAATCAGCAAATTTGACTCAATTCCTCAAGCTGTATCTTTAGAAAAAGAAATCACTGGTGTTACTAAATCTAGGAAAATTTTTCTTTCTTTTAAAAAAAAGGACGTGGGTAATAGAAAGCCAAATTAAACATATGTGGGACCACATTAGATTTAGACAGAGCCACAGTGAGAGGAGAGACATGTCTTATTTTTTACTGGAGGAGAAAAGGTGTAGAAGTTTAGGAGTAATTGTTGGTGGGCAAATAAAGGCTCCATATTTCAGCTTGTGCAGTTTTCCCTGTAGTTTTTCCTTAAAGACCAGCTTCAACCTCCTGCTCTTACCATAAGCAGTTGTGGTGTCAGTGCCCTTATGATTCACCCCTCCAATGATCCCAGATGTGGAATGGGACTAGCAGCTCTTCCCAGCTCCCCTCCCACCTGCTTTGCCAACTTGAAGGACCCTAACGGCTGGTTTAGGGCTAACAGGGGGCCTCCAGCTGCTCACAAAATCCAAGCACCCCCCAGCCGTGGGTGAACTTTCAGCCAGCTGCATCACAAGCGATGCAAAGGCAATCAAAGCCTGGACAGGCCATTGAAACAAGAGACTGTACTTGCACATCTTGCAAAGCTGCACCCAGGCTGCCTGCTGCTGCACAACAGAGATGGGCGACCAGCATTTCCTGGGAACGGAGACCTGGCTCTAAGCCTGCACCGAGCACACAAACCAGGGGAGGTCTAACCTCACCAGTAAGTTATTCAAGTGCGTGTGAGGATAAAGCAAAAAAAATACCTGAGCAAATCAGAGTAAAAATGCTGATTGCTGCTGCATTTTGGGTAAGAAAGTACAGTCCGTGCTCCAAACCTTTTGTCTGTTGACATCTACAAAACTCATCTCCCCAAGCTCAGCACTGGCACAAATGCATCCCCTTGGGACTGCACCCTTGTTTCTTGCTCTGTCTGCAACTCTCTCCTCAGAAGAGCTTGCACTGCCTCTCACCTCCCTTCTCTTTACCTGTGCTTCTTCCTTTCTAGGAGCCTTCCTTCAGAGGCAACAGTCCAATACTGTAGCTATTCCAGATATGCCACTCTCCAAAGAAATGGGAACATTTTTCTATGATTAGAAGCCTCTTTCTTACTAATCCACTGCCCACCATGCTGCAGGTCTCACTCTTCCCTCCTGTTGCATCTCAGCTTAATCTTTAACACCGTAAAACAGCGTTCCAGGAAAACCTCAAGGCAGAAAAATTCAAGAGCATGCTGTCTAGCACCCTGACTGTATCACAGCTAAAATGTGGTCTTGGAAGTGACACAGCCAGAAAAAAAAAAAAAAAAAAAAAAAAAAAAAAAAAAATCAACAACTCTGATTCTTTTTCTCACCTTTCTTTTGCTTTCATTCCTAAAAGATGTTGTTTTTGTTCTAGTATTTCTGTAGGTTCCCCACTGCCCCACATAGCCTTTTACTATGAGAAAACAGACTCTCCACGTCATTACCAGACAACCTTATTCACACTCTGAATTTGTTTTCTGCATTTCACCTTGGAAAGTACCATTCGTATCACTGTTATTACCTGTGTACTTCTTTTGAATAGTAAAAAAGCCAGCACCAAGTGCTATTAAACCTATGTGATACCAGCAGTTATCTTCATGTTTTCCAGTGCATGGAGTGTCTGTACTTCCCTTCTCCCAGCCCCCACTGAGGAATCAACCCTCCCCCCAAAAAGTCCCAACCCATCACACATTTGGCAGCTAGCAATAATTATTTTGGAGTCCCATGGCTGCAACTGAACAGAACCACCATGAGTTCTGTGAGCAGCTTAATTTGGTCATCTTGGATAATCTATTTGTTTTCTTAGTGTTATGTAGTTTAGATTGATTTAGCTATTATTTTCAGCTCCACAGGAAAGAAAATTGGTAAATAACTTTTTTTTTTTTTTTTTTTAAATTGTGACAACCATTAACTGTCAACAGACCATCAGACAATCAAACTGCCACCAGCAGAGATCACTCTGTAGGAGGGAAAAGACCACAAGCTCCATAGGCACTCTCAGGACAGGCTCAGACAGAGTTAGTACTCAGTGAACACAGCAAAAGCCAGCCAGCCTTCCCACTTCTGGCCCCACGCAACCATGGAAATCCAGTTTTCCTCTGTGAAAAGAGGCATTATGGGCCCATAAGGCTGCAGCATGTCCTTGCACCTCTGGGAGGGTGCAGGCACATACAAGACATAGCTCTGAACCTGACCTTCCCCTGCAGAGCTCAAAACCTGCCTGGTCAAATCCTGTACCMAGGCATGCAGCAAGCTGTCTGCCAACTGACCCGCTTGCAGATCACCTGTTGGTACTGCCCTGCATCCCCTCAGTAACACATCCCTGAGCACTGGTGGGGAAAATTAAAACCACCCCCAGCTCTGAGCTCCAGGCCCAAGATACAGCCAAAACCAACTTTTCTGTTCCCCAAGCCACTCCTTACTTTGCCTTTTCTTCTCTGATTTTTCTTGCTGCTCCTCCTCTTCCTCACCACCTACCCAACATCTCAGGCAAATCTTTAGCAGCAGCTCCACATCTTCAAACCCTCATCTTCACACTGAACCCTCCTGCTTCACCCAGCCCCTAGCCAATAATGCAACACAACACACCCCAACACTTACCTAAAAGCTTACATCAAAAAACTACTCTCCAAACTCCACCACCAGCCCAACCCACCTCCTAAAGCAGCCTTCTCCTGCTGGGCTTTGCCCCTTTTAGCTCTAACTCAGTACAGCTGTGGCAGGCAGGGCTGACTGAACAGGGCTGGTGAACAACAGGGTGATAGGCAGCCCTGTTGTATGTGAACATCTCAGTTCTTCTGAGATGAGGCACTCTGTAAGCATGGAGGGTGGACAATCAAATACCACCTCTTTTTCCCCTCCAAATTTAAGATTTCAGGAAGTCAGGGAGAAGCATATCTCCTGTTTAGAAAGCATTGTTCATGAAGCAGCACAACAGGGCTTGATGCTCCTCTACAGAGTGTCTGCAGGTATTGTAAAACAAAGCTCCTACTGCTGCTTGCTCCCAGGATTAAAATCGTTTGGGGACTGGGACATAGTTTTCCTAGCAACAAAGATCCTTCTCCTTACATTTCCTAATTCGTGAGATGTCAAAGCTATCTATCTGCCACCTCCTATCCTTAAGAAGCAATCCATGCTCCATTTCACTCTAGCCAACCTGGCCATTTCATGGCTCAGAACAGCACACATCCCTTCACTTACTGTTGCAATCTGCAGCACAGCTGCACCAAGGGCAACACTCTTCATTTCCTAGAAGATTATATGAAGTCTTTAACCAGGCCAAATACTTTAAATAAACATTTGAAGACATGTTCCCATTCTGGGAATTCTTCAACACAAACAGATGGATTGATAGATGCAGTAGATTAGTTTGGGTACAATATGATCCAACATGATACTCAAGTGATTCAAGCAAGGGAACCACATGCAATGCACTGCTTAAAGAAAAATAATGTGTTTTCTTGACAAAAGCATCAAATGTTCTGATACTAACCCTCTCCCTGCATACGCTTCCCATACAAATATGCCCTGCTATCATCCATGGCCAGATGGCCACAAGTCCCTCAGTGTTTCTCTAAGTGAGCATCATAGGGCAAATTTTGTTCCCACACATCCTGGATTATGACTCCAAGGGAGACTGTAGTAGAGCATTTCCAGCAAGGCCAGTGCAGGACTGATGGCACAACCAGCTTTGTCCAAGGAGAGATTTGGACACCAGGCAGGGAGGAGAAACAGCAAGCATCGAGGCTTAATTTTATGTTCAGTCAGGCCTTCAAATCTTCTTCTCACTCAGCTCCGTATAATAGGCCCTTTTCCTAAATACTTATTTGAAAACAGTTCCTGGGAAGCTGGAAAGAGAAACTCTGAGGTTTCTGTATCCAGCAAAGCTGCCTGTGCTACCCCAGCCCGTCTCTGTCTGAAGGCAGCATATCTCTCCCCAGGCAGGCTTTTGAAGAGCTGTCATACCGTGACGTCTAATGTCCAGCTCATGTGCCTTGTTCTTGGATGCCAGCCTTTCACCCTTTGTACTCAGTTTCATTTCGCTGTCAGAGCAAGAAGAGACGCTGCAGAAACTGCAGCAGTCACAGTTGCTAGGGCTGGGGGAGGTGTAACCTCCGTGCAAAGGGGAACGATGGCATGGTGACAGCAAGGTGACCACTGACAACTTTGGTCTGTTTCTTCCTGGCATAAGGGTCATGTTCTGGCTAAGGGCTGACACTGACACCTCAATTTACCTCCTTCCCAGCCATTTCACCAAGCCTTCCCCTTACTGAGCAGTTCCTGGAGTGTTTTGTGGGGAGGGGTAGGACTTGCTTCACGCAAATGCCTGCGTGGCTTTCCCCACCTGGGGCACTGTCAGTGTCCTTGCTCTTCCCTTGGTACTGCGTCTTTTTTGTAACACTTGTTATCTCTCTTGGGAAAACGACTAGTGTACATGATGATCAGACAGTCTGATAAAGGAAAAATTACACATATTACACCAGAAAGGGAAATGAAAGATTTTTTTTTTTCAGGCCTCTGTGTGCACTTTAGTTGCCTGACCAGTCTCATCTGGGACCCCCACCCATTGCCCATGGGTCTAAGAGCTATACTTAAGCTCTGGCACAGTTTCTAGCTTTGTCTTCAACTACTCCTGACTGAAMTGCTGCATGGGCAATATCTTCCCTTGCCTGATGGTGACCACAGGCTCACCAGAGCCTCTTACCACTCTGCCTTGTTTAATGTGGTGAGGTTGCACCCTGGCTGGTGAGGGTACTGCTGGCACTGTGGTCACCCTCTGCCCCCAGCTTGGTTTTCCTTTCCTTGGCTTTCCTTTCCTGCTAGATTTAATGGGTAGACAAGATAGGAAAGGGAGGATGGAAGGAGAAAAACCTGCCCCCGTGCTCTGACTGTCACTGGATAAACAGCAAAGGCTGAGCCAGGATGTGATAGTTGTTTGCAGCAGGCAAATCTAGAAATTAAAGGAGTAAGTGACCTGGTGGGTGGGGAATACAATGAACTACACTTTCCACTGTTCCATGCACAGCCCTTTTACTGACCTCGGAAAGATGGAGGGGATAAGACCACACAGCTCATGTGCTTGACTGTGAGCATACGATTAGCTTGTGGAAAACTATTTCCAGGGTGCAGCTCAGCTCTGGTGAAAGCCTCTGGCAAACTCCTACTGCTTTCAATAGCATGCATGGAGAAATCCAGAAACACCAGGCGCTCTGTTGATGTAACTTGATGGATTTGTCAAACACATTTTTGCAATTTTACTGTGTTTTTATGTGGTGCAGAATCACGAGCTTTTTCTGCATTTGGTACAGATTAAATGCCTTGAATTGCTTATAATGGAAAGCTGACCTTTTGCATGCTGGTGCTGTACCACATCACATTGAGGCAGGGAGTTTGGAGGCAGCATGTGCCAAGGTTAGGAAGAGACCAGTTTGCCATGGTGGGACTATACTATGTGTATAAGTCTTGACTTGGGGAAGTGGGCGGCGAGCTGTACTGGCKGTATTGCTGGCTTTGGGAAGATGGGAGCATGTCCCTGGGATCAGCAGAGCTCCCTTGCATTGGGTTTGCAGGATGGCACAGGAAAAGTGTTCCCATCCCTTGGCAGATGGCGTGGGGCCCGTGCAAAGGGCAGCAGGGAGGAGAGGACTCCTGGGTGGCAAGGGCAGACCGTGGCAAGGAGATGGCTGCCTGCACACTGTAAGAGATAAATGTGTCTTGCTCTGCCAGGCGGTGTGGCCTCAGGGTCTGAAGACAGGGTAAGAAGGTAAGTGTCTCAGAAGATATGGGGAGGAAAGTGTCAGATCTTGGTAATTGTCCCATGGGCGAGGGAAGGGAGAACAGCCATGCTCTGCAAGATACAAATGCTCCTGCGAAGTTGAGATCCATGCTGGGTCAGGAGAAGATGTATTTGCAGTTCCATAGGTGAGATGCTGGTCCACTGGTCCCTGCGACCCCTGGTCTCCAGAGCTTCTTCACAGCCCAGCTCTGTCCCTAGCCCTCCCCGTCCCTGCTGGCRAGGGTGGCCCCACACAGAGCAGGTCCTCAGCATAACCCAGGGTCAGATCCCTCCTGCAGGGGATTTCTTGCGCTTTCTGCCTCTCTCTTTGCAGCATGCAAGGGCTCCCTGGTTAATGCTGTATTTGATGACTTGGTTGAAGAAACCAATTTTCTTTCAGCCAATCTTCAGAAGAGTCCCTCTTGGAGCAATTTAAACTTTTTTTCCCTTAAGTAAGGCTTTGGCTGACAGCAGCTGCTCTACTGTCGGTGATGGCAAGTGGAGAAGAGTGTGGAGCTCAACATGAAGGAGGAGCAGAAGGAACAGTATTGGAGAGCAGCAGCATTGCAGTGGCTTGTTAGTTTTGGCATCAGCCAAACTGGAAATGGGGACATGTGGGAAGCAGGGTCAGGGGAAAGCGAACAGCAGAGAAGCCGCTGAACATCTCAGCCAAGACTTTGTACGGTTGCTCAGCACTAGCACCACTGGTGCTGTTGTGAGGATATGTCAAGCTGTTATTAGTCTCTGATCCTCGCAAGCCTGGCTGCAGCAGCGGAAACGGGGTGGGAGCAGGGTTTCTCCAAGACATGAGTAAGAGCCTCTGACTGCTGCCTTCAGAAGTTGGTGGTGGGTGGTGCTGGGGTCCCCCATGCCTGTGACTGAGGTCAGAGACTAACCAAGCTCCTTTACAGGCCATAACTAAGACTGTCTATGTTGCATTGCATCTCTTGTCCTCACAAATGTGACAAGGATGTATAGACTGATGGGGCATGAAATTATGGCCTCAGCCATGCCTACAGTCCACTTGGACAAAACAGTGCTCTGCCTTCTTGTCAGGGAACAAATGAGGATTCTTCTGAACAGACGTGGGGTCCATACTTACCACACAACCAGACCCTGTGAACTACAGAGGGATATTGCCTGTGTTCACATGGACAGGAACTGTTAACTGGGAACAGGCAGTGGCTTTGTGCCACTGGAGACTCCTTCTGCATCACATACACATCCTCCTGGTTGGTCCCAGCCAGAGACCATCTGTGGCCTTGCTAATGTTCACGGGAAAGCAGAAGAGGTGGAGGAGGCGTGAGTGCTCCCTGGACAGCAGCACAAGCTTTGGGGGCTGTAGGAACTGAACTCACTTGTGCTTGTTTCCAAGCCTAATCCTGGCTCTTGGACTCAGTGCAAAGAGCCTCAGACATCAGGTACATTAGCAAGTAGGCTTTAATGGTCCTCAACAGGCAACCTTGGCCCTGCCAGGCCCTTGCAGCACAGTTGGGAAGATCAAAGCTGTCATGTGCGTGTGCCAACCTGAGTGATGGTGACACGGGGGAACAAATATGATTAAGCAGGAGGGATAAGGCTCTGCCCAGGTCTTCCCTGACAGTGGTGGGAGTTTGGAGAGCGGCTGGTGTTGATCTGATGCCCTGCCCTGGGTCGGGAAGGATGAGGAGCAGGTAGGGGAGGAACTGGTCCCCAGCCCAGTTTCACACAGTGCTGTGTGGGAGTAACTCAGCTCCTGGCACTGCAGTTTTCAGCCCTTCCCTCTGCTCTGAGCGCATGGGGATGGTCTCTCTTCCTTTCCCCAGACGGCCGCTCCATAATTCAGAGAGGCACCATGGTGGMCACTGAGCTCGGGTCTTTTCAAACACCTCACTGGGAGCCCGAGAGGGGGATGGGGAATTTCCCTGTGGTGATCCCACTTCTGATGCTGACTTCGTAACAGRCACTTACCATGAATTAATTATGCATTATTAGCATCCATTATTCATTCCTATTATGTGTACATACGTGTGTGGTGCTATAATAAGGGAATTATGCCAAACAATTAAGTGGCCCTCCACCAGGAAACAGCCTTGAGAGAGGGGAGTGTATCACAAACAGAGCGGGTTTAGTGAGGACTGGCATCAAACTGGATGGGGGAAGGAGGCAGACAGACCATGCAGGAGGAAAGCCAGGGCAGAAGGCAAGAAACTGGAAGAGACGTATGAAATACAGCTGGTTGAACAGACTATTTTCCATGTGAGTGGCTGAACCTAAAGCAATCAGAGGAAATTTGGGCCAATCGTTTTGGCAAAACAAAATAAGACCCTAAAGATCATTAAAGTCAAGCCTAAGTGGTTCCTTCAACAGGAAGAGAAAAATTTCCTTTATTGTCTAGTCTGGTTTTTAATATTAGGCTAAACAAAATTTGCTACAGTTTTGAAATCTTAAAAAAGGCCATTTAAAAACATTTCAGTTTGATGTCAAAACAAAAATGTTTCAACATGTCCTGCATGATCTTGGCTGAAACTGTTTGTGGAATTTGACCCAAATTTGCACGCAGGTTGGGTCTACCTCAAAAAGGAAATTTTTCAGCAATATGTGGCATATTTGTTTTGATTATTCATGGCATGGTGGCAAGGGGAGGGGAAGGAATCATCCAGTGCTCAGAGGAGAAAAGCAGATCAACCAGCATGGCTCAGAGATGCAGTTTGTGTCCGAAATACCAGAGCTGCAGCAAAGCCGGAGAGGGGAAGCTCAGGTTGTCAGAATCCATCTCAATTGATGAAAATAATTACAAGTGCCACATTCCCAATTTCTTCTTCCGGTAATTCTCTTCTTTAATAAATTCATTCTAACAAATTGATCACAGCCTCTCCGGTACTCAGCACATATCAAAGCCATTTTTAAGATTGAAGAGAACACTTTGGGTGAAAAATAGGAACCARTGCCAGACTTTGTAGAGATCTAAATCTACCTCAGCTGTAATACAATTGACTTAACTTGCTCTCTTCACATGCCCACTACTTAATATGTTCATGGATGTCTGCTTCTGAGCTTTGGTCATTGGTGAAACCAGAGTCCAAAAATCGCAGGAGAGGCAAGGACCAGTGAGGCTTGCCCATGGTGTTCCCTGTAGGCTGCACTCGAGCTGGGGAGCCCCCGGCAAGATCAGATGAGTAACACACTGCAGTCACCTGCCCAGTGCAGCTTGCAGACATCTTGTCTCTGTGCTGTTTTGGGCTGACTGCAATAGGCTGAGCCCAGCAGGACAAGTACATTCATGTAAACCTTCTGGAGGGGTTTGGGTAGACGACTGCTTGGTTGGGTCTAGATTACTTCTTTTGGTCCTTTCCAGTTCTTTTTGGTATATTGTCAGTGAAGTGTTTGTACCAGCATAATTCTAGTGAAATAACTAGACAAAGACTAACTTTTTCGCAGGAGCATCCAACATGCTGAAGACCTTGTTTTCTAAACGAATATAATTAAACCAGCTCCAAAAAGAAAATCAACAACTGCCTAGGTGAGCTTTAAACTGAGGCTTTTAAGTGCATTTCATTAGACCTATGCAAATGCTGTGAGGATGCCCTAATTTCCTATTGCAATTTAGTCTGAGCCCATGRGGAAAACATTACAATTAAATCCCCTGCCTCCAAAATAAACACTTCTTAACCCAAACTGAGAGCACTCAGACTGGTATTGTTCACTTGAATTAGCACCAGTTCAGATAACTGGTGCAGGCAGAACCTGAGCTATGTGGAGACGGTTTGCCCTCCACACAGAGAGCAAAGACCCATTCAGCTATTTCATCTGGCCCATGTTCTTGCAACAGTCCAGGTTGTCAGCTGTTTACAGGAAGCAGAAATACAGGGATAGGGCTTATCCTGAACTGTTTTCCTGGTGTCCAGTTTAAACAGCGCTCAATTGAACATGGGCTTCCCCTTCTGCTCTGTAAGTAAAGCTGGGGGTGAGAAAATGGTTTGCAGTCCTCAAGGAGGCTGGGAAGGAGCAGATGAGGTTTACATTAAGAGTAACACATCTCAAGGGAGAAAGAGGTCCAAGGCTCAGAATTGCACATTTGCCTGCTGCAACTACAGCTCTGTTTTGTCATAATCAGGTCCTGTGGGGAGTTACAAGTCACTTTTCCTCAAGATGCAGGAGCTTTTTTGCAGCTGCTGAAATTCCCAGAGTGATGAGGGCTGAATCAGAAATCCCCACTCTCCCCTTTCTGTTCCTCATGCTCTCCCAAACCTGCATCTATCATATACTCTTTCTACCCAGGAGAGGCTTCGTATGCACAGAAAAGTTGCATCAGTTTTACATAACATGGAGTTGAAGCCAAGACAGACACCTGCACAAAYCCCCTTCTTGGCACCCCTTGTGCAAGCTTTCGGTGCCAAAAGCATCTCCTCCTGTTCCTCAGCGACAGCATTGCTAGTCTCAGGGCTTCATAGCCAGCCCCAAGAAAGGGAACGGCTGCTTTGTACCTCTCCTTTGCACTCGTACCTCCCTTGGTCAGCAAGACTCAGGTATCTACTGGCCCCATTTCCTTTCAGACTCAGGAGAAAGGTGCCAGGAGCATCCCCCAATGTCCTCTGCTGGGTGGCTAAAGCAGCGCTGCTGGCCTTGCAAAGGGCTGTGCAAGCTCCCATCACGGCCATGACTGTGACACTAGAGAGGGATGCAGAGAGCAAGGCACAAAGCCAAACCACCGGCACCACATGCCTTTGGCTGGCAGGAGCTCAGCACCGCGGACAGGTGGATGCAGACCAGGGGCATGGAGAGCAACGTGCATGGAGCAGCCAGCAGTGGCTTTTCAGCAAGATGCTTCTTGGGGCATCCCACTGAGAGATCAGGCTTTTGTGGGAACAGCAGCAGCATTTCACAGGCCTGGGACTGCAGAAATGAGCTGCTGGCAGACTGCTCTTGCCCAAAGGGACTTTGCAAAGAGCTGGGTGGGTGGCTGACAGCCTGGGAAAGCAGCCATTCAAAAGCAGAGGGAAATAATTTTTCCAGTTCAGGTGTGGTTTTGATGTTTCATATGTATTTTTTCAGCCTAAATGAGGATGAAAATTTCAAATGGAAAAATAAGTTCTAAATTGAACCAAATAAGCACATTTGAGCTGCTGAAACATAGTCCTGGTAATTTTTGTGTTTCATTTCCCTGTTGATCTTTTAAATGCCATATATTTTGAGCTATGAGTGGATATAAATTTATGGAAAAAAGATTGATCTTTTTGTTTAGAGCATGTTTATATAGAGTTTTTCAGAATTTTTTAAAAAATGCTGTCCCACATCTACTTTTGGCTTTACAGAATTGTTCTTTGATTACTGAAAAAGAAAAGAATTCACCAAGACACTCACAACCCCTCTCTGGYTTCCTGCAAGGAATATGTAAAGTAAGGCCATGTCTACATTCATAAACCCAAGGGACCCTATATCTAGACTCCCAGAGGAAACAAAAAAGTCAGAGGCCTGTGACCTGAGGCTCATCCTCCCCACCAAAAGCGTTTGGTGAACTAAGGCTAAATTTCAGCTTCATAATAAAAAGTGAAGGAGGGGAGACATCATTTGCTCTGTGGGTTTTACCCAGTGGCAGGGATCAAAGGTAAAAAGAAAGCCATGAGTGGCTTTCTTTGCTAAAAGCAAAGCTCCCAAATCCAAGAAAGCCTGGATTTGGCTTATAATAGCACAGGAGAAAGCTGGTGGAAGACCAGACAGCACATTTGCTACAGGGAACCAATCTACTTTTGCCTTATTGTCCACCTGAAGCGCCACGAGAAGCATTAGGGCAGCACCAAGAAACCATGAAACAAATCCAAAACACGCTCAGTGTTGCACAAATGTGAAGGAGAGAGCCTGCCTTGCTCCAAAAGGCTTGCAGCTGCACATCACCCACTCTGCAGCAGCCACTGCTGTGCTGGGCTGCCCTCTCGGGGACACCGCTTCTCCCTGGTCCAACCCCAACATGGTGGCAGTCATTTCCCACTGGTGGGGACAGCAGGAGCAGGGCAGGCACCATGAGCTGTGCAACAGCGGTGTTTGGTGAGAAAAGGCCTTTTCTGCTTTGCAGAGCAGTGCCCAGCCTTAGCACTAGGTGCCTCCGGCAAGCTGGGGGACTGAGAGCTTTTAGCTGTGTATTTATGGAGATGCTACATGGCCATTGCTCTGGTGTCTTTCCTTGCTGTCACCCTCATTCAGCCTCTCAAACCTCTTCTTGTACTCCCTCCTCTGTGTCCTTGCCACTGCACTGCTGCCAGTCCCCCCCTGCCCACCAGCACCCCTTCCCTCCCCAGGCCTGGGGGATGGGGCTCGGCTGATTGGGGAGGAACACTTTTCAGAGAAACTCCATGAGAGATGGACCACTCATGCCTCCAGTGAGGGGGACCACACAGGAGACCCAGCTGTGCTGTTTCCCCTCCAACCTTGCTGTACTTTTCATTTTTGGCTGGGGAAGAGGGTCAGGGGGAATTTCATTTTGCTGCTTTAAACACATGCAGGCTTATCTGCAATGAGAACATTGCTGTGGTCATTAAAAGCAAACCAAGCACGCCAACACCACCACAGAGGGACAAGGTGAGAGCCAGCAGCCCTCCAGGGAGTCCATGACTTTTCTGAGGTGGGGACAACTGGCCTATTTGACTGAGATGAAGACACTCTGCAGACCAGCCTCCAGATAAGGAGCCCAGCCATCCCCTGGAGAATGGAGGAAAGACCAAACCTCTATCCCCAAGACATAAATAATCAGTGCAAGATCCTCAGCTGGAATAAAAGCATGTTATTCCCTTGGCTTCCCATCACCACTGCTGTTTCATCAGTTTTTCACAAGACAAAGCCACATTGACCTGGTCTAGTGATGGTGGCAGCCCTATGTTGAGGTTGGCCTGGATGGTCCCCACCACCAGTGCCTAAGGCATGGAAACCTGGGGAGCATATGAAGGGGACCTCTCACCAGACCCCAGCAAGACTGGCCAGGCACCCTCAGCATTGCTAACAGCAAAGAGACAGAGGGTTCCCCAAGGTGGGCAAACCCTGGAGCTGTTGGGCTCTTCTGCACCCCCAGCTTGGCTCACAGCCTCGTGGCAGAGGATATGTTATGTCTGAGACACAGCAAGATTGAATTGTGGTGTGGTAAGGTCCCAGATTAACAGTGTGTTAGCAAAAAAGCACCAGCACTGTGCAAGATCAAGCAAGAAAGGTCAAATCTATTACATCAACTTCTATTTTGGCTGAAAATGTATTCGCTTTTAGCATTAAAAAAAAGTTTCTCCTTGGGTTAGTATTTCTGTGGCATTTATGGGAAAAGCAGACCACCACTGTCTTGCTTTTCAGGAATATTTTTGGATTTGTTAAGGCTCCTGGGGTGTCCAAAGCTAAAAATATTATTTGGGTTTTGGTTGTTACTATTGCCAAAAATAAATCAAAACCAAATCCCCAAACAGAATCTCATTAGGGGTTGTTTAAAGGTCAATTTAAAGAGTCCTTACAAGATGGATTATTAAGTTTATGTTAGGGCAACCTGGCCTGGAGCTTGGCACGGGGCTTGAGAGGTGCAAGTCCCTCTCCTCTCTGCAGGCATGCTCCCTTGCCCTGGTACCCACCAGAGCCGAGAGCCATCCGTCACTGGGCTAGAGCGGCAGTGATAGCAAATAACAAAATAACTAAGTCAGAAATCTTGGTGCCCCACAGGGCCTGAAGCTGCTGCTCCCCCAGGGCGCGTGTCAGCACTGGCATTTGGGAATGAGATGAGTGCATGGAGAGGAAGCTGGGGGTAGGGAGGGAAGAGACGCAACAGTGCAGATGAGCCACAGAAGCCATGGTGGGACATCACAAGTTCCCCCGAACAATCTGGTATGTGCAGAGAAACACATTATGATGAATTCCAAGTCCTGAATTTACATCTTTGAAACTATCATTGCAAGGGAAAAGGTTAGACTATTTTTTGTTTGTTTGTTCGTTTTCTTAAGTGGCAGCTCAGATTAGAGCTGACACCAGAAGGATAAACACTGAATCCTGGGCTAAATATTTCATTTCCACAGATGCTGACATCAAGTTGGTTACAAAGAAAATCTTTTGCATTGGTTTTTTTTGGTTTTGTGTTGTTTGCAGGCTTTCACTTAATTTTTTTTTTTTTACACAGCCTTCTGCTAAATTTTGGGGTGGACAGGGGAAAAGATAATTGAGCTCAAAAAATCGACTTGGAACTGGAACAAGGCAAGTTACAAGAAGAAAAAAAAAGGCTGAAGAAGTAAAAGCACATTACCTCTGCCTTTCTTAGAATTTTCATGTGCTCAGCTGATCTGCCTCATGCGAAGATCCCCTAATTCATGGCAAAGAAGAGATTTTTCTTGAGTATCACCAGAGGTGGTGTTCAAATTTAGGCAGAAGGGACTGCAGCCAGGGTCATGGTAGGCCTTTTAGCTTCTGTTCCCTGTGCCGTGACAGGCATCACTGACATCAGGGAGCCGACCTGGGACACGCTTGGCTTTAACAATCCCAAAAATGTGCTCCTCAGTGGCACTGTGCCTCAGACACGCAGGTAACATATTGCTTCTGGTACAATCAGCAAAGGGCAGCTAAAGAAAGAAACAATGCTTAGGAGCCACAACTTCCTTTTGTTATATTTCAGAGAATCACTATAAAACTTCACAGGGGAAATTATGTTTATGCTTCAGTACAATGAGCAAAAGCATCCCATTTCCCTCCTCTGCCATTCAGGCTAAATTCAGCTCTCCCTGCCACTGGTGTCTTCGGAATACATCCACTGAACTTATTCTGAATTTCCACAGTGTCATCTGGGAGCAGAACATGGAACCTTATTTATTTATTAAGGTTATATGGGTTTGAAATTTGTTGTTGCAGGAGGAAACGTCCTCACATTTTTTATGCTCAGTTGCAGAGGATTCAGTGCTACATCCAGAGGAACAGGGCCAATTAGCAGAGACAGGGCTGCAGCCATCTGCGCACTGCAATCCTCCCGTGCCGCTGCTGAGAGCGCCAGCTTCCAGGAGATCCGACCAGGGTCTTTCCTGGCTGAGGAGCCTTTGACGTCGGTGCTGATGCTGAGGCAAGGGAGACACAGATGGATTAAAATAGCACAGCTATTATCAGCTTCACTCAAAATTCTGTTTCAATTTAAATTCATTTGTCAGGAGAACAAAAAAACTGACTTTTTCTTTGAGCGGCTATTCTCCCTCCTGGCTCCAGAAGCATCTCAGTGCCAGGAACAGCAGACTCCAAGGCCTCACGACAGAGGCGCCATTTGGCTCCCAGGAATGCTCCCAAATTCTTTCCAAACACAACCAAGTGCTGGTGGGTCAAGTTGCATGTCCCACTGGACAGCAGTGAGATATGAGAGGCCAATCCTGTCCTACTGCCCCAATTACTTTTGAGGTAAGGAAACAGCCCACACAAGGAGAAGTCCCATGGGCCTGCTGTGGTCAGAAGATATTCTCTGAGCCAGTAACTGGAGTTCCAGTTTGTCCTGGTTCCGGCTGGGACAGAGTTAACTTTCTTCCCAGTAGCTGGGGAGGGTGTGCTGTGTTTTGGGTTTGGTATAATTGGAGYATTGATGGCCCATTGATGTTTTGGGTGGTGCTGGCACCGGGCACTTTTCAGCCTCCCATGCCCTGCCAGGTGCAGGGGAAGCTGGCRGGGGGAGCATAGCCGGGGTGGTTGACCCAGCTGGCCAATGGGGTATTCCATACCATGCGACGTCATGCTCAGTATAAAAACTAAGGGGGGGGGGCTCTGCGTCCCGGGACGGGCTCTTGTGTATCGGGCACGTGTCGGTTCGGCGGGTGGTGAGCAGTTGCATTGTGCATCGCCTGCTTTGTATATTCTATTGTTGTTGTTGTTATCACTGTTGTTATTACTGTTTTACTTTGTTTTATTTCAATTATTAAACTGTTTTTATCTCAACCCGCGAGTTTTCCTACTTGTGCCCTCCCGATTCTCTCCCCCATCCTACTGGAGTGTCAGGGGTGAGCGAGCAGCTGCGTGGTGTTTAGGTGCTGGCCAGGGTTAAACCACGACACAGTTTCACCTTCATTTTGGGGCAAGTGGCTCCCTCTGTGTTCCGCTCTGTTGTAGTTAGGAAAACAGCCATTGATGGCACTTTTCACTTTGCAAAAAGTGTCATCTCTGAATGCAATTCTCTCTGCATTTATGCAGGCTGGGATGTTCTCAGATTGGTCTTTAGGAGCTGGCACATTAGGTTTCCCTTACAAGAACATTTAGGTACTTGCTGCTCCAGAGCTTGGGGACGCCCAGTAGAACATCCCAGTTGTATGTTGGTCTAGCCCATGAGAGTGACACTAGTGTCTCCTCCTCATCTCAGCTCTGCCCTGCTGCCTTCCCACATTATATTACTGCAAGGACACTATTTCCCTCCCTTCCCTTGCCGCTCAGAAAAATGGGACTAGTATCAGTACGGGGAGTCTCAATACAAACAAGCTTCTGAGGAAATGGTTGAATTTTTCTTGCTCCTTCTGAAGAGAAGACATCTCTACAGAGCCCAGTGTGATCCTAGCACTGGGTTGGTTGCCTACTCTCCCTGTGGTTTCTGGAAAGTCCCTTTGCCACCCAAGGCTGCTCTCAATCAGGTGACTTGGTAATGCTGCTGACGTCCTTCTGTGCTTCCACTTAGGTGTTTGAAGGGGGAAAAAGAAAAATTTGGGGCTTCTAGACAAGAAGGGTTTGCTTCTCTCTGCCTCTGAGTTTCCTTTCAGGACAGGTTGAAAACCCTCATGCCCTTTAGTTGAGAGCTTGCCTCAGCAACACCTGGTTTTTCAGCGGTTTGACTTGGAACGCTAAAAAAATATTCCTTCCCTGCCAGTCCAGCACATTTCCATTAAATATCTCCCTCCTGCTTTGGAGGCCATAGGAAAGTGAGAGCTGTGTGTAAAGTCATCTCTCCCCCACACCACATTGCATGTGGTTCTTGCTCCAGTCCTGCCCACTTGCTCTGCCTGGCTGTCTGGCAGCATCACCCCTAACACACCTGCACCCCAAAAGGGAGTCAGTTCCTGGGCACAGCCAGCTGAAACTGGAAATATGGATGCTGCTTGCAGTTGCTGCATGCCTGTTTGACTATTGGCCTGCCAGCAGGGGCCTGGCAGGTCCTGGGAGGAAAACAGTGACAGAATTGCAGGGCAGCTGTTCCCAGAAGGATCTGGGGTCCACCAGCCAACCCTGCAGCTCAAGTCACACCTTCAGTGCAGGAAAAAGCACAGGAGGTGGCTTGTGGAATTCTCAATGAGGGCAACGTGCTCCCAGGACTTGGATCTTAAACTTTGCCTCTTGTTTCAAGCCAAATTCCCAGCTCTTTGGGAAGCTTACATAGGAACAGAAGAAAACCTCTCCCTGGCCTCACACAGCCTGCCTCCAAGTCTGAAGTTGGATAGGATCTGCTGAGTAACAGCAGCAAGGAAGAAGCTAGGACCCGATTCATTGTTGCACTGCTCCCTGAGTGCTCAGGTACCACGAGGGATGGAGAACACTTCCAGATCTGAAACCAACTACCAGTCCTCAGTGTGCACGTGCCAGAGACAGTTTCTGCAGCTGGTTTTGGCCATCCTCCCCACCAACGGGAAGAGACTCGATGCTGTTCCTGCCCTTCCTGCTGGAGTGGCATGGCTCCTTCCTTGGGTACCTCAGACCCCAGGGTGCCAGCTGCTAAACAACAAAAAAATACAGAAAGGCTGATGCCAGCGCCCACCATCTTGCTTCCTGAACATGAAAGTACGTGTTCCCCACGATCCCCAAGCAAGGAAAATAACAGGAATATGATGATATGACTCAGAGGCAACTGCTCCTCCTTTCAGTATGAGGTACATTAACGCCCAGTGTTCAGCGGTGGCTGCCTCCAGCTAACAGCACGTGGGCAGGACAGGGATCTGCTGACAGGCAGAAACCCAGCCAAGGAGGAGTAACGGGCAGAGACATGTCTGGACCTGGTTCTGAATGGGGTCCATGTGTGGCTCGGCCAGGCCACGCACACACACCACAGCCCACCCAGGGGAGCTTCACGCACACAGCCATGCCCTGCGGTAGCTGATGATCAGCTCACGATTCAGGGTGGTGAGCTCCTGGATCCCATGTGTGAGGCAAGCTCTGCCTGTGGGGAAACAGGGAGAAGCATGGGCAATGGAGGAGGAAAAACCATCATAGACAACAGCCAGTGGGTTCGCAGTACTTCTGCTCTAACAGCTACAGGCTTCCTCAGTTGCTCCCCTGTCTCCTCTCCCTCCACAACTCTGTTTCCCCCCTGCCCAACCTCCAGATCAGAAGATATTTTCCTTTCTCCTTCCTCCCTTCCCAGTGGTAATTCTTGCTGAATTCATGAAAAAAAAATGAACACGTTTCACACACAGCTGCCCATCTCCAGAGAGCACTGGAGCAAGAGCAGGAGCTGCATCGCTGGCTACTCTGCAGCGGAGCCTCCAGGACTCGTCCTCCCCTTCCCCGGGGACAGGGCTGCTCTGCTGACGTGCTCAGCTGGGCGTGAGAAGGGCTCGTTAGGGACAGAGGACTCCTGAGGACCCTGGCCATGGTGCAGGCAGTGCAGCCCCAGTGCACCCCTCGCTCGCTCTCCTCTGCACATCTCTGAGGAGGATCCACCTCCTCTCAACCCTTTCAGAGCCATCCCTGGTCTCCAGCTGGAGACAGACACTTCCTAGTCATCCACCCCAGCCTCGCAGCATGCCTGTCCAGGGAAGGGGAATTTAAGATAGGGAGCCTGGGTTTTTATTTAATTTGTTAATTGCTGCAGCTACTTCCCAGTAAGGAGATACTGAGCATGTGAAATGCCTGCACTCCTCTAGAGCCTGTCAAAAAGTTTGTAGAGGATCACTATAACCCTCCTCTGAGGAGGGGCTCTCCAGGACCGTTTGCCCTCCCAAAGCAGCTGGTGGAGCAGCCTGAGACTCGCTGCATCCCTGGCTCTCGCTCTGCCAGTCCTCACTGCGCTCTGTAAACCCCTTGCCTCTGACATGATGGTTATCAAGGCTCTTGCTAGCTCTGCTCCCTGATGTGCTGGAGTCACCTTGTTGGATTTCAGGTGTGCTCTGGGCCTCAGCTCTCCATCAAAAAGAAGGGGGTAACATATCACCATGTCAAGGGGCTGTGATGGGCACAAGCAGAAGGTTACCCAGGAGCATTCAGCTGCCTAAAAGATGAATTCAGCAGATGGCAGTGATTTTGCCCAGCTCTCCATCACTGCTGACCACAGCTGTCTGCAAAGCAGAGCTGACAATGCAAATTTTGTGTGGGAATAGCTGCATTTGCCCATAATGGCCCTTGACGCTATTCTTTTTGTGACACCAGTACCTCAATGCCCCTGAATCTTGACCCCACCACAGAGCTGGTCCTTGCTGGGTGCTTAAGTGTGGCCCAAAGTAGAGCTGGCATCAGGAGCAGAAGTGCACTGGCTGGACTTGTGGACTGGCCCCATCACCAATTGCTGTGACATTATGTTCAAGACTCTTCCCCAGACACCACTTGTGCATCAGGAAATCTCCACTCTCTGCTTTCTTGCACGTCGGAGACCTTAGATTGTTCCCTTTCACTGTTCATTCAGGTAACCCAAGCGGGATTTCCCCTTTCCAGGCACAAGAAGCATCACGCTGCTTTGGGGCAGCTACGTTGGTGTGCTAATTGCTGCCCACATCTACCTCATGAACGTAAGCCATGGGCTGCTAGTTGCTTGCATGAGAGTATATGAAAAGACCGGTGTGATGGCTTTTCAGCTGCCCTCTCCAAAAACCAGGGACCTCACCCTTGAAAAGCACCCATTGGAGAAGAAAAGGCCTCTGGCTGCTCTGAGGAACAGTGCTTTGCCCCAGCCCACACACTAGCTGTAAAAACATACAAACTTTTTACCAACCTATCTCATTCAATGTTGGACCAGAGCTCAAAAAGTAACCAGGGGAGAGGAAAGCAGGATTATTGCATCCCTCTGCAAAGATTTGTTCCCCATGCAGGGATAGCCACATGCTTCCCTCCCTCCTCAGCTTTGGAGGAATTGCCCGCAGTTTTGATTTGGTATTTCCCACCTCCCTCCCTCATTTCAAATTCTTGGGCCTCCACACCTTCTGCACTGGAAACAAAGCCTTAAAATAAATTAGAGGAGAAAGGGAAAAGAAAGCACTCTGATCCCCCAATTAGCAGGGAGCACTTAAGCAGTCAGGTCTTTGCATTTTAATTGTAATCACTCCAAACACAAAAAGCTGAAGTGACAAACCCCACAGCTAATTCCAGCTGATTAAGTCACCCCCCATCCCAACACTTGTGTCCATTTCTGGTTTAACTCCTTGGCTTCTGGACACAGCCTGCTGATAAAGGCAGTGCTTTATTTTTACTCTCCTCCACCCAAATCAGCTTGCTTCACTGAATCCTATTCCAGAGCCATGTCTGCTCACCCGAGTTCTTTCCCCTGGTCTGAACCATGCCCTTGGGTCTTGTGGTGCCAGGGACATCCCCAGCACTGAAGGCCGGTGGTGTGGGGTGAGGAGCAGGTGAAAGCAAGGCAAGAGCCAACACAGAGTTCACAACATCCCAGAATAACTCAGGTGGGAAGGGAGCTCTGCAGGTCTCTGGTCTAACCCCCAACCAAAGCAGGACCACCTTTGAAATGAACTTAAGTCCTCAGGTCTGTCCAGTCAATGAGTATCTCCAAGTACAGAGATCCCACAGCCTACCTGGGCCCGTGTTTTGATGACTAACTGCCTTCCCCGTGGAAATTTTTTCCTTTTATCTAATAGAATTTCCTCTGTTGCAATTCTGTCTCTCATCCTATTACTGTGAAAATTAATTAGGACCAAATTAAATCAGAAAGAAAGTACACAGACCCAAGAAGAGCTCTCGATCCTCTGTGAAAAGCAGGGTGCACAGCACAGCGTCAGCTTTGAGCACAGCATACTCAAACCAAGCTGCAGATTCAGTAGGCATCTGCTACCAACCTCCAAACCAAGATGATAAGGCCAACGAAGCAATATTAGGGTCACTTAAGCAAGCTTTGGGTCAACAGAACCTGGTTCTTATGGGTGACTTCAACTACCCAGACATTTGTTGGAAGAACAATATAGCAACTCACATGTTATCCATCAAGTTCCTGGAATGCGTAGAGGACTGCTTCCTCATACAAATGTTAGATGTGCCAACCAGGAATGAGGCACTGCTGGACTTGCTACTCACAAACCAAGAAAACCTGCTTTGTAATGTCTCGGTTAGTGATAGCCTTGGCTGCAGTGATCACAATATTGTGGAGTTTGGGATCCTGCTGAGCATGCAGAAGGTTAGTACTAAGACAAAGGTTTTAGAAGATTTAGATTTTAGAAGAGCAAACCTCAGCTCGCTCAGAGCTCAGTTGGGAGGGATTCCTTGGGAAGCTTCCATGGAGGATAAAGGAGCCAGTGAGTGCTGGGAGTTTTTCAAAAACGCTCTCCTGGAAGCACAAGAACAGTTCATCCTCTTTAAAGGTAAGGGAAGTAGGTGGAGCAAGAGACCCCCTTGGCTTAACTGCGAGCTTCTGAGTCTGCTCAAAACCAAAAGAGGAGCATACCAGAGACGGAAAAGTGGATGAATACCCATTGAGAAGTACAAGGGCATTGCCAGGGCATGCAGAGATGCAGTAAGAAAAGCAAAAGCTGAGCTCAAATTGAAATTGGCCAGAGATGTCAAAAACTACAAGAAAGGGTTCTTCAGATACCTAAACAACAAGCACAAACAGAAAGAAAATATTGGCCTGCTGTTAAACAGGAGAGGTGAATTAGTCACCAACAATGCTGAAAAGGCAGAGGTTCTCAACACTTTCTTCACCTCTGTCTTCACCAGCACTATTGGGCCCCAGGCCTTGGGAACAAATATCCAGGTTGATGCAAACACAGACCCACCATCAGTGAAGGAAGAGTTGGTATGTGAACTATTACAGGAGCTTGACCCCTGCAAATTGATGGGCCCTGACAATAACCACCAGAAGGTGTTAAGAGAGCTGGCTGATGTCATTGTGAGGCCGCTCTCCATAATCTTTGAGAAGTCGTGGAGATCGGGGGACGTCCCAGAAGACTTGAAGAAGATTAATGTCACCCCCATCTACAAGAAGGGCTTAAAGGAGGATCCAGGAAATTATAGGCCCATCAGTCTTACTTCAGTCCCTGGGAAAGTTATGGAACGAATCCTCCTGGGGGCTATCACAAGTCAAACGAAGCACGTGATTGGGAAAAGCCAGCACGGATTCACGAAGGGCAAATCATGCTTGACAAACCTGATCACCTTCTACGACAAAATGACCTGCTTGGTTGATGTGGGGCAAACGGTGGACATTATCTACCAGGATTTCTCCAAGGCTTTCGATACGGTTTCCCACAGCCTCCTCCTAGAGAAACTGATAAGTTACAGTCTAGACAAGTGGTCCATGTGGTGGGTGGGGAACTGGCTGACAGGCTGCACCCAGAGGGTGGTGGTAAATAGCTCCTTTTCAAACTGGCAACCTGTCACAAGTGGGGTCCTCCAGGGATCGCTATTGGGCCCAACACTGTTTAATATCTTCATAAGTGATCTGGATGATGGGATCAAGTGTACCCTGATGAAGTTTGCTGATGATACCAAACTGAGTGGGGAAGTGGACACTTCAGAAGGGAGAGCCACCCTGCTAGAAGACCTGCATAGGCTGGAAGAGTGGGCTAACAAGAACCTTATGAAGTTCAACAAAGACAAATGTAAGGTCTTACACCTGGGAAAACATAATCCAGGAGTGCAGCACAGGCTGGGATCTACCCGGCTGGGGAGCAGCTCTGTGGAAAGGGACCTGGGGGCCCTGGTGGACAACAAGCTCAATATGAGTAAACAGTGTGCTGCTGCAGCAAAGAAAGCCGTATGCTGGGTAGCATCAACAAGGGCATCACCAGCAGAGATAAAGAAGTCATTATCTCACTCTACTCAGCACTTGTCGGGCCACACCTGGAATACTGCGTTCAGTTTTGGTCCCCGCTATACAAAAAAGATGTGGACAGGCTGGAGAGGCTCCAGAGAAGGGCCACAAAGATGATCAAAGGACTGGGAAGCCTGCCATATGAGGAAAGGCTGAGAGAACTGGGTTTGTTCAGCCTTGAGAAAAGAAGGCTTAGGGGAACCTTACCACCATGTTCCAGTATTTAAAGGGTGGTTACAAAGAAGATGGAGACTCCCTTTTTACAAGGAGTCACAAGGAAAAGACAAGACGTAATGTGCACAAATTACTCCTGGGGAGATTCCGATTGGACACAAGAGGAAAATTTTTCACAATGAAAACAATCAGCCATTGGAATAATCTCCCCAGGGAAGTGGTGGACACTTTTAAGATTCAGCTGGACAGGGTGCTGGGCCATCTTGTCTAGACTGTGCTTTTGCCAAGAAAGGTTGGACCAGATGATCCTTGAGGTCCCTTCCAACCTGGTGCTCTATGAGTCAGACTTCCTGGGGATTTAGCTCCAGATCAAGATGTGCATAGCTACCTACACCAATAGATATGACTCTCAAGAAGCAGCCTCTCCACAGTCTTCCCCAAAAGGGGCTCCTCTTTCCAGTATTCAGCATAGATACAGTGTTGGATCTTCTGAGATGGTCAGTCCACTCTTCCCACAACCTACACAACATAGTGCCACCAGTTACCCCTTTAACCACAGGGACTGTCTATTGGAATCTGATGTGCTCTCCTTCCAGCCACAGACACCTAAGGTAAAATGAGGAAGGAGACCAAAAACGATGACGTTTGTCACCAGTTGAATCAACATTACCAAAGCAACACTATGTGTGGAAGGACATGCAGCAGGGGATTGCATACATACCAGAACAGTGCAGAAGGGGATGTGTGAAAAGGAACCCAAGAGTAGAGATGCACACACTGGCTCAGACTCTGCATTATTGTCCCTGCATCAGGTCCTAAAGATGCCAGGGGACATCACGTATCAGAGCAGGATCAAGGTGTGGACCTTCAATTGTGAGACTGGCAATTCTTTTTGAAGGTCCTGACTGAGAAAGTTGGGACAGACATCGAGAAGAAAAAGAACTAGGAAAACTGTGTGAGACTAGTACAAAGCCCTGTAACACATTTATTAAAGAAGACAGTAGCGAAGCAGGTAGGAGGTGTAAATTTAATGTGACGTTACATAGGAAATGCTCTCTGAAGTGGAATCTGAAGGGCAGAATGACTGGGATCCCACTGCTTCATGACAAGATGTTGTTCTGGGGTAACCATAGCCCTGCTCAGGAGGAGCTGGTTGTTGAAGGATCCAGAGAACCGAAGGTTTGCATGACCTCTCTGGTCCCCCTTATTCCTGTTGCTTCAGCACAGGAGCCAGCATGAAATGTCAAGTTGGTCTTTTGAGCTTAGAAGCAATGAGGTGTTGCAACTGTTATACAGAGCTCACAGAAGGGTTTTCTTTGCTTATTGTTGCTTTGTAAATTAGTTCTTTTAATCAAAGTGTTCTTTACCTAAGAGCAATTGTTGCAAGCAAAAGTGTAAGTAAATGTGAGGGCTCAGCTCTCCTCTAGCACACATCCCTCTCAGGTCCTGCAGCTGGGTGCAGAGGGGCTGGTTCTAGTCTCACAGAACTGGGGCAGGAGGAAAAATCCTGATCCCAACATAGGCTCAGTAGTTACAGACAGGATGTGGGCAGACTCAGCTCCCTCCTCTGCCCAAAGGGGTTTGAAGCAGCAGGTCCCACATCTCAGGGGAGGGGAGAGCATACCCGGCTGCTCCACCCCTCCCATTTTGATGGCTTTCCAATTTACACAAGCAACAAAATGTTCACTGTTGCAGGAGGTAGAGGCCATGGACTGCTTCCTCAGAGCATGGTCTCCAGCAGCAGGTAGAGAGTGGGTTTGACCTTGTGCCTAGGAAAGGATCAGGAAATGGTAGGAAGCAGGCAGGCTCAATAGCCCCTCTGCTATTCCATTGCCTGACTTTAAGGTCTTTATTTGTTGCGTGTTCAGGGAAATTCCTCACCTGTGGGAATATCATGAGATCGCCCCATGCACCATATAGAAAAGGTCCTGACCAAAGGAGCTTGCTGACCAAGGAGAAAAGAAAAGCACCTGCACACACCCCCCCACTCCCCGCTAAGTGGGGTGAGGGACTTAGCAGGGTAAATTCCAAGATGCTCAGGAAAAGGCCACATTAACTGCCCAGATTTCTCACTCCACAGACCAGCTGGAGCCAGACCAGGAAGTCATGCAGACTTCCACCATGCACACTATGAAGTAACCACATCCAGGAGACAACTCCTCAAGCCTTTCTGCCAAGGTCCCCAAAAAGAGCTATTTGGTCTATGAAAAACTGAGGAGCAACCCAGACGCTTGGCAATATTGATCCCTCACCTCTCAATTAGGCAGGAGGACAGGACACGCCTGCGAGCACAGCTGGAGCAAGGAAATCAGGCATCCTTCAGCGATCGAAGGGAGCCTGCTCTGTTTGCTCCAGTCTCTCTCAGCCACCTTCCTTCCCTCTTGCTACGTACTTGCAAAAATAAATCATTTAATTAATTAGCCTTAAAGGAGAAATACAAACCCCATGTAGGTAATGGATTTTAACACTAGGTGTGTTTCTAGGGACAGAAACCCAAATCAATCACTGGAGCTCACTATTCATTCATCTACATTAGCAAGTGCATTTGCCTGCTGTTCCAGGCCCTGACCACCCAGGTGCAGTGCCTGCAGGAGTTACGCATGGCATTTAACAATGTCCACTGCCTTCACATTTTCCACTACTTCATGAGCAAGAAGACAACAGATCTCAACAGTTTCAATACCAAGAAACACACAGTGCAAACCTGAACTCTGAAGTACTGGACACCATGGAGGACATTTAACACATCTCAGGAAGTCCCTTGCACACTTCAAGACTTCCCTAGAGAACTTCTAGCACCCCACCCCTTCTCCTAGAGCTCAGGGCCTCTTGCATCCCAGCCTTGGAGGGCAGGGCTTTCATCAGATGTGTTTTGGCTGTCTCAGATTTTACCTTTTTAAACTGAGGACTCATCCCAGCAGTCCTGCTACCAACCACTAGATCTTCTGGGATGATGGGAAGCAGGAAGAGCAGAGCTGCTCCATGAGTTGTGACAAGGACAATCACAGTCCCACAGTACYCAAGCAGAGCAGGCCTGGCAATGAGATCAATTGACAGCCCAGTAACTGTGAGACAAACGTGAGGTGAAGAGACAAATCCAATGCCAATCCCGCCAGCAAGCCAGGACAGAGCTGAGTACAGACCCACCAGCAGCACAGCTCATACCGGGACTAGGTCCCAGGTGAGGCTGTTCAGGCTAATTAAAGCCTGTTAGTACAGGCAGGGCCCTGACACAGGATAGCAAACAGCATGACTCAGGTGTGCATCCCTTGCAGGTACCCAGTTTGTTTTAGTGGGTTTGCCTGCTGGCCCCCAGCACAGAGCCTGCTGCAGGAGGGAGGCCCCACACCTTCTGCAGCTCACTGGGGTAGCACAGCAGCTTCAAATACCTGCCAAGTAAAGAGAGAAAAGCCACCCTTCTTCCCTTCTCTCTTTGGCTTTAATGTCCCCTATGCCACGGTCTGGTGGGAATGAAGCTGTGTTGGTAAAAGGAGTGGAGAAAAGGCAGAACACAATAATGAGCTGCATGGCTTAGTCCTTACAGCTGAAATGGGGAGATGTACAGTTGGGTTCACAAGAAGCTTCCACACACCAGAGACACAAAAGAGAGCAAAGGCAAATCTCCATGGGCAAACTTGGTGTGTGTGTGTGTGTGTCCACCATGGTATTGAGAAATTCACAGTACATTAAACAAAACAACGGTATTCAACCTGCTAAGGGACTCTGGCCCCTCTGACCAGCTGTCACCGGTACCAAGTTCTTCCAGCCCCAATCTTACTCCTTATTTCTTTCTTTTCTAAGTCTAACTGATAACTATATATCTCTTCCTTTGTTTCATTCGTACTCCTAGGAGCCTTTCTCCTCTCTCATTTTTATTTCTGCTCTGTGTTTTGCTTTTGTATAATACATCCTGTCTTCTCCATTTGCGTTCTGGCTGAAACACTTAACCAGCTGAGATTTCCCTCTTCTAAGATTTTCCCCTCCTCCTGGAAAGCTTACAGAAGTGCTGAGGCTGCAAGCTTTGTCCCTCCCGGGAAGATGCATGGAGCAGGTAGGGTTGCCGTCCTGGGACTGTGGGTACTCTCAGGTTAATTCGTGAAATTAACTTCAGACTCAGCAGCTGCTGTGCCTGCTAGTACTTCAAGGGAGAAGGAAAATGCTGATGGTAACAGTTGCCTCTATGATTTATGAGCCATATAGGAACATCTAGCAAGCGCCGGAGAGCTGCATATGGAAGGGGATTTTCCTGTGAATGACCTTCTTTAAGAAAATGTACTAGGCACATGTTTAAGGGGAAATTGCAAAAGACTCCCTCAGTTGTGAGCAGTTTCATCTTCCTTTTGCCTGTCTACACATCAATCCCCTCCCTGCCATAAGGAATGATGACAAAGTGGTGATCTGAAGACACTTTCAGGGAAAGGATCCTCTTCTGTAAAACACTGTCCACTCACCTCTAAGGTCTGTGAAGAAGATGCTTTTCACTATCCCAATACCTCAACATGACTTTGTCTAGGAACTTTGTGTACTGGCAAGTAGGTCAATACGTGTGCAAATATGTAGGGTGGTGAGAAGATAGGTGAAACATCCTTTTCTGTTTTATCCTTCTTGACACCCTTCTGTGGACAACCTTTTCATACAATCAGGGTGACCCAGGGTGCACAACAGCTTCCACCAATGCAGCACTCATATTGTCATAATAGGTTGTAGGAGTTTCTCCCCAAGTCGCACAGCAGATACTTTATCCTGCCTCCAAGGACAGTGCAATGCTTCCCCCGGCTCCAGCTGGACAGCTCTACCAGTAAATAACATCGGCTGATTGGGATGACAGTCCTATCTCCTCTTTCTGAACCATCACTGGAGGGGGAGCAAGCTCTTCTCTGCAGCAGGAATCCTTGTAAATTCCCCATCAAGACGACAAACGCTCTCTGATTCTGCCATGCTCCAGTGGCTAGAGTACTGCACCAGGGGATCTGGAGACCTGAACTCCACATTTCTGTTTTTCTTGTTTATACCATTCTTGGGTGCTCCCTCTTGCTCTGCTTGCTTACCTCCTGGGGCATTCACGTGCTCCTGTAGTGTGAATCATCATCGCTGTTTCATAACATGAAGCCAGGTGGAAACTTTATCCAACAAAGATGTAAAAATGAGCAGTCATGTACTTCTATGCCACCCTTGTTTCCACCGCATTAATAACGGTTATTTCTTTGTCCAGCAAAGCTGATCAGAAGCAGTGTTGTGAGAGAGTCCTAGATGAGAAAGTTAAATTCTTCTGTGGGGGTGTGGGAGGCATACACATATATGTATGTTGCAGGGGAAGGGAGCTCAGGAGATTTTGGACCAGGTACAGAAATACCGCTAGACACAAATATTCAATAATCATTAGTTATTTGCCTTTTCACTTCTCCAAAATCTTGATTTTGACTTGAAACCTATTACCTGATTAATAAACATTTAATGGCAGATTCCTTTAATTTATCTTCTGATAACAGGCTCCAGCAGTCTCATTTATGAGAGCTTGTCTCCATGATAGAAACTTACTTTTTGTTTTTATATGCAAACACAGCCCTGGATGTATTCCCATGAATCAAAGAACATGTTATTGTTTTTTTGAAGAAGGACTTAGAACTAGGCTCATGATTAATTCACCAAATTAAATTAAACCAGTTGGCAACTCTGATTTAAAGTTGGCTCATTTTCACGCATCTGACTTCAAAATGGCAGAATGGATTTTGCTCAAACTTTAGCAAAAGAAAAAGAGCTTGTCTTTGGGAAAAGGAACAGAGACTAGAAATAGAAATATGAAATAGTAATAGTATTTGTGTATCCTCCTTGGTCATCCGATGTTAAGTAGAAGAACTGGCTTGCCATCGGCTCTGCCTGCAGGTGCACGGCAGGGGAGGGATGTCTTTGTCAGACAACGATGATGTCCAGGTGCAGAACCGAGATGCCGCAGAGGTTCCTGCTCCAGCAGGAGTGCGACTGGTGGTGCTCAGCAGAGTTGTAACTTTCTGACCCTCTTCTAAGAAGAGACTCCATCTGTACCTGCAGCACCCACCTTTAAACTCAGTATTTTAACAAAATGGGCAGCAGCTCCTGTTGTGATCTTCACAGCTCCTTGAGGAGGGTGCGTATCCGCATAGCAACTGAAACATGAATCCAGTTGAAAACGTACTCATCATTCACCAATAAACCCACAGAGTGAAAGAATATACAGTGTGAGGATGTGGGTGGGTAAGGATGGATCTACCCTGTGGGATCGGGTACATGGTAGATGGGCCATCTCAAAACAGTAGTGCTGTGAGCTCTGTATCATGCCACCAAAATGCTGGCTTTTTCTGCATGGGGAGAGTTCTTTCCTGAGGTCTTGTACAGCAGAGATTTTAGACATGGAGCACGAAGAACACAGCCTCGTATCTGCCGTATCTGCTGATACTGCTTCTCGTTTCATCGACTTATACTTTCTAATTGGTCTTGCATGTTTAACTGACAACATCTCCTAAGAGAGTGGTGTGAGTGCTAAAGCTGAACTCTTCTACTGTCACACAAGTGCGAGTACAGGGGAAAGGGATGGGTAGATCTTTTTTCCGTATAGTGGATACAGGCTGAAGTCAGACCCTTCCTTGACACAGTATAATGAGCTTTAGGGAGCTCTTCTAAATCCTGATTTAGGACCTGACCTGTAAATACACAACACAAATGAGAGTTATATTTAGCATACAAGCTATCAGAGGTGAATTTTCAGTCCTAAAACTGGGATGATCATACAAAACACTGTCCATAACAGCTTATATAAATCACATTTTTAATCAGGAACTCCTCTGGAGACTATTTTTCCAGCTACAGACCTTGCTATCATAATTTGTGCCTTCATTATTGCAAGGCCAGCCTCCTGCACTATGCTTAGTATGATGTCAAAACTTAAGCGAACCCATTAACCAAAGCTGGTGCAGACCCTGACATGATGCTTGTCAGCAATATCCTTTGCTGGGTTGTTTGACCCGAAGCACGCTTCCTGGTGGTTTGTAGGAAGCAGGTTTTATGGTTTGTTTTTTTTGTCCAAGTAGCCAAAGGCCTCCAACCTACCTGTTTTGCAGGTAGTAGTACTTTCATGGAGAAGGAGCCTTCATCCCTTCAGCAGACATGTCCTGGGATGCTGAGTTATTTTTGCCTTGTGTTTGCAGCAGCCTGCCCAAACAGACTCTGCAGTCATGGAAAAGACCTGTCTTCCTACATAGCCCTTTTGGTGTAAGAAACGGAGTGACAGGGCTGGCTGTTGGAAGGGAATGTGGGCTATCTCCAGGCTGTTTGTGACTGAACAGCTCTGTTTGGGGGAAAAAGTCCATGAGCGGGATTCAAGGTTGAATCCTCTGGCTGGTATTGCATTTCCCACAGGCTGGTGAAAACACACGGAACAGTTAATATTTAAACTGTTGACACAGTGCCTGATTTAGACAGCTGCTTCAGTGTCACCCTCATTTGGAGAAGTGTATTGTCTGGGGGAAAGCCGCATGATCTAAACAGCAAGCACAAAATGTCTAGGCTCCCTCAAACCACGTGTTTGGGTTGCAGCTTAGTCGGCTTGGCTCCTTCTACTCTCCAGACAGAAAGTGACTTACACGGGCTTTTCGGCACAGGGTCTATTAGATGAGACTTCACAAGACAGCTGGCTGGGAAATGTTTGTTGTTCTTACTTTTTCCTTCAAAAATCTGCATTTTTTCAAAAACTGTAAAAAAAGTGAAATCATGGTGATTCGAATGAAATGTTTTTCAGCTGCCTTGAAATAAAATACTTTATTTCATTTAAGTTTTAGTATCCATTTTGCTCTCAATTTTTCTTTTTCTGAACTTCCCTCCTTCTGCCTCTGCCTGCCTGAAATTAGTCAATGAAAATTGTGTCGATACAGGTCAAAACATAATTTATTCTTGGACACAAAATGCTCCGAATATATATCAACAAAAAATGAAACCTTTTTGACACTGAGGATTTCACATGCATTAAAGACATTAGTTTGAAATTTCCAAAACAACTCTTTTTTTAGAATCTCTGTTCTTTCTCAAATTTAAGAGGCTATATATTCACTTTAATGCATGAGAGTTGGCAGAGCAATGCACTAAACTCTGCCTTGTTGCTACCTTCCAGACCTTTGGAGGTTGATCTGCAGTGGTATTTCCTGCAAATAGTTAGGAGGGAGTGTATTGATATTCTTGCATGCTGTTATACAAACTGATCTTGAGGATTTCTTCTTTCCAACAGCAAGAGAATTTCCAGAATAAACCGATCTGAACACGCTATTAATGTTTCTACAAACTTTCCTTATCACTTCACTTTGGATATTACTATTACAATGCCCAAGCCATTGAAAAGTCAGAGGAACTTGGATGCTTTAATCACTTAAGGGCTTTTGAAAATGTGGAGCTCTATCATTATTTGAATATTCAATAAGTTTACTAGCACCGTTAATGATAACAATATCCCTGCTGTTATTAACAAAAAATCCTTTCAGTACCCCATAACAGAGGTGGGCAGGTATTGAATTTAACGGGGTGTTTGYTGCTGCAAACAGTGTAGACCTACCCTATCTGGGCTTCCAGGATGTTTGAGTATATACTGGTGCTGCTTACTAAGGGTATGGATTAATATAGCAAAATTACTGAAATTCTAATCTAGACAAAATATTCTTCATAAAAGGACAGAGGGTAGTTATCCTGGGCAGGTGTGAACCCTGAAGATTGTCTATGGATGTGAAGYTGTTATTAGCACCTTGTCCCAAACTACAACTAGAAGAAATCATTAAAGCTTTTTCCCTGTTGCAGTATGAGATCTTGCCATGGAAACCCAGGGGACAATAGATTAAACAGAAGAGAACAGGAAGGTAAGGTGAGATTAACAGGGCTAAAATCTCACTTTAAATTAAATGAGACAGCAAGATGAGGAGTTTTTCCAGCAGCAAAACATACACACTGTTATCTCTCTAATAAAATGAATTCAGGAGGAAAAAGAGCATCACAGAAGCTCTCCAGAGTGGCAGGTTAGCAGGAACTTGAACAGCTTGAAAAGATTTCCCTTGTGCTGCTCTCCTCTGCCCTATTCTCCCATTATTTAAGCATAAACACAGCAGACACTATCCACTTGCTATTTCTCTTTTACTGTTTCTATTGAGGGGCAAAGCCTCTTTAGCTTTCATCTATAATTTTGGTGAGACTGAGACCTTCAAGAGTTTGGACATCCAAGACTGAGGACCTCTAGCTCACATGTTAGGTTTCAAAAAGCTTCAGCTTTAAGCAAATATGGGGTCAGCGGGAAGGAAGTCCAAGAGGAGAGGGCAGCAATGCTCYCAGGGCCTCCCCACCTCTACGGCTGTGTCAGGAAAGGGCAGCCTCTCAGCTCAGCAGGGTTTTGGGGCTTTTAAAGACAAGAAGTATCCTAATGGCTGGTGAGGAGAGCTAAAAGTTGAATTGTCATATTTGAAGAAAGCAAGGTAATTGTTTTATATTATATATAGACTTCAGTGGAAAAAAAATCCAAAGGCAAAAAAGAAACCTTCTTCCCCATCACCTGCCAAATATACAGTCGGTTTGCTGAACTGGCAGTGGCTTCGGTCGGTGTTGGAGAAGGGAACAAGGACTGGATTTCACATGTTGAGCACTGAATGCAGTTCCTAGCATGATTTTTTTTCCTGACTTTTAATCCTAGCACCCACACTGATCCCACTGGCAATAGGTCCCAGCTGAGAAGAGATACAGATACCTGAATGCCCAGCTGGAGCATATCAGGCAGTGTAAATTTTCCTATTTTCTTGCCTGAGTGTGGGGGAGACAGCATCTCTCTGCTTCAGGGATGCAAGGATGGTCCCTTCAGTGGCAAGCAGACTTCCAGCATCACACCAGCGTCCCTGCACTACTCACTTTCCCTGTATTTTTAATCCTTAGATGTATGCGTAAAGCCACAGAGGTGTGGAGCAGACAAAGCTGTGAAGAACGCAGCCTGGATGGAGCATGGACACCCAGTGAAGCTGTGGTGAGGGACTTTGGGGTGGTAACATCTCTTTGCACCACAGGGAAGTGGGGATTCAAAGCCAGCTCCCTCCTTTTACCTGCAGTCACAGCTGACCATGTGTACCACCTCCCTAACAGCATCCCTCCGTGTCCCCACAGCCCCTCACCAAGCGATGCCAACACGCTGCAGCACCCCGCCGCTCAACACACTCGCCCACTCTGCAACAGCTGTCCAGACAACCTTACTTGCACATCCAAAAAACTTCTAGACGACCTCAAAAGGCCAAGCCTTTTAAACTTTTAAAAAGAAATTTGGGAGCTTAAGACTCAGCCTATTAACATGAAATACCTCAATGCCTTACTCTAAGTGCATCAGTCATTTCTGAAAATGGTTCTGTCTAATCCACTTTTGGTTAGCATGGCAAAGTCTAGAAGTGCTTGAGTACTTTATTTGCTTGTGGAAATAGGACTCAAGAGCCTTTGAAAATGTAATCTCTGCTCTTTGTTCCTCAAAGTTAGGGTAAGTTACTCACCTTATGGTGGAAAAATAAGACTGGGGATTTATTCTAATTTTCCCCTTTGCTCTAGGCAGTGTCATAGAACTTATGCATACCCCAGGTCTTGGTTCAACCCAGCAGAACATTGGACATGCAGAAAACTTTGCTTAAGTCTTAGCAAAGTCCTTTGGACCTACATTTCAAATGGCATCACTACAGTTTTGTTGAAAGTTAAGGACAAGTTTGAGTCCTCAGGTGGTAAGGTTGATTTGCTTTTCAGAGGCCAGTAATATAGATTTGGCCTAAAGACAGTGCCTTGAAAATGGAAACATGTACCAGCACAGAAAAAGTTGACTGTTTCTCCTTTAAAGGCTGTATTTTATAAGTGTTACTTTTGTTCTGGGTAGGAAAAAAAAACCAAACCCAAAAGCCCAAGAAAGATTCCTAACCAATTAATAATTAACAGTGTTCAAGTACATTTATGTCCACATACAGCATTTGTTAAAAAAGAAATATTTTTTGTGTTTTAACACCTTTTTTTCAAAAAAAAAAAAAAAAAARARAARAAAWTAATRKACAMAKTACWTTWTTYTGGSRMYGGTATGGACCATTTTTAAAAACATTTGTTGTTAGTATTTATAATGGTTTGTACAAAATTGTAAACTGTTTTCAAGTTTGTTTGTTTTTACTTTTGTTCATCATCACCTTTCAAAAACTGTCACTGCAGGAACAAAAATACTGCAAACAAAACCCCAAAATAAAATCAAGGCAACTCTCCTTGCCCCTTCCCACCCCTCCCCCTGCCCTCCTGCCCACTCTACCTAAAAGAAGATGAAGGAGACAGTTTTTGAAAGCACCCAGCAGTAATTGGTGAGCACACTCTTCCTGGGAGCCCTCCCGCGGCACAGCGTGGGCTCCGGCGCCTCTCCAACTGACACAGGATGGCTCTGAGGATGGCTCTGAGAGCAGAAAGTGCCACCCACCAATCACACTTTCCCACCTCTAGAGTAGACAAAGATGGCTCTTTAGGTCATTTTATTTTATTTCTTTGTTGTTTTTCCCTTTTTTTTTCTTTTTCCCTTTTTTTTTTTACAAAAAATTCTACATCTAAATCACTTTGCTAGAAACATTATTTTTCTTTCCTTTTTTTTTTTTTTTTACATTAGTTAAAGCAGAATCTGCTTTTGTGAAAAAAGACAAGGATCAAGGTCTTATTTCATGCAGAAAATGCAAATTAAAGATCATAAAAATGGGTATTTTTGTTCTGGTTTTTTTTGTTGGTTTTTGTTTCTTTTTTTTTTTGTAATGCTGTACAGGATGCAACGCAGCCACTCAGAGTATGTTAAGATGGTTCACAGCAGTCCCTTTGATAGTATACATAGACATTGCCATTGATCTCCCTGTTCTGTTGTCATTGTTGTTCAGTTAGTTGTTTGTCTGAATTTCAGGCCACATAAGATGTCCCCAGTTAGAGAAGACGTTGCCACTTCTTCGTCTTTGAGAGGAAGATGGATGGGTGCAGTTTGAGAGGATGATACATTGGCATAAATGGTCTAGATTTTCCTGGGAAGGATGCCCCGGTCTTAGAGGTCTAATCTTGTTTGCTTTCATACCTCTTGGCATAACATCCCTGTGGTGAGCACATCATGAGTGGACATTTGTCCTTCAGAAACACAAAGACACAATATTATGACATGCCAGGCAATAGAAAGAAAAAATACTGCAGACCGGACAACAGTCCCGCCACCGGGGTCATGTGTACTTGCCAATGGATGGGATTTTTCTGGATAAAACTCTTGAGGCTCTCCATTATTCTCAGTTTTTCCATTTTCTTGTCCAGCACCTAGCTATTCATTGTTCCAGATGTTAGAAACATTTCTCTGTGACAACTGCTGAGCCTTTCTAGGGGATTGCTCATTAAGAATCTTCCCTTTTGGTCTGCCAAGCACATTGGCCCCAACCCAGTGAAGCTGTTGGATCCAGGCATGATTTTAAGCAGATGCGCAGTCGTCAGGACTGCTCCTGTGCTCAGAGTTGAGCAAGGGATGGGGCTTTGCTGGACCCAGGCACTGTGTGGGTTTAATCCCACCATGTATCTCTGCTTTGCCCATCCCCTTCTTACTTCAGTGCGATTGAAATGGGGGATGGGAAGGTTGGGGCAACCTCACCTCCCCTGCTGACGTCTTCCTTCATCATCACCTAGCCTTGGGAGCGCTGAAACTCAGGGATTTCTGCCCAGTCTCTGTCTGTGAGAGGCTCTGGGACACGTCTCCCTTCTCTCTGCCTCCAAATTCATGGGGCATGAGGCTGGTGAGATCTCTAACAACAGCCTGGAAGCTGTGGTAGCAAAAGATATATTCCTGTTCAAAACACCCCTGACGGGTCCCCAGATGTCCCTGAGGCAGGTGGCACAGCGGTCCCCAGAACTTCAGGTTCTGTGGGCCACTGTCTCTGGAGAAACAAGGTTAAGCATCGCCAGCTATGCCAGCGCCAGCTCTCTCACGAGATGTACCTCCTCTTTGGCCTCCCACCTGACATGTCATGATATTGCGCAACAGCCACCGTTGCAGTGAGGAGTTACTCGCTCACCTCCTGCACTCACCATTGAGACCCTCTGGTCTCCCTGGGAATGGCCATTGCCTTGGCAAGGCTTGGTGCTGCAGCAGCACAGGCTCCATGGCCCTGGGCTCAGTCAGGGGATGGTGATGAGAAAGAAGAGACCAACCAAATGCACCATCCCCTACAGGTGAAAATAAAGAGGACCTGCTCAAGGACTGAGTGGGGTTGAGCGAGTCCATCCCAGTGTGGGGCAGAGCATCTGTCAGCAAAGAGGCAGTGCTGGTTCCTTTCTCTGCAGAGGAGAGTTGAGACCAGCCACAGAGAGAAATGCCTCTGCTAATCTGAGACAGGGCGTTCCTCATGCTGAAAAATAGGCCATTGCCCCTTGTCTCAGTCCCCAAGCAGCATCGGCATCACAACAAATGGAATCATGTTTTCCTTCCTTGCTGGCCTGGCTTCTCCCAGCCTGTTGGTCCCCAAGCCCTCCCCACCAGGCTCAGTAGTGCCAGGGCTCTCTGTGTAGCTGGGCAGCGTGAGCCACATGACAGCATACCCAGCGAAGCACACTGTGGCAAAGACATGTCCAGAGGGGTCGGAAAGTCAGGGAAAAGATCTTTGACCTTCCTGCCTGGACACTCTGCCCACTGGATGCCCAGCAAGGTCCCCAAATAAGACCTGGACCCAGCACCTAACTGAATATGGCAATTAACCCTGAAGCTGCCCCACATCATTCAGCTGGCATAGCACTGAGAGCTGGGAGGCGTTACCCTTTACAGAAGGCAAACCAATACTGATCTACTGTTTAAAACACATACTGGAGGAGAAATTATCACCCTCTTCAAAAAAATAATGTTACTCACCACTGTGCTATCTCATCCTTTCTGGGGGAAAAGTCTGCCGGTATAAATACTCAGCCTGTGCAAATGATAAAATGTGCATCCCTGTATCATAAACAGGTCTACCACCTCTCATCTCCCCACTTTGTCATACACATATTCAATATTACTCTGTAAGTGCTTTCTGCCTGTGGCACTGGCAAGTTCTGGCTATCTTAGACGGGAGCAGGCAGTCCACAGCGTGGAGCTGAGAACAGGAGGTTTGGGATGGTTTGGGTCCATTGTCTCTAGAGTGGGATGATGACAGCATAAGCTTCTTGGAGCAAGGGACCGCATTTTGTTCCAGGGTTTTCTAGCCTAGAGCACAATGGAGTGCAGGAGCTCATGCTCACACAACTCCTCCTTGTTTTGTCTCTGCAAAACACCTGTCCTTGCTTACCCACTAGTCCTGCTTGGCCCGCTCGTCAGCAGAAAAGGCTGAATCAGGGCTGTGTGGCTGCACCATACCGATGCACTCTAGCTGGAGTGGCATCTGCAGTGGAGAGAAGCCTWACTGCTGAAGAATGGCCTTTCCTAAGAGGATTGAGACTTCCCTTTGGTCTGCCTTCCATGTAATTTTTTTTTTCTTTTAGCCTCACTGCAGTAGCACAAACAATACAACATTCATTGGCCCAGCTGCAAAAAGAATCCACGCTTCTGCCCCATGGAGGCAAGACTGTCCTCTGCTTTTCCAAAGCACTAAACATAAGATAAGACAGACAGGCAATTTCTTATATTGCTTTTTACCCTTGACACTCCTCCCGGTCCAGACAAAGATGGATTGTAACACAGAGGGTTACCCATACGTCTCGACCTACTACCATCATCATCCTTGGCACTCCCCATCACTCATTTCTGCTAACTGGAAGCTGCATGGAAACCAGGTGTCCCTCAGTCCAAATTCAATCAATGTCCTACAGTTGAGCCGACTCATTTGTACTTCCAACCTTCTGTACTTCTGCTGAAGAATTTGTCTCTGCAGGGCCAATGGCCACTAAAACAGATAACTAAGCTTAACTCAAGGCCCCTGCTTTGCACTCTCTTCCAAACCCATCCTTCACAAATAGCCAGTAACGCACAGGCAAGGTTCTGTTGAATTGCAAAGGGTCTTCAGATAAATCTTTTCACATGGAGGACTTTCTTTGTACCTCTTCTGAGCAGCTGGACATTTCCTAGCACTTGTCACCCTAGACTAAGTTACAGGGTAGAAAGCAGCAGCAGCAACAACAGCTTCTCAAAGAAAGCTCAGGTTCATATTGCCTTTACTCCATCTGCATTACTTCATTTATGCAAGTGATACCTGATATCATCTTCACCCCCTTCACTACATCCCAAGATACAGTAAGGCATAGTGCAGGTTAGCTCTCCAGGAAGAGACCATGTGCGCAAGAGATTAGGGTCTAATATACAGCCTCATCCTACTGGCCTCAGGTATGGTGGGATCAAACACTGAAAAGTTACTTACATACCATCACTTCCACCTCTACTGCCCACCTCTTCTTTACTGCGCTTGGAGGTGGATCAGGGAGCCAGCCTTAAAGTCACCATCCCGGCGGGCTGTGCCTCCATGCAGGCAGAGGCAAAGGTTTGCCTTCCAACCCCTGTGGGAAAAGTCTGGGGAAATGCGTTATAGTATCAGCCTGGAGGACAGTGCTTCTTTATTACACTTGTCACCTTTCAGCTGTTCTTTACTTCTGAATGTACAGAACCATTTTTATTTGGTTTACATCAAGACATTAGAAATCAAACATCTTTTTTTTTTTTTCAAAAAAAAAAGAAAAAAACCAAACAAAAACCAAATGAAAAATAAAACCCAAGCGCCAACACTATATACATCTTCTCCTCCCCAGTGTCCGCTCCCTTCCCTCCCTCCCTCCCACTCTTCCTCCCTCCCTCCCAGCATCTGTGTTAGGTCCTGCTTCCAACACATATGTTTCACATCTCTCACCCGATCCATGCCCCCGACCCAATTTCTATGTCTACTGTAAAGACATCCCACCCTGCTTGGTAAGCCCAGTCTCATCTCCAAGAAAGCATTTGGTAACCCGCATGGCATTTCTTGCCCAGTTGGCTCTGATCTCTGACACCAAGGTAGAGCTCAGCCGTTGCCGCAGCTTGGCATGGCGGTTGCACCCCTGTGCATCCCAGCCCAGCTGCTGCAACATTGTCCAGATGCAAATGATTGTCCCTGCTTAAAGGGACTGAGCTCATACTGATGGCAGAGCACCGTGAGTGTCCCTCTATTTTCCCCGTTCCTGACCTCACCATCTCCCAGAGACCGCAGTCTCTGCCTGCCAGGGACTGCTGCCATAGCTGGGTTTCCTTGAGTGCTGCCTGCAGCTGCACCCAGCCTGTCTGGCTCAGTGGAGGTCCCTGGTTTTCAGTGCTCTAGTCCCTTCAAACCTATTGTATTGCACATGTATTTTCACTACCTCTGTCCTATTTGCTCTGCTTCTGAAGTTACAGCTCTCTCCCAACAACAACCTCATCCCATCCTCTCCATTGGAATTTCAGTAACCACCTTCCCTAAAGCCACTGTCCTTTGGTCTGCAGCTCCAGAGGTTTCTCTTCTGCCTGATAACAGCTCAGAGATTTAAAACCCCTTCCTCCTCCCCACAAGAAAGAAAACAAAACCAGCTCCCTCCCCCACCCCTTATCTCCTCTTGCCAGAGCCTCTGGAGCAGATCTGGTCAAACAGACTGGCCAGATCCATTCCCCATATGTCTCTGTTTCTGGGAAGGGGATGTGCTGTCCATTGGACAGAGGAAGTGCCAAGACTTGGCAGGTTCCCTACTTATTTGCAAGACATAAGCTGCTGGCATGGTGTCAGATGTGCATGCAAGAAAGCTGGATGCCAGTTAAGACCTACAGTCCTGTTTGTTTCATGCACTGTGAACTTACCCTATGTACACTACGGGCTGGTTTATGCTTGAAGACATGAATATAAAGGTATACATTTTCCTTTTACCTTAGTAACCAAAGCTTTACTTTCACCCATGGAATAGCAGGGGTTTGCTACCAGGGCTCTTATTTTCCTCTTTTGCTCTTTCTCTTATTCTCTCTTCAGTTCTTAATACTCAAGGTGAAGGGGGGATAGGAGGGGGACAGGTAGGATTACAGTCCCAAGGTCCTAGTTCCTAAAGGTCCCTGAGTGACAGCACTATACAGTATCAGAAAATGAAGCGATAGAGTTGCGTTGGCCACGTATATCCTGAGAGAGATTTCATTTCTATTTCTCCTCCTCCTTCTCCTCCTCCACATGCCTGTCTTAGGCTGTTATGCATGGGAAAGGTGCAAAACATTCTCCCCCAGCCCAGCTCCCTCAGGCAGCCTGGACCATCCCTTATGCTCGTGTTACAGTCTCTGCTAAAAAACATGACCCAGCAAGCAGCAATCCTGCCCCAAGCTGCAAACAAACCAAGCCCCGATCAGAATTGCCTCCTGTACCACTGCAGCGAAAGTCAGAAGAAGCTCCACTTTGGAACAGCACTCACACTCTTTCCTCCCACTTTCCCCACTGCTCTTCCTTCGTGAAGAAAAGGTGGACAGCAGCGGGCACACAAGCTGCAGTGTGGAAATACCCTCCACCTTTCCAATAACACGAGCTTTGTACCCACTGCATGAGAGGTTCATGCCTTTCCTTTCCTCATGCTTGTGATGGCTTGAAAACTCTGAACCTTGAGTATGATTAAAATGCCTTTTTTTCTCCACGATCTCCTTTCTGGATCACTGGACCTCAAAACGAGACACGGGTTTATTGCCTTTCTTAGGGGTGGACACAGATGGCTATGGAGGGGGAAAATGGAGGTGCCACCTTGGTTCTGGAGGAGGGTATTTCTAAAGGCCTTCAGCATTCTTCCCTCACCCCTGTACAGGAACACATTTTTTATTACTCATCCGACTCACAGGACACTCAGTTGTTCTCCAGCATTCCGCCCTGTCACCAGAAATTATAAGGCAGTTCCTGAACTGTGAAAAGTCCTGACCGCACAGTCTTTGGCAAAGATTATTGTGTAGGACCAAATAGTCCAGATGTCTGGATATACTAAGACTGACTCTATGAAGTAAAACTGACCTGGTAATACCAGGTCAGAAACATTCAAAGAGAGAAACTAGGATGACTCCTGATAAGAAAGAGAACTCAGCCAACAGAGAACGAAGGCAATAGCAAAGGAGTCTGGCTCCCAGTCCCAGCAGGTGAAGAAATAAGCTGAGCAGTGCTTTTTCCCTGGAAAGCTTTTGGATTGTCGCTATGAAATTCTGAGCTCAATCTCTGATTGAAGCCTCAAATATTAAACACAGCCCCCCTGTGCCTGATCTCCAGCTGCTGGGGGCTCTGGGCTGTACCTGCAGGGTGCTGGATGGGGACAGTCAGGACCCCACTCCATGCTGGGCTCAGCACCTGAGCAGCAAAGAGCATAGGTGGGTTTTGCATCATCTGTGTGCTGCTGCTGGTCTTTGGGACCAGCTGAGAGAGCTCTCAGGTGCCTAACTCCTACTATGCATTTGCCAGGTTTTTACTACAACTATCAAATTACTGGCATTCCTGAGTCATCTCCCTCAGCTTCATAATTTCTTACCACATGGCCATTTGTTCTCCCTCCAATCTTAACAGGCTTCTTATAACTGCCTCCTTTTTTCCCTTCTATCCTTCTGACCACCCTTTACATTGCAATCACATATATAAAGGGTAAGTGTTTAGATATTTTATTTAATCATCAATCAGCTGGTTAGACTCCCCTTAAAATCTGAACCTGCTGATAGGCACCCTCCATCTGGGAACTGCAGTCATCTGACATGCATATATCCACCTACATTATACTGCTGATGTCATAAAATACAACTTTATGACTTCCATTAAAACATTTAAAAGCCATTTCCAAATAGAATCCCACTAGAAAGAGTAACTTTCTCCATTGGCCAAGCTTTAACTTCCTGCGTATTGGGTAGACAAAACTACCTGATCCAGCCCTAGCCCTATCATCCAGCTCCATTCACTCTTCAGATTCTTATTCCTATACAGACCCATCTAGACCATAAACTGCAATAACATTGGGAAAACCCATTTTCAACAGCATCGCTCTTGAATGCGGAAACCGGCAAGAGACTGGTTTGCAGGGCAGCTGGGAATCTAAGTCTGATTTAACAATTGTGCTAAAACTTTGGTGAGTCCAGGGAGGCCTGGACCGAATGTGTGCATGCATGAACATGAGAGAGGGAGACAGAGATTGGGGGTGATTGAGAAGGATGGATGCTCTACTTCTACTTAGTGGAAAATGCATAAGACACATTACTGATATAAAAATAACAATACTCATTACTCTGATGAGCCCTGATCCTGCTTCATCCAAGTCAAGGCAAAACTTCCCATGACTTCAGTGTTACTAGGTCAGGCCTGTAGTGATTCACATTTTCATAGCACTGTACAGTCATAAATTAGTGAATGAAAAGATGTGCATTAGATGCATCTGTCATCTGAAAAACAGGAGTTTCCATGGTCTCAGAGGATCACTCTGCTCTCCTAAGCAATGGGAATCAAGGAAAAAGGAAGAGAATGCTAGCAGGAAAATAAAGGGATGGTTGAATTCAAGGCTCTGTGTGTGTGTGTGTGTGTGTGTCTGGCATCTAAAAACCTCCATCAGGTAAGAACAAGGTTCTCATCTTCACTCCAGGAATGACAGAATGACCCTTGGGTTAAAGTTTTGCACTTGTGAATTTATTATTTTCATGGCTTTTGTTAATATTATAAGGGAGATTATCCATCATCAGTGATTGCCACAGTGGCCAATAATTCAGTGATTTTCCTGAAAGTCACTGGCTGCTTTGGAAAAAGTTGACCTTACTGTCCAAGGCCAAGTTACCCTTCTGTACCTTTATAATGTGTGCCTGTGGATGGAAGCTGCTACAGACTTAGGGGCTTCCACAAGCACTGACAAGCTCAGCATTTTCATTGCAACCTTCACCCTGCCTGGTCTTTGAAGACCATCGTCTTGCAGCAGGATGATGCTCCATGGAACTCTACTGCATCCTTAATTACATCTTCTGCAAGAAGGGACACAGGGTGCTCTTCTCTACACTCTACATGTATTAACAGACATAAAGCAAGGCCTGATAGAAGCAGTACAGATCAGAGGGTGCCAGCCCACCATTTGCTTCTGAACTTCTTAGGAAAGGGGATAGTTATCATTTCTGGATTTTTTCGTCCTGAAGCACAACAAAGATAAACGACATCCACCCTTTCCTGCACCTTGCCGTAGGCTATGGTCACTCAGTGGGCTGGAGCGTGATGTGCCTTGTCTGGCACAAGGAACAGGTAGAGGGGGGAAAGGGTTGAGTTTTCAGAGTCCTGCAACTGCTTTTCTCCCCAAACTCAGTAAGAAAGATGCAGGTTAGGAATAATTAGGAACAACCCCTCCTTTCAGGACTGAATCAGCTTAGTCTGCTAGAGATCAGATGCCAGCAGTGAACAGCAGCACTGTCCCATTGCTGATCCCCAAAGCCCTCTCTTTCCTCAGCAAGTGTATATTTGCACAATCTACCTCCCCAGCTCTGTCTCTCTCATACAGGTTGGGACTCTGACCTCCAACCTCGCAAAGTTGCAATGAGCAGACAAAATCCTGCTATTCCCCCCAAAACACTGCCGGTTAAATGTCATCTGTGTTCTCTTTCTACAAAAGACATTACAAAACCCCCCTCCCCAGCTCCCTTCCCCAGAAAACATGCTTGCACACACACATCCGTATCTACATACATGCGCACATACACACACACAGATGTGCCGCACACACACACACATTCATACAGGAAAAACAGCTTGCAAACTCCTGAAGGTGGAAAAAGGCAACTTGCAAATGTGCCTTTGTTTTCTATAAGCTCCCTCCTCCCCCCCTCCCATAACCCCACATTGCCCCTTCCCTCCCAAATAATTGCCTTGTCCTCCCCCCTTCCCAGCTCTTCCAAAATAAATATTCTTTTTATTTGTTGGTTTAAAAGATTCTTTTAGGCTTGTAAGCAAGAGAGAGGGAGAGAGAAAAAGAAAAGAGAAATCTCATAGCATGAGAATGAAACCCCACCATCTCATGAATTCATGAAAGAAAAAACATGAAGGGGTTAAGAGCAGCAACAGAAGAAAGATTTAAAAAAATATAATAATACTGAGAAGAGAAAGATGAAATTCAGTAATGAAATGGAAGTGAGAATAGCGCATTAGTGAGCACAGCCAAAGATAACCTATCCCCCCACCAGTTTTTGACTCAATTTCTTTAAATCTCCCTCCCCCATTTTTTTTAAACTTTTCTTTTTTTGTTGTTTTTTGTGTTTTTTTTCTTTTTTCTGTCATTTTTTCTTTTTTTTTCCTTTCTTTTTTTGGTTTTTGGTGGTTTTTGTTTTTTTTTACAATGGTTTAAGTCCTTCAGCAGGAAACCAAAATCGAGACAAACACATCCCTCCTTGAAACCAAACCCCCTCCCGTATACCCTTCTCTCCCTTACCCCCTCCCACACTCTGTGGTTCTACATGTGCTGGAAAGAGAAGAGTAAGCTTAGAATAAATCTAATGAATCAAAGGAATAAATGATAATGATAGTAAAGAGTAAAACCCAAACCCAAAAGACCACAACACTCCTGTGTTGTCATTGTCTGAGTGTCTGTCCCTATCGCTCTTGGAGGCTGCAGGCATCAATTTACATAGTACAACCAGTAAACAAGGTTGAAGAATCCAAAGGTGATTGGAAAAATGATTCGTGACCACTTGTCAATGGTGCTGACGTCTGTCAGGTCTGGGATTTTGAGCTTCAGCTTAGATGACCGCCGGCGGAGACGACAGTTGGCACGGTTGCGGGCCGCGGCGTGGTGGGTCAGCGGGACGTGGCGGTCCAGGGTTGGGTGGTGACCAAATCCATCCCGAGAGGCCAGCTGCTTGCGGAACTGGATTCCTGAGCCTTCAAAGGACATGACAGAGTTTCGAGAGTCACCAACGCTGCTCATCATGTCCGTGGCCAGCAGCTCGTTGTTCATCTCCAGAGTGCTGAGGAGGATGTTACCATAAGGGTCAACCTAGAACAGGGAAGACAGAGAGAAAGGTAACGGGGATGTCCTGTGCACAATGCACACAGGGCCACACCATCAGGGATGATTTTGAACTGTTTTCTGTGTAAGAATACCACTGATTGGGTCATTTGTGAGCTCTGAACCTGGACTTCTGCATTTGAAAATGTTGTCCACTGATGCTGGAGTTGAAGAACTAGCCACATGCGCTCGCAGCAAACTTTTGAGAGTGTACTGTGATTCTGACAACACCGTAGGACCAAAAGCCACAGGTGTACTTTTGGGTACACCTGACCCTTGCAAGAGGATGGTCCTGATGAGACTGGCTTGAGGATGATGACAAAATGATCAAGGAGAAAAAATTCCCAGTAATCACCAGGGGAACTGGAGTTCATCTCTCATGATGAGGAGAAAGGCTGCTCCACAGCTCACCCAGGACTGAATGAACAGTGAAGAGTCTGAATTCTCCTGCCACAACGAAAGAAGGGGACAAACCTGCTCTCTCACCCTCTTCTCCTCATAACGGTGGCGCTCATTGTTGGCCTTGCTGATCCGTTCACTCTGTTTCTTTTGCTGCCGGGGACCTCGCCCGAAGAATATGTAGTTGACAAAAGCATACTCCAGGAGTGCCAGGAACACGAAGACAAAGCAGCCCATGAGATAAACATCAATAGCCTTGACGTAAGGGATCTTGGGGAGAGTCTCCCGCAGATGAGTGTTGATGGTAGTCATTGTAAGTACCGTGGTGACCCCTGTAAGGAGAGGGTAGGTGCTCTGTTACCAAGGTGGGATGGTTTCCTGAAATGCCACTCTCAGCTTCCCCATCCCTCCTTCCAGCTGGACAACCTCAGGAGGGATGGGAACAGTGCAACTGGGAAGAAAATTGCCATTATTCTAAGCCCAGCTGCCCAGTACAAATCGCTGCAGAAAAAAAACCAGCTGCCAACAGTGGGAAAAAATGTCAAAGCTGAGTATCATCAGGATGATGGGGATCAATATTCTCTGGACCTTGGTTCTTTAAGTCCTCCCTGATACTCCTTCTTTCCCTCAGTGTGGTAGGGAACATTCAGKTTTGCTCTCAGTCTCTCAACCTCTTCTCCTCCCTTTTTTCCACTTCATGAACTCATCAGGCTTCCCTGGGCACTACTGAATTCCTCAGTAACCTTGACATGAATTGATAATCTGCTGTGTCTTTCCAGTGTCATGAATAGGAGAAAGAGTGAAGAGATTCCCTCTTCATGGCACGCTGTTTTTTTGCCTGCCTCATAGGCTTCTGTCTACATCCTTGACCCCATCAATTCCCACCTTCCTCTCACCAGCTTTACCACTCACTACTTCAATTATCATCTGTACACACTCCTCCCATGGTTCTCATGCTCTCCTTTTTAGGCCTACTCATATTTCCTGCATCTTAAATAAACATTTCTTGGTCTCATTGAACACTTTTTTACCCATCTATTCAGTCTCCAAGAGCCTCGTGCACCATGATTACTCTTACAGCTCAGCCCTCTTCTTCGGTTTCTTCTCAGCCTCTTCCCTTCTCTGGACTGTCAGAGTGGCCTCAGATCTGTCTCTTTGACAATCTTCTGCTAGCTTCAAAAAGATGGCAATGAGCCTTCATGCTTCTTTTGGGGGCAGTAACTTTTCCTCTTCAACCTAGTCATCTTCTCCTGCTTCTCTAGCTCAGCTGTCCTGCTTTTCTTACTACCTTGCTGATCTCTTTTTCTTCTAGCGTCCCTCCTCTTCATCTCTCTGTTGGCATTTCTCTTAGTCTACATGACCCTAATTTGCCCTTCTGGTTTCTGCCCTACCTCTACAGTTATGGTTCTCAAACCTGTCTGTGCATCCTGGACCTCTGTCCTGTTTCCCCTTCACCCTCATGTATCTTTAGTGTCATTCCTGATAAAAGATTTAAAGAACTAATAGTCTTCAGTTCACAGAATAGTAAACAGAAGGGAGATATATTTATATACATACAATATATTATATTGTCTATATTTAGACAGTAGTCTAAATATCCAGAAATCTGGGGCAAAGAAAGGGGGAACAGAATGTTCTCCACGTCTCCATTAAGAACTGGACAAATTGCAGTGGAGACTTAGGACAGAGGCATAGAAGAGCTTTTTGACTGTACGAGCAGGTAAATCTGGAGATAAAGTGCCCAGAGGAGGCTGTGAAGTCTCCTTCTTTGGAGCTTTTTAAGGACAAGAGAGCTGTCAGGAATAGTTTAGGGAGAGCTGTTCCAGTTTTGATCTACAATGTTTTTCTTCTGTCTTCTCCTTTGAATCCAGATGTCAGCAGAAATTCAACAGCTGTGCATCTCATGTCCACCCTTCTGCTTGTAATTTTACTGTGCCAGCAATGTCTGCCATGGTCTCTTTTTCTTCTCTCACTGATTATACTCTTGTCAATGCAACTTACCTTTTTAATTTACCATGTTCTTCTTGTTCCCTCCCTGTCTCCCTGCTCCAGCCTCTCCAAGCAAGCATAGCCAAATCATCTGTTTTATATCTTTGTACAAACCATCCCTCCTCTGAGTCTTCTCAAACTCCGTCTTCTCCTAGAGCTAATTTAAGCCCCCAACCTTTTCTGTAAGACCCAGCCTCTACCTGTGCTCCATTGCCTCTCTGAGCCTTTTGCCACTCACAGATGAAATCCTTCTCCTTCCTTGGCTCTCCTATTTCCTCTGAACTTTCTATCATGTTGCACAGCCCCATTCTCATATGCCATCCATCCCCCCTTTCTCCTGTTCCTTCTTCAAAATCCTCATCTGCAATCCACCCCCACTTCCCTTCTGTTGCTTGAAAGACCTCATTTTTTTCCTCTTACAGGAAAACATTCCTATTTAGAGGAGCATGTGCTTAAGAAGAACTTGGACTTTAACTACTGTCCCACATTTGCCTTGGTTATGAAGGTCGTCAGCTATAAAAAGTGTCTGTGTGGGGCCTAAACTATCATGAAAAGGTGTAATGCCACTTCCTTTATTTTTTTCAACTTTTAGCCATTCCATCACCATTCTTACTACTCTTTGGCCACCCACCCTCAGCATTTATCATCCAACTAACTGGTCCTGGCACACCTGTTGACCAAGAGGTGCCTGGACTTCTCTTCTTAAGAAAACAAGTACAAACCAGAGTGAAGGAACTGGTGGGCTCACGGCATGTCAGAGTCTCACATGTCTGAGAAGCTGTGACCATTTATGCTTTTGTTATAGAGTTTAAACTTGCATCCACAGAAATTTATGGTAGAACTTTCACTGATTCAAATAATACAGACTCAAGCTTGGGAAGTACTGATACTTCTGAACAAAAAAAGTAGCTCTTCTGGCTGAAAATTTGAAGTTTGTTCTCAGAAAAAATGTCCTTCATTTGGGACAACAAGTTTGACAGACCTATGTGGCTTGCTTAGCTTCTACCTCTTTCTTACAGCTGTCCTAGCTGATCTCCCTCAAAAAAACACCTTCTTCAACATATAATGAAAAGGTACGTACCCAGTGCCACTCGTGCAGCAGAAGCATCATAATTGATCCAGAAGGAGACCCAGGACAGTATGGTGATGAGAATAGATGGCATGTAAGTCTGCAGGATGAAGTAACCAATGTTCCTCTTAATCCGGAAACTCAAGGATAAGCGCAGATATGAACCTGTCAATGAGATATTAAAGGGAGATGTTGTTTGAGAGGAGGGCGAGGCTGTATTTATGGTAAAAGCTTAGGTTAGGAATTGAAATTTTATTTGGAAAGTGTTCTCAAGAGGCAGGGATAACGAGAAATCTCTCTTTTTTTCTTCATTTGGTTTTGCAGACTCATCAGTTTTTGGAAGGGGGCTCTTCAGAGTCTGCTCAGTTGGCTCAGAATATTAAGAAGAAAGGAAACTCTACATAAGTTACGTTATTATATCAGACATCGTGGGAGAATGTCTGTTCAGTGCTGAAATTGCTATTATGGTACGTGCCAATTTGATACAGGCTTACACAGGAGACTTTAACCCTATATCTGGATGCAGTGAGATGATTTTCCAATGTTTTATGTGCTAGCTTTTCCACCAAACAGCAATGAAGATCTGAATCATATTTTTCCCATGTTGTTCTAAAAATGGGTTATGGTCAGACTGGGCAAATTCATATGCAAATAGAGTACTGTTAGTTAATCTGTAGGTCTTTTTTTTTTTTCCCCCCAAGCTGTTGCAACTTCCTTCTAATCTTTTAGCAAACCTAATGGGGATAGTGATGACAATAAGTACTTTTAGTCCTTCCACTGGAGCAGGGTCATTTTGACAGGGACAAAGCAGGGCCTCTCTCATTGCTGTGAAACAAAGTCCAAGTCATTCCTCCTTCCCACCTCCATCCCTTAGGCAACACAGCAGCCTGAAATATGGGTGTAATCATGGGTTGGCAGCTAAAGTAACAAGAGAACAACAGTCTTTAACGATCAAGGAGGTAGACTGGGAAAAAGGAGGTTATGTTCTCTCACCATTATGTGCCATTTGCAAAGCGTGAACACAGTACTTCACCAGTCTTTTTTTGAAGGTCTTACCTATTTAAACGGCAAACTTCTTTTGGAGGAATACTGCCTCTTGTTGTGGGTCTCTAGATTACCACTGCAATGGGACCCTGCTCCCAGCATGCCCCTGAGGCACTACTGTAACAACATCACCGTCTGCCACCACCACTGATAGACTCAGGCTGTGATTTCATGGCATTTCAAAAATTATCCTATATAACAGGTGTGTGGCATGCTGTTTTGGCAGTGAACTCCATGCCAGATCAAAGTGAAGACAGCAACCAAAATCCAAACCCCTCCAACTTTCCAGCTGGCAGTATCTGAATCGTCCAAGGTATTCTCTCCAAATCTTTTTATTGCTGTGTACAGATGGGTTTGAGTCATTTCATAGATCACTTGCTTTTCAACTGATATATTCTTCTGCTTACTATTGCACCTACCTTAGCTTTGAGAGCCAGTTGCAAACCACATAAAAATAAGGTAAAGGCTGAGAATCTTCTAAAGAGGTTCTGTTTTGAGCTCAGTCTTGACTAAGAAATGAAAACAGCCGCAGCAAAACAATGATCCCGTAAGTCTCTAAAGAGAAGCAGCCAAAAAAAAAAAGCAAACTTGGTGGGCACAGAAGATGCCTCTTTTCCAAAGGAACAGGACCCTAAGTTGAAGCCTAGATCCTAAGTTAGTGCCTCAACATCTGAATCAGAGGAACATTGACATTGATCAGCAGAAGGTTTGCACATTCCATCGCATCCCTTCAGCAGAGACTCACCGGTGGTGAAGACCACTTCCCTGCTGACGAGCCTCTGCTCGATAATGGTGAACTGGGGCAGTTCTAGCACCTCCATCCCTGTGACAGCAGAATCATTTCCTTGCCAGAAGAAGACAATGTCATCAACCGTGTAACCATCTGCAGAGATGAAGAAGCACAGAGAGAGAACTAAGCTGATAAGCTGGAGCAGATGACACCCCCATTTTCACTAAGGTGATCTGGAAGAGGATCCAAAGGAAAGCCCACACCATCAGAGAGCAAGCATAGCCCCTCCCTGCTGACGTACTTTTCTTCTTCAGCTGAGCTTGGCAGTACCGTCCCCAGGAGAAGAGGAAAAAATTGGTCAGAACTCCCACTTCTGGCTAGAATTCAGGACAAAAAGGTGAGAAGTGGTCCATCAAGCCTTGACTTGTGCTACGTAATCTCCATGACTGACATGACAGGGACTTGTGAATCAGAAGCCTCTGTCAAATGCACCAAACACGGCATTTTGCTTTTCAAAAACTGCCTCCTTTTACCAGAAGGGGGAGACCACACAATACGTTCTGGTGGGGACTAGGTAAACAGAGCCTCTAAGTATCAAAAATTCCCAGAGAGAAAAAGATTTACAACAGCAGTTGAAAAGAAATTTGAGCATCAGAGCATCTCCCTCTTCTAAGTACTCTCACTCGAAATTTGGGGCCGGGAAGTGGACAGCGTCTCTGAGATCGGGGGCTGCTTTTACCAACTGCTGGCTGAAAAGAGCAGCAATGGGAGAAGAGAAGAGGGCGAGTCAGGCTGGTAACAAATACTCATCCCTTATGTTTCAGAGTAATGGATTTGTTAACTCAGCCAAGGGTACAGCCTCTTACTTTAACCCCAAACAGATTAGACATGGACTACGCCTGACAGGACTGCACGGGCTGGAAGTGCTGAGAAGCCCAAAGCCACAGTCCCAGGAGAAAGACTCCCCAGATGCTCTGGACTCATGGGGAATGAGGCTCAGGGGATGAAATCATGCAGCTCCCCTCCCATCCGTGTGATGTTCACAGCCCTGCCCACTGCCCTTGCGGGCAAGGATACATCTCCACTTGAAAATTAATGCCACTTGTGGCAAGCTGGGTTTTGAAGCACTGTGGCTGTTGCTGCACAAGGGATGGCCTCTTATTCTAAGCAAAGTGCAGAGCTGCATGGGAGCACCTCTGTGTGCAAAGAAGCAGTAAGATATGTACAGGCTTTGGTATGGCATGGTGCAAGGCTCTTTTTAGAGCATGAACTCCAACTATGCCCACAGACAGCTTTTATTCACAACCTGCACTGCAGCACGACAGCCTGCCTTGTCCACAAGCCCTCGCAGCAGAGGCAGTTGGCTAGCAATACCCAGCAAGCCTAACATCCACTAGGGACAGCTGCCACCAAAACCAGCACCAGTGTATTAGTGGGATCAGAAGAATGAAGAGCTGTTGAACGTACCATGGAGGAGAAATTCTTCTACCTAACCTTAGGGGCCAAGGGTTATCCCAGATCAGAGCTGAACCTTTCAGGATGGTGTTATCCTGCAGCTCTCAAGTGGACAAAGAGCTGAGCAACCTGGTCTGATGTCATAGCTGACCCTGCTTTGAGCTGGGGGCTGGACTAGAGACACCCTGAGGTCTCTTCTCAAACTGAATTAGTTGATGACTGTGTAGTCTCCAAGCCCACATCCTGCACTCTCAGTCATTACTGCATTTATTCAGGGGTGCTAAAAAAATAATAACAATCTTCCAAATGCCATGCCAGATCTGCTTCTGGTGTAAATCACCTAAGCCAGGGCTCCACCTCCTCCCCCATGGCATGCTCCTGCTGCCATGGCAGTAAGCGGTAAAGCACTCACACCCACAAGCCCACAGAGATTCAGGACCTTTAGGTTATCATCTCATCTGCTGCAGGCACTGGGGTGTCACAGGCTGTTGCACTGACTCGAGTATCCCAGCTTTGTGCACAGGAACTGGTATTTGCATCTGGCTGCAGCGTCTCTCCCACAGCACTGAGACAAGTGTGGAAAGCAGCAAGAAACAGCCAAGTCCCCCACTCCTCCCGATGACTGATTCCAGCGGCTCAAACACTCTCACAGCTAAAAACATTGTGTGCAATATTACATTTGAATTCATCTGGCTCAAGACTTTCAGACTCTGGTGGTTGTTCTGAATTTTTCGAGGAGGTTACCAAGCCCTTTCCACCCAGCGTTCCCCCTCTGCAGAGGTGCACCCAGCCTGTAAACAAGTCACCTCTCCACCTCCTTTGCAGTAAACAAACCAGATTGAGCTATTTAGGTTTCTTACTGCAAAACATCTGCTCTAGCCCTTGAAGCGCTTTTTAGCATCTTTTCCCAACCTCTTCTGATTTCTCGACTTCCTTTCTAAATTTTGGAAACCAAATATAGACAGTGTCCCTTTCCCCRTCTCACCAGCGACACATTCAGAGGCCAATCGATTCCCTGCTCTGACTCATGGCTCCCCTGGTTTATATAACCAAGGCTTGCTCCAGTCCTTTCTGTCAGAGCCCTGCTATGAAACCTCCAGCAGCGGTGCTTGGGGCTGCCATTCCTTCATCATTTCCCCCGGTTGATACCTGTGCGGGTATGAGTCCCTCAGTCTGGCAGCCTTGCCCGCACTCCCACACCCAGGCACAGATCTCCGCATTTAGCTGTATTCAAATGCATTCTGAGTGTATTCAAATTGGGAGGTATTCAAATGTGCGGCGAGCAAGCCACGCAGACTGCTATCTTCACCATCCACAAATTTAACAGCAGTGACTTCAGATTTACTTCCTGATCAGCAATGAAAATGTCAAATTACAGTAACTAATTTTAGGAGATCTCACAGTTAAGTAGCTCTATCCCATTTATTCTATGACCTGTTGATATTGGGTACCAATTTTKGTATTTTTTTTTTATTATGGCATTATGCAATATGAAATCAAACATGTTTTTGGGAAGCCATTTTTTAAAGTGAATCTAAAGGGAAAGGTTGTTCAGTCTAAAAATAAATGCTTCACTTTGATTTCTAACTTTAAAAAGAAAACCAAATTTCCATTTTACTTTTAAAAAGTAAACGAAGTTTCACAAAGACAAGTCATTTCAACCTGAAATATCATAAAGTATTGATATGACATCTTAAAATGTCAGATTAACAGCCTGTTTGCTGCCTGCCTCATCAGGTTTTTGTTGAATCCTGGCACACAGCTAGGCATGGGTATGCGCAGTGAGGGCTGTTTTTGGGATGGAGGGATGGGACCAACAGGCAGTGCCAGCACTGGCTTATCTCCTGCAGGTAAGTGCCCTGAGCAGCTGTGGGGAAGGAGATCCCAGCTGCCCACTGCTGCTTTACAAACCCAGCACCCCTGTATCACAAAAGGGCTATTTTGGTGGTTTGTTTTAGGGGTTTTTTTATATACTTTTTTTTTTAAGCCAGCCGTGAAAGGACTGTTATTCCAGAGTTGTGTGGACTTGGAAGCAAACAAAATGGAGCCCTGCAGATTTCAAATGTGCAAGTGTTTGAAAGACAAAAGCTCTGAGGAAGGAAACAATTGTATCTCTTCATCTCTGCATGGATCTTAGAAATATTTTAAGGAAACGTAGCTTCGACTAACAAATTGGCTTGACATGTCCCATTAAGAACAAAATTGCAACATGGGGAACTGTGGGTAATTCTCTGCCTTCTGTTTTCTTGGTTGTACCGTAAACTATTCTTAAAATGCTAAGGAGTGCCAGAAATGACATGTCATTAGTGTCTCCAGCAGGACCTAATTTACATCCCATTACCCGCCACGCCAAGCGCTGCGATGGCTGCACATCCTGAGCAACCCGAGCGGCGAGCAGGAAGGGGGCTCCCAGGCACAGGCAGGGCTGGGAAGGCGGCACGGCGCCTTCCAACTATGGATGCTGTGGGACCTCTTTTATGAAAAAAGTAATTCTCTGATAATCACCACTGAAGCTGCATCATCATTACTGTGAGATCTGCTGCTCTGGACCGCTCCTGCGGGGATACAGTGGTGCRTTTTTATGAGGGAGAGCCGGACCTCCTCCGCCAGCGCAGTTGGGAGGGGCTTTCCATAGGAGTCAAGGGAAGATCCAGGTGGGGAGGGACTGCAGGAGGGCTTGGGTCCCACCTCCCACGCGGAGTGGGGCCAGCCACGAGCAAGGGCAGGCTCCTAGGGCTTTCTTAGGGCTAAGGGATGCTTCCACCACCCTTCTGAGGGTGAGAGTGATTTTAATGCCTAGCCTGCTGCTAGAGTTCCATTTTCCTGGGCATTTCACCCACGAGGTCCCCTCAGGATGGAGTTTGGATGAGGGAGCCTGGTCCTGCCCCAGGGGACATCCTCCAGAAGGGGTGGCCCATAACACCCCTGGGAGGCATCCCATGAGCAGGAAGCTGCGGCTGGGGCGGGTGGCATCGGGTGGCACCACATGGCAGAGGGCAGGCATGAGGCATACGCACAGCTCTCGATCTCCAGCGTGCAGTTCTGCTGGTCCAGGGGGTACCTCCGCAGGTCCATCATGCAAGCAGCTGTGGTGGTGATCCTGAAAGTGGAAGGAAGAAAAAAAATCAGTTGTGTGGTTTTTCTTACCAAAAAAAAAAAAAGAGAAATGAAAGGCAGACGTGAAAGTCAAGCAGCATTTGGGGCCGCTGTTTCCCTGGAAACCAGGGAGATCCGTGGTGGGAGGTGTGTGGGGCGGGGGGTTGGGTGCAGCTCACCCTCAACTGCATGGCTAAAACCCTTCGTGACTCACGTCAGCAAGGCAGTATCTCTATTAACAGGGTGGGGAGGGATTTGTGTTCCTCCTCTGTCTCTCCCTTGAGAGAGACAAAAAAACCGGGAGTAGGCAGAGCTACAGGCAGTGGGGGGAAGAGGAGAGGCATGTCAGTTTGTAAGAGGGAGGCAGCTGACACGTGTCTGTAAAACAGAAGATGCACTGATTAAATTGCCCAGCAATGATCAATGGAGAAGAATAGCCGACCACCTTATCACCACCCTTTCCTCCCGAGTTGCCCCAATTACTCTACTTGCAGTCCCCCACCCACCCATGCCGCCTCCATTGTAYCCACTTTGGCACTGCCAAATCCAAAAGCCCAGACCCCACCAACAGGGCCCTTCCACTCCTGCGGGCTCCCGGCTCTGGCAATAGAGTCACTCTTGCACAACTGATTGCATGATCAAGATTCATGAAAGACGCATGGGGGGGTGTGTGCATCCCCCTGAAAAATAAATATGGGGAGAGAATGAGGGTCGGTGTTGTTTTGGGGGTGTCAGAGCACGGGGTGCRGGCAGAGCGGCACGGTGCCCACAGTGGGGTTCACATGAGGGTGCGAGGAGTGTTGTGTGTGTTACATGCTGTACATGAAGGAGCATCGCTCTCTGGGATGGGGAATTTTGGGGTGGGAAAGATGAGGGAGGAGGGCATGAAGCAGGGACAGTGCAAATCAACAGCTAACTCACCAGCCTGGCAACGCCGCCCTGAACAGGCTGCCCCTATTTCTCAAATATATTGCTCACCTCACCCTTCAATGCAGTTTTCTTCCTGTGCAATGTATGTGTGCAGAGTGCTGAAGAGAGGGGAGAGATTGGTGCATTCCCCCCATCTTTTTTTCAATTAACCATCTGGAAGGCATTAATCAAGCTACACTTTTTTACTATGTAGGCATAACCAGTGAACTGTTAACGAGAAAGCTTTATCTTCTGAGCCCTGTGGCCTGGGAGAAAGAGACAAGAGAGGAAAAAAAGAAAAACAAGACAGCAGAGAGGATGAGATGGCAAACCAGCAAAAAAGAAGGAAAAAACCCCAAAAAACATCAATGAAAGAAAAAGAGACCAGAAAGGGGGAGARAATGGGTGAAGCTGGACAGAAAACTGGAAAGCAGGGGGAGAAGGAGGGGGTAAGCACCTGCAGGAGAGGGCTGCTCTGGTGGGGTTACCAGGGTGGGGGCTATAGCAGGGCAGGCGAGCAGCCCCGCAGAGCTGCTGGCTCTTTAAGAAATCTCGTGTGCTAAATTTATCTCTCTGCTGTCTGTGAAGACTGTTTGTAGGAGATTAAGCCTTGAGGAGAGCCTTTGCCACTGCCTGCCGTGCTATAAATAGATCCGAAGAGACGGAGGGAATTTATATATATCCTCACTGGGTCTAGATACAACATTGCAACTGCCCTCTCTCCGAGCAGGGGGCCCAAGTGAGCTCTTAACCCTTTTATCTGTAATGCGGTTGGGGTGGAGGAGAAAGCTCGGAGACAGAGAAGGGTAACAGGGCAGGAGGCCACTTAAAAATTATCACCGTGGCTTTGGGATTGCATGTGTTGCTTTTACAGCCTCCCAGTTTGATATCTSTAGGAGGGCTGCTGGACACTCAGTGCCCCTCCCACCCTAATCTTCCTGGACCAGGGTAGCTGGGCACGGGAGACCATGGTGGAGAAGCAGATCTGAAGCACACCTGGGGGGAGCTGCACCTTGCCAGGAAAGCCCAAAGTGGCAGRTGCAGAGTCCATCCTGGCCAGGCACTGAGACCAGAGTCACGAATGGGTATGACTCATCCYCCTATGCCGCACACGGTATATACTCTATATATTATACTGCGCCCGTGGGAAATGGCAGTTACAAATGTGTTCTCCTGTTTTCCCTGAAGTGTGAGATGCAAAAATGTATTAAATGAAAATTTTCCACCCCATTTGTGGGACCCTGTGGGCTTAAACCTTTCTATAGTGTCCATCCCAAAATTGCAGCCTGGCTGGCTAACTTGGCCACACAAAGGACATCCAGGGGAAGCCTCTTCTGGTTCAAGAGGGACCCTCTCGCCTTTCAACAGGATTTGCTTATCACCTGCAGTGCTGGTTGGAAATGCAGAGCACGACACAGTCAGCTATGGCTACCACACTCCATGCGCCAAATCCTGCTCACACTAACAGCTGGCATAAATCCAGAGCCACGCCAATGATTTTTGCAAGATCACACCAATTTATATCAGCAGAGATTTACATCAGGGCAGAATTTATCCCTGTTGATTCAAAAAGAAGAGCACCTCAGGACAGAAAGGAGAAAAACAAGATTAAGAGCGCATCTGTCCTCCCAAGTCAGATAATTTCTCTTTCGTTCTGATTAAAGGGCGGGTGTATCCACACTGTGTAGTTCAGCATCCTCCAGACATACCCCAGTTGGCTACAGGTCGCAAACTCCTGGTGATCTGCCCATGTAATGCTGCTCGGGCAGGTGAGAATTGGGACCATGTAGGGTGAAGGTTTTGCTCTGTTTTCAGAGCAGAGGTAGCACAGCTGCATGCAGCTGTCCTGGACTGTAGCCACCTGCTTGTCTGGAGCATTTCAGCTGCGGTGCCGTACCCACGGTGAAGTGTGCCCGCAAGCCCAGGGACGCCAGCACCATGGGACCACCTGGATGTGGGGCTCCTGCAGCATGACCAGATGCAAGGGGCAGCTGGCCTGGGGCACCAGGTTCAGCTCAGGTCCTGCCTCTGGGCTTCCTAAACCCTGATAAACCAGCCCTACTTGGGATAAAGCAAGTGGTATCCCAGAGAGGAAGGGGGTGTTTAATTCTTTAGACTTCAGATCTCAAAAAGCATCCTGGACACCAACTTCCCTTTGCCATACCCTGCTTGAAGTCCATGGGTGACCCACATCATCACAACACTGTCATTGCTTTTTACAGCACCTTCCACTGTTGGTGAAATGTCCACCTGTGGCCTCTGTGACTGACTCAACATTCACTTGCTCCTAGAGAGATTTCTCTAGCTCCTTTGGTGGCTGTGCACTATGGGCAGGTGGGACTCATAAAGGGATGAGAGGTTCCACTCACCTCTCACAGCTAAAGGGGAATGGGAGCAAAACTCAGGCACCCCAGTGATCTTGTGGGGTCACAGCACATGCCATCTCTGGTCCAGAAGGCCACAGGACCAACCTCTGCCTCATGCTTTGATGAGTATAAACGTATTACCTTGATATGCTCTGAGCTATTGTGTGAAGAGATGTGTTTGCTTGGCACATAGAAGACAGCATGGGGAGGACTGGATGGAGAGATAGATGGGGGGGATTGACACTAAGGAGCTCCTGGGTGTCTCAACAGGGTTAACAGGCCATAAAGCTGGAAGGAAATTAAAAGGTGGAAAAATGAGGAGAGGACCAAAGAGTGATGACGGCATGAGCACTGATGGGGGAGGCAGGAGTGGAGATGAGAGACAGGAGAGCAGATAGTGCAGGACAGGAGGCCACCGGGGTAAGGGAACAGAGGAGAGGTATCAGGGGAAGCAAGGGGTAAAGCAGCCTGGGGAACGAGAGCTGGAGAAGAATGAGAGGTTAAAAGACAAAAAGCAGAGGAGGAGTGGATACTCACTCTGTGAGAAAGGAGATGAGGAGACAGGGAACAAACCATCRCCCTGTAAACAGCTCTAGACAGAATGCACTGCCTCCAGGAGATGCGACCAAAGTGAAAGGGAGCAGGGAACGCGGGGGCYGGAGGGAACGCCAGGGAAGGATGCCACCTTCCCCGTGGCATTAGCAAGAGGCGCTGGCACCCAGCCAGGCTGCGTCTTCTCCCTCCCCCTCCTCCTCTCCCGCTTCTCTACCCACCTCCCTTCCCTTTTAAATTCAAAAATTTGTGTGGTGAGAAATTTCATCTGCTTTGACAGCAATTCACAGAGACACTGCCCATTGGAGGGGAGAGGCTCGCCTGCACTTTGCACAATGCGCTCAATGAAGTGGTCCAGCTCCCTCCAGCTGCTGGGCCCGGCCACCACCACCAACCTCCGTCTCCAGGTCCCCTTTCCTCCCTCAATCTCTGCCCACCCCGTGGGTCTCCAGGTCAGCCCCCTCACATGTCACAACCTTTACACCTCCTTCCCCACAAAAAAGACATTCATGCCCTTGCCCTAATCGTTTCTCCTGAGGTCTGTAGGCAGTTGTGCTATCAAGCAGCCAAGTCCTCACTGCCCTGCTACTCTGCTGCACAGCTGGCAGACGGACACAGTTCATCTGGGGGGAGACAGGGCTGTGGAGAAACCACYGTACATCTCAAAAAAAACAAAAGGAAAAAAGGGACATGCGTTCATGAGATGTCAAGCAGCTCTGGCAGGCTGTGGGCTGATGGAGAACCCCCTTCTCTGCCAGCASCCAGTGGATCCAAGCAGAAGCCAAAGTAGCACGGATACCTCGCTCTGGAGAGCATCCTTTATCCCCAGGAGAGGTAGAGACCATCTCTAGAAAGGCAGCCATGAAGCTTTAAGTCACACAGGGTGAGTGCTAGGTCTCTATTTGTTACAATGAGGAAAGCTCTGCCCACCTGAAGCTTGTATTGACAAAGCAGATGCTGGCACAGAAAGGGTAATGCAACCACACCCTGCTGTCCCTCCTGCTCTGCAAGCTGAATCCAGCAGCAGCAGAGGACTGTCCCACCACAGCTGCAGCCCAAAAGGGAATGCTCAAGTTTCTGTAAACCATCAGTCCTCCACAAATATTTCAGTTCTCTGACATGAACACCATCAGCCATTTCATTCCCTCTCCGATCCTCCTCATCAGTGTTTATTTGATAATGGCTTCTTCTGTCTTATTTAGAATGATTATATAAGTTCACAGACACAGAGCAGCATAGAGTTCCGACCTGTTATTAAAACCTGCTGCAGTTGAATGTCTTTCCATCTCCTCCTCATCCGGTTGCTGGCCGCCTCCAAGGTAGCTGCCCTTTCAGCTCCTGCTCCAGTCAGATCTCCCTCTACCAAACTTCAGCTCTGAAGGCCCTCAGCTACCCATTCATCCTCTAGATCATCTCCAGTGTGTTGGGAGAACCAAATTCACCAGCTACAAGTATAAGGGGCAAAAAATGACTTCCCCAAAATACCATCTGATTTCAAAAGGAGCAGGTCCAGACTGTCTAAGGAGGACTGGGTGGGAGAGAGGGGAAGACCCCTTTGAGGGGTTCCAAAAGCAAGCGAGGTCCCTTTCCCCTTAAGCTCATCCTTACAAAATAAACTGCTGCACTGTCTGCATCATAACTGTGTCTATACCAGCAAACTATACATGCCTGGCACTGGTTTCTGGGGCCAATGTCAGTTGGTATGGAACAGCCTTTGTCTACACTTGAATTCTTACCCTCCAGAAAAAGAGTCTGGCTGCATCCAAAATGCCTCTGCTGTGCTCTAACTGGGAAATGCCCAAGAGACTGTTTGTGGACACAGATCAAAACCAGGAAACAACTTGACTATGCGGGCCACTGATGTCCAGTGCCCAGGAATGCTCCCTGATACCTTTGGCTTCGAAAGGATGCTGCCTAAAATTCAGTATGGATGAGAATAGGAGGAGTATAACACAAATACCCCCACCATTGCCTTCCTAATTCAAGGGGAGACAGAGCCAGCAGTTCAGGCACTTACCCTATTTTGCAGGTATGGATTAAGTGACATTATGCAGGGACTAACACAAACACTCTCACTGCAAAAGATAAACATTTTTTTAAGTTGCTGGTTGCAACTTTTTGGATTTCAGATCTCCCAAGAAGCTGAAGATGCTTCTGTCGCCCCAGGATACAGACTCCCAAGGCTCACAGCAGTTTGCAGCAGTAAGGAGAATGGATGGAGGCAGCTTGGGTTTCGCAGGACTTGTGCAGGCTCACCCCATGGGGCAAGTTAGACTCAGAAGGGAATTCTGGTGACTAAGAGTAGAGAGAGAGGCAAAATTGCTGTTTTGCTGAACAYGGGAAAAAATCAAAACTGGATTTTTACTCTGTACGTTCTCAAACTCAGTCATAAAAACATGCTGGCAAATGTCACCTTCTGCCTGGCAGTAAGCACAAACTTCGAAGGGCCTGGAGGGATTTATAAACCCGTGGTGAATTTTGCCATTCTTTTAACACGGTCTGATCTTTGCAAACTCCTGGAGGTCACGTTAGAACCAAGAGCAAGGCAAGGATATGGAATATTTTCCCCTTGTGTCTGTTTGCCTRAAACTGACTCCATAAGCCTTGGCACAATCCTGCTAAGGTCACTGTTTCCAAAAGCATCTGTGCTTGCATAGGCACCCTTTGATAAATAACAGTGTGCACTGCACTCAGATGGGGGAGGAAAAAAAAGCTCTTCTAAACTAGTACTCAGGGTACCAGTCATCTAAATCAACCGTTTTTCCACCCTGGGAGAGTACAAAGCAGAGTTGCCTTGGCTGCAAGGTGTTGCTTTTCTRCCTCTCTATTCCAAATGCACTGTGCATCTGGCAGGTTGTCAACTGGACTGGGGGACAAGAGAAACCCAAGTGGAACATGTTTAAAAAGAGACTCATTTTTTACGGTTGCTTCAGACAACAGTGACCTGCACTTAACRGAGCAGGAGGTCTCTTCCTTCAACAGCATCAGGCTGGGATGAAATTGAATTAATAAAACAGTAAACCATGACTTAAACCTGTGGGATTTGGCAAAGAATAGACAGGGTCCAGGGATGGGCTCAGACTGGTGGCTGGGATAGGATAAGCAGGAAGACTAAGAGGTGCTGCCAGGGTAAGCTGGGGATTCAGTCCTCTGTGAGGAGACAGTGGGAATCAGCTGTTTGTGGATACTCCTTGACCTCTATTTTTGCTAATAAACAAGTCAGACTTATAGGAGATGTAGCACAGACAACAATTCCAGCCAGGCCCTGATGATGCTTGCCTCTGTTCTTGCAACATTAAGGATGGAGAAGCAGCTCTGGCTTGCTGCTTTATCCTGTTTTAGTGAGCTCCAATTTCTTCCACAGCTTCTAAGATTATTCTGAAACTCCATATTATTAAACTTCCTTCCAGTGTTTCCAGCTAAGTCCCTCATCCCGACCCTAGGAGGCAAAAATGCAGAAGGGGATCTATCCTTAACCTCAACTGGGGAGCTGAGCTCCTATTTAAATTCTCAATTCCCCTCACCCACCTAACGAACTCTTCTCCCACCCTCACATCTTTGTGCTAAGGAGCTGGCCCAAAGCAGAAGTCCGTGGTGCGAGCAGTACAAGGCTGCAGGACTAGCTCCAAGGGGATGGCTGGATGGACATAAGCCCAACTCTTTGCATCCAAGCTGCCAAAGGAGAGATTTCTCTTGCCTTTGCCTAACCTGCGGAGGGAGCAGGCAGAGRTACTAGAGACAGTGTAGAGCCTGAATCATCTCTCACATTTCCAGAGAAACCTCTCTCAGGGAGGGAAGGGGAAGCAAAAATCATGGATTTCTTCCCTTCTGGCCTGTAAGATGGGAGGAGAAAATTGCTCAGTGGTTTCAGTACAGAAAAAACTCCTCTGTCTTAACCCATCAGGCCATCTTCTCTGCAGGAAATCAAATAACACCCATGGAGAGACCAAGGACACGGCTGCAAACAGCAGGCTTCAAGTGAGACAGGAGCAGGAGAAACCTTTCTACCAGCTGGAGAACCCAATAATCCCAGGCTGGGTCCTGGGGAATGTAATACAGACAGGGCTGGGTCCTGATCAAGAAGCAGGTTGGAGATGGGAGCTATGAAGCTCCCAAAATGAGCTCCAGCAGAGCCCCAGCTGTGGGGAGCAGTCAGGGCAGCCCTGGAGGCACCACACAGCAGGGTGGGATGGAGGGCTCTGACAGCGTACCTGGTGTTGGATGAGCAAGCGGGTGGGTTGCTTGACATACATCTGTTAACCTGCGTTGCTTCCCTATGTAAGGTGAGCTAGAAGTGGTGCTCTAGCTGCTGCCTTGCCCAGGAACAAGGCCTGGTCCACAAGCGGGTCAGCAGTAGCTTGCTGCAATGCGAGGGCTGACATCCCACAGCAGCCGCTACCTTGCAGGGAGCAGCTGACTGATGGGAACTTACCTCTGTGAAAAGCAGAAATTAAGTGCTGCCAAAGCAGATATGCCTAGCTTCTCTCAGTTTAAAACTGCAAATTTTGAGTTGTTTGAAATATGACAATTCTTTCCCCCTTGCTTTAAGCACCAAACAGATATTTACACTGATGAGGATAGGAGGGGTCTGCTTCCCCAGCAGAACACTCACTGGGCTGAGAGCCCCACTATGCCTTGGCACCTTTGCATGCATCCCAACTGCCACATCTCTAAAACACACCTCACTGCAGTGGCTATCATGGACAGGAATAAAAAAAACTCAAAACACATGCACACATTCCCCACCACCACTACCACCTTCACAGGAGGAGATCCCTCATTCTCTCTGCACAGGATTTAGTCTCCATCATCAAATTCCTCTGCAGTTTTTCAGTTGCTCGGTTTACATTGCCTGGGCTCCTCGCCAGCCAGGCATTGCATCTCACTTGCTGTCCACCCAGCTTCTCTCCTGCTTCCCAGCATCCCAGTCCACCCGCTCCCCCTGCAAGCTCAGGGAGGCAGTCTGGGCTCCTCAAAGCACCTGTTTTGCTGGAATCCAGTTTTGTCCCTAATTAGAATGAAATCAAATGGCTTCAAGATTTCCCTGAAGGATGTTTTAAAGCTGGTTTCAAATATGATTTCAAATTACCATATGAGAATTTCAGCATTGTTACAGTTGTTTCTATTTTTAGGTCTCTGAAAACAGATAGCAAAATACTGACGACATCAGCATTTGACAAGTGTTAACTTGTTTCACTACCAAATGGATGCTACATGGTCTAGAAAAGGAAATAAAAATCTCAGACCGTAATGTATAGCTTGTATGTGTGATAATGTAAAGCTTATTGAATATTGTGGCAGGGGTGGACAAGATAGTCTCTGGAGGTCCAGAGAAAGCCTTTGATGATTCTCTATGTTACTCTCAAACGTCAGTAGTGGTAGTAAAGCAGCTTGAAATAGCGAGGGAAATATTGACATAAGTGAAAAATTCTCTACATAAAATTAGGAGTGAAACATCAACATTCTCTGAAATGCTTTTTCTTAAATGAAAAATTTCTCCTTAATTTTTTGTTTAAAATTTGATGAAACCAATGCAATTTCTGACAAAAAGCCATTAGGAGGAAAAATATATTGAATTCAGCCAGTGCTATCCAGCTCTTCCTCACTATTTTATCCACCTCCCTCCGCTACCCAACAGCTGATTGCTTTGTCTTTGTGGGTAGTTCCTCTAAGCCTCCCTTCATATTGCAGACTTTCCACATCATTTTAGCATTTTCCTGCTGCGTGCCACAGGTCACCAGCTCCCCTATGCTTCACAAGCACTTTTAATTCCTGCAAGGTGTTTGGGGGCCAGGCGAGTTCAGGCACCATCACACCAGGTTACACCTCCTAAAAACCCTGTCACTCTGCCGGTTTGCATCCTCCCACCGCAGACCACACATCCCGCTTCATGTTTGCAGAGATAAGAGTGCCCTCTGGGTTGGATCTGGGCTCCAGGCCCCCATTTGGCCTTCTGGGATTTATGCCATCTGCTAGCTCGTTGGGGAAGGGAGTAGGGAACACCAGTCCCAACTCCAGCCCCGCAGCAGCCCAGCATCGCCGCCCCAGCGCAGCCCACTGCTGTTTATGCATTCCTTTTGTTGGAGACCTGGCAACCAGCTTTCATTCCGAGCCCAGTGTGAATTAATTTTGGAGTAAGCTTTTGTATGAAATGCTTTCCTAAGATGTAACTATATTACATCTGCTGCACTCCCTTCATCCGCTAATTTGCTAATTCTACCAAAAACAAGCATATGCTTTTCTGACACACAACTTTCATGATGGAGTGGAGCGGAGGAATAAAGGGCTTCATTTGCTCATGCAAACAAGTTATCTGAAGCCTGATCTTGTTCTTACTGAAGTCCGAAACAAGATACCCATTTACTTCCATGTGAGCTAACTTGGACCTTGGGGTCTTATCCAGCACTTGAGCCTGATCCTGCCAGTCGCTTGAACACTGGCTGAAGGCAGGGGCCTGCCAGGGTGTCATCCTCCCCGGTCTCTGACATCAGAGACTGCTGGAAAGAAAAATGACTGTTGTGCCACAAATAGCATGATTGAGTCACTTTGCTACAGGATCAGCTCAGAGGAGGGGGAAGTGCCTGGTGAGAAGGTAGCAGGAGATGGAGAAGAGCTGTGGTATCTTGCTCGGGGAAAACAAACAGGCAAACAAAGGAAAAGAAACAGAAATTGCCTCCTTTGGCCTTCTTCCATCAGGGCAATTCCATTTTATGAATCCTTCCAAAAAATGCAGGAAAAGACAAGAACAGGCTTCAAAACACGGGGAGTTCCTGAACTTTTCTTCCTGTTTGCAGGACAAGCATAGGTGCATTTTTACAAAGATAGAGGGAACACAGGTGAACATTCAGACTGTTTTCTTACCTCTTTACACCTGCTGTGCACGTGGCTATGTATTTTTGAATAGGATCACAGTTATTTGCACCTGCAAAACTGCACCTAGCACTTCTGTTGTCAGCAAAATTGCAGGTGCAGGAGTCAGTACAGAAAGCAGCCCTAAAGAAAACATTGCCTATACCACTATAAATAAAGCTAGAGGGACTTCAAGCATTCAGGGCAGCTGGCTTGTCCCCAAAAACCCCAGTGCTTTCAGAGTAGTAAAAGCCAGCCATCCTGACCTGAGGTACAGTTCAGGAACAGGAGCCACAGTTGCTCAGTGCTTTGTTTTTGCAATTGCCATTTTCTCCAGGGGCAAGAGAACAGCTTCCAGGAAAACCAGCCAAAAGTTAAAACAACACAGGCAGCTCTTATTATGGCCCTGGAAATAACAGGGGCAAACAGCCGTCATTTTCTTTCTTTTGGCCTGGATGCAATTTTCCTCATCTCACCTGTTTACACAGGTCATGCGAGGGAGCCAAGCTCCCTTCCCTGTGCTGCTGGACCCCGCAGGAAAGAAGGGAAGGGACAGTGCAGGAGGTGCTTGCGCAGTGTCCCAGCCCAAGCCAGCTCGAGTGCAAACCGTCCAAGGACTTCCACTGCCTGTCACCTGTGCTGTAGAGTWCACACTGCTCATTATTTGAGCTGACTAAATGGCAGCTGATAAAAATATACTAGCATTTTGCTTCTTTTGCTCTGCAGGTGTGTGCAAAGATTTCCTACCAGCCTGGGGGTGGCAGCTCTACACTCAGGTGGGCTGGCTCAGCAGCAAAAAGCAGCCTAAGCTTAACAGCACTCTTTGCCCCCTCCTTCCCAACAGGCTGAATTTATGCTCCTACCTACCCCAAGTCAAAGCATCTTCTTGCCTAGCCTTCTCTCTTGTTTTAACACAATGAGGAAATTTGGGGTAGTCAGCTGTGGGAAGGCTGCAATCTTTCTGGTGGGGGTCAGTAAAGCTGGCTCAGGGCTCCCTGGCAGTTTCAGCCAAACAACATCACTGGCCCAGGGTAGAGAGCTGGATGTACCTGTCCCGGGAAGGGAGAGGCAGAACTGGGACAGAGTCACACAGTCGGGCTTGTTGCATCTTTTGCTGCCTCTGGGCCTGGAGCAAGAGGCATCCACTAATTGGAAGGAAAAAGTAGTACATACATCACCCCATGTATCACAGCCTGTCCATCAGCACCAGCAGCAACTGCTGCTCTTTTGGCTTCCCAGGGCTCTGCCATAGGGAAAGCACTGGGCACAGCCACCTTGCTGCCCTGGCAGGATGATGCCCTGGGCAGCCTCCTACTTTGCTATGCCTACACCCAGCCCTACCCTCCCCTGCTACTTAAAAAGGAGGAAAAAAGTCATAAAAAGTCAGACTTTGCCACAAAACRCGAAGAAGCAGAGCAGCTGATACTGTAAATGGGAAGGGTGGGTGTACCCTCTTTGAAGGAGAAAGGTCTTTCCTCCCCCTTTGCTGCACTGGGACGTAAGCCCGGAGCTGCTATCGCAATCATTTGTGAATGTGGAGGCAGGCCTAAAAAGCCAGCTGTGAATTTTGGTAGAAAAGAGAAAAAAAACCTAGGAGAAATGCTCAAAGCAGAAAAATACAGGATTGGGAAAATCATTGCCTAGATTTCAGCTACAGCATCCAAAACCTGTGCTCTTACCTATAGCTGCAAACTCCCCTTTTAGCCCTCTGCCCCCTCCATTTAACTTTCTTACCTACCCTGGCATCTCCACATATCCAGATAATACAGTAAGGCCAACCTTTGCCACCTTCACCGCACACAAGCACAGCACTTTCAAAGGCTGTGGACTTGCCTACGTTAATTTATTCCAGACACCACAAAACTCTCCTCACTGAGGACCATTCCCCTACTAGATATCAACTTTCAAGCCTCAATCTTCAGAATTGCTCTGGTAAAGAGATATTTTTTTAACAGTACAAAACCATGTCTCCTATCTCATACTCAAAAATGACTAAAATGATTTGACTCAAATGCTACAGAAATTCAGCCTTAGATATGAGACTAATGAAGTCTCATCTCCATAGGCCAAGCTTGCAGAAAATTATAAGCAACTGAAAATGAGTGTTTCAAATGGAAGTGTTACGCAACATGAATGACAGTGACCTGAAACGCTCAGAGCAGACTATTTCCATCTCCAACATTTGTCTATAGCAGCACAGGAAACTTTGGAGGCCTGAAGGAAACAACCATTTCCAGCTTGGAGAAAGAACAGATACTTAAAACTGTGCAACACTTGAGTATCTTTTGGGCTTTTGGGTCCTTGCCTTACCAGAATATCTTTGGAAATGGGGGAAGTTTAGATAAGATGTCATTCTCGACCGCAACCAACAAAGATTCTCCTTACACTTACCTCAGGCCGTACAGGACAGTCCCATCAGGATGGAGCCGAATCATGCGATTCTTCACCGTCACCCCATGCAGAAAGGACTTCTTGTCATTCAGGAAATAGGTGTCAGGCAGCCACAACTGGTCAGCCACCCGGTTGTCCAGGGTCAGGTTGAGAGGAAGGTCATTATACGCCAGGCGTTTGTCCCGCCAGCTCTGCTGGAAGTACATGGTGATGGTGTAGTCCTGGGAGAGAAACATGCAAACGTCAGCCTGACTCCAGGGTAGGGACATAACTCAGTCCCTTCACTACTGCTGCTGCCGAGACCTTTAGTGGGTCTCCAAATTCCTTGGCACCCAAATGTTTGTGTCCACACCTCCACCAGTTGCGGGGACTGTGTTTTGTTCTGAGAAAATGGAAACAGGCCTGAGCTTTGTAGGGGACAAAACAATATTACATGACTCCAAACAAACAAAACTGCATCCCACTCATGTTGTCCCAGCCTGCTTAGAGTTTGGCTGCAAAACTAGTAGTAGTTAGGACTACAATAGCGCTAAAGGATGTCAACCAACAGTGGGCTACACCACGCCAAAGACTTCAAGGATTGATCTCCCAATAAAGTCACGTAAAGGTGTCTGGACACAATGCAGTCATGCTCAGCCACTGCTTGTTACCATGCAGTTTGTAAAAGCCAACTTTATTTTGAGCAGAAACTCAGGAGATTCCCAAGGGCACATGGAGAATCTCAGCTTGAGGCCAAGGTTTCAAAGTCAACCCCGGCCAGCCGTGACAAGCTATTAGCACTTGCCTTGTTATATGATTTAAGTTGGGAGTTCATTGTAATTCTCAGGAAGGGACATATGTGGAGGAAATCTGTCACCAGCGGAGCATGATCCACTGGTAAAGGGGCAGTTCCCTAACTATCCCCAGCTAGCACAATACCATACATATCTCCTGCTCCTCTCCTGTTCAATAGTAAAAAGTTGACACTTAAAACTGCTGCTAAGTCAAGAATTTTATAGAAGGCAGGGAGAGCTGTTTGGTGGCCCACAGCTGTAGCTCTGCAGGAACCATACTAGTTGCTGGACAGTAACAGCACATCCAGGGGAGATCCAGAGGCCCCAGATCAGCTTGTTCAAAGACACAGCATTGTGGCATCATACTAGAAGAACAATTATTTCTTCTCAGGTAAACGAGTAGTACAGGAAGGGGTCTTGTACACACCAATGACAGAAAACATTCTCACAACAGGTCTTAAATAGGCTAGGAGCCAAGACTTTTGGGGGTAAATTACTAGCATTAAAATAACAGAATGTTGATTAGGAAGTGCGCACAAGTCTTGCTGACAGTGGCCTTACAGAAGTCAGTGATTTTTCACAAGTCCTTAAATAAAAAGCATTTTTGCAAATGCATGCAAATGATCTAGAACAAGTGAGGCCAGAGACCCGTTGTCTCTTCCCAAGCAGATACCTACAGTGCCACAGGAATCCTCCTGACCACACAGATTTGCATGACGAGCACTTCTGCGCATCTGAGATGCTGAGGACCTTGCTCATGCACTAACATCTGGGCTGAGCACAGAGGCATCCTGCCTGCCTGCCTTCTCCCACTGACTTCACTCAAAGCCAGGTTTGATTAGCACCTCTGAAAACAAGCTCAAATAATCCCACATTATGGGTATGCCAGCTTTCGGGTATCTAACTATGATTCAGAAATCTAGACCCACATGCATATCTGAAAGGTCACAGAGTACATCTGTGGTGTAGACTGGATACAAAAGCTATATCTGTCACTTTCTGCGTTATACTGAAAAGAACAAAAACAGTGACAGCTTTCTGGCCAAGAAACTGTTTTGCTTCACTTTTTAGAGGACTGCTAAACTCCTGCCTCAGAAGCCTCACAGTCCATCTCTCGGGGGCACAAACATTTTCATTTTGGTCAAGACCTTGCAAAGGAAAATGTTCTCCCCAGCACCCCTCCCAGGGTGTTTGGACCTGCACTGCAGTGAGAGCACAGAGGAGCAGAGTGCCTGAGTTCCTGGAGCCTCTTACCCTCTTTGGTAACAGACTCTTCCCCTGCCTGTGGGAAACTCGGCTACAGAGGCATCATTTCCATTCTTCCCCTTTGAGAACTCCACCCGCACATCTTGGCAAGCTGCATCACTGACCTGCATTTTCCTAATCCTTGACAGAGTCCTGCAACGCCTCACCCCTAACCAGGCCACCCTGCTGTCATTGCAGGCTCCTGCCAACCTTCAAGCAGCAGCAGGCAAGAGATGGCACTGATCTCCAGAAGTCAAAAAGGGCAAGCTGCTTGCAAAGTGATCAGTCGTTAGCACCTAAGAGATACACCTTCTAAACACATCTTCTGTATTTCCAGGATTGATGGGAACAAACTCAGAAAGGTACAGAAATAAAAGCCTACACCCTAGCCATCAGGCTGATGATGTTCTTCAGGTGCAGAGACCTTTCTGGGGAAGAACAGCCAGCCCAGGGCTGAGCTCTGTTCTCCAATCTTCCTGGGCTTCTTGGCACAATACATTTCTCTGGGCAGCACCATGGAAGTCTGGAGCACTTGATAATCATGCTCCATCTAGTGCTTGAGGTTTCCCTCAGCCCCTCTCTCTGCTGATTCCTGTGTTCCACTTCTCGTTCTCCTGCTCTCCCTACCCCATTACATTGTTGAACAGTGAGCAGGATTTCTGGGCAGAAGGAAAAGAGCAGGATAAGTGTCCACCCCACAGAGGTCAGTCCTCCCGGGGAGGATAGGTGCCGCTGACATACTGATGGGCACAGCACCGAGCTATGGGGAAGAGGGATGCTCTGCCTCCAGGCCCCTGGGAGATGGCAGGGCACAGACCAGGGGGCTGGAGGAAGCACTGATATGGCCCACTACAGCAAGTGAGAAGGACCAGTACTCAGGAGAGAAAGCAGTGAGCTTGCCTTCTCCTTTATACCCCATAGTCTGGTCAGGCAATTATGAAGTACCCGCGCGACACCCTAGCATCACCACCTGGCCAGGCTCCAGAGCCGATGAGATCCCAATCATAGCCTTCCTTTCAGAGGCAGATAAAATAATGACCAAGGGTGACATCGTTCTGCAGAAGCAGAATGGCCAGATGGAGCCAATGCATGCAGTGGTTCATAAGTTCAGGAATCAGAAGTAATGAGCCTGATTTTCCCCCAGGTCTTGAAAGACAATCCCTTTTTTGTAGGGTTTTATCTGTCACTGGGCTAATATGAGGCTTTCCCAAACCTCCCAGTAACCAGTGACATTCACAAGCCTACTGATGTCACAGATATACCACAAGTTGGGTTTCCAGCAGATAGAAAGTTGGCCCATTTACCAGGCTCAATGAAGAGCTTCAAAACCAAACACACCTGGAGCCCATGCACCCCTCCAGCTCTTCCTTCCAGCTCACCACTGGAGCACTTTAGTGGGACAACACAGCCGAATTTCCCTGCCACCTGTGCTAGGGGTAAGCAAGGGGGCTTTCTCTGTGCACACATACCCAGTAAGCAGCTTTCTCCATTGCTGCTGCTGGAGGAGCAAGCAGGTGGTGCAGGCAAATATGACTTTCCACTTGCCTCTAAACTATCAGCCTAGACCCTCTCCACACTGCACCAGTGCAGGTCCAGTAGCAACAAAAATGTTTCCAAATTTCCTGTTATGGATTCCACTGGGTCTTTCTGGAGGACCGTAAAATGCTCAGGCAGGGCCAGAGTCTGGACAAGGCCAGTCACTGCTGTGGCAAGAATGGGAGAGCTTTGCAGAGAGCTCCCAGCTCACCCTGCCAGGTACACCTACTGCACCAGGGAGAAAAGGCAGGACCCATGCTGGAGGGAGCTTGCGTGTGCCAGGCCACCCTGTGCAACCTCCTGCTTCATCTGGTGGCTACTGGAGGAGGAGAGGCAAGCGTGGAGGAAGGGAGATACCACTCCTCATCAAAAGCTGCATGCAGGTTGCACTGCAAAGACCTTTGGAAATTGTTCAGTGTGAACTTAGATCTCAGTTTTTAAAAAACACAGGCTGGGACAAGGGAAAGGGGGCTTCTGAAGGGTGGACATGACCAGAAGTTACATGCCTCCACCTGGTCCTCTGTTTTCCACCCCCAGGAAAAGCAAGCTTTCCAAAGATACCTGCAAACTTTCTCTAGCTAGGCTTTGCTACTGTAGCTTAACTGGCCATGTCAGTCTGTACCTACCCTGACCAGCATCTCACTGCAGGAAGCTGAAATGTTATAGTCAACAGTGCTGGCAAGGGGAAAGCCTGTTTCAGACCCAGATGAGCCCTGCTGAGTCTCACTGACCTACAAATCACGTGCCCCTTATGCCAAAAGAGCTTGTGTGTTTCAAAACGAGCTGTTCCTCTCTCCTCCATCTCTGCTAGCCCAGCAGTGGCTAGATCCCTTGGTTTGTCCGAGAAGTCTGGTACCCAGTAGCCCACAAGCTGCACAGCTCCAATGCTGCTTCCAGCCTTTTTATTTACCGCAGTACTCCTGCGCTGCCCTCCCTGCCTTGCAAGGCAGACCTCATGGCCCAGCTGCGTGCGGGACCGCACTCAGCACTAGAGCTCCACTTCAGCCCCTCACAAAGCCGAGATGGCATCTGAGCCTGCTGGAAAACTGCTCAGCATGACCGTCCCCATGGGACCCCCCCTCCACATGCCTCCATTCGGTCTGCTCTGCTGAGCAGCTCCTTGCGAGCTGTCAGTCCCAGCCCCCCTCGCCTCCCCCACACCCAGGTTTTGCAAAGGCTTTGCTCTCTTTTTCTCTCCTCCTTGCTGCATGACGCACACAAAACAGACGTGAGAGCAACACCTGGAGCCGGCAGACACTTGTGTTGCAGAGGTGCCTCCCTGCAAGGAGGGAGGACAGCTCACTTAGAGGCCCACAAAAGCCCCAGAGAAAGAAGAGGAGCTTACTTGGGAGCCTCACATGCTGAAATGACAGTGCATCCTACCAGATACTGAGGACAAGGCTGCTAGCGTCCATCTCCAGACAAGAGGGAGAGACTGATACTTACAGCCTTTCCTGAAATTCAGCAGAGACCCCAAACCAAAAATGATGTAAGAGGACTGAACAGTGAAAGGCTGAAATGTTGACACGAGAGGGGCGTAGATGGAGGAAGGTATTTCCTGCAGAACCCCAGAGGCAACAAATTCAGTCAAGCATGCACAGGGATTCCCCAGTTTCTCAGAAGACACGGTAGATAAGTCTAAGGGAAGAGCAGCTGGGGCACAGCAAGAAGGGAAATAAGCTAGCACCATTATTATGAATTCAAGACCAAATTTCCACTGGCTCATATTCCAAACACTTTTATTAGCATCTACCATACGAGCACCTCCATCTCACAGAGCCCCTTTGGGAGTGCAATGCTCACCTATCCTTAGAAAGCAAACCTGGACTCACCCTGGACCCTTCCCCACTTTTGCTGGCTCTGTGCAGTCTGGGAGCAGAAATGAGCCCACTGTCACAGGAGACCAAAGCTTCCTCTTGGAGCAGAAGTGTCCCAGGAGAAGGATGCCATATCTGAGCCTAATGGGAACAAACCCACTAGTGCAGAGGAAGGCAAAGTTTAAGGAGGCCAAGTCAGTGAGAGGACATGTGGTTCCAGGAAAGGGGACTAATACAGGAGAGTGGGTCACTCCTGGTGCTGTGAGCACAGGTTGGTTGCCACTGAAGCACTGACAAACCGGAGGGCAGGAGGAAGCTGGAGCGCTTGGGGGTAGCAGATACTATCTGAAGCCACCAGAACCCAGGTGAGGACACAGGTGGCCAGTTGCCTGTGGGCCAGCCACACGCATTGAGCAGCGTGCAGGGATGTGCCCAGACTACCAAGGGACACAACACTTCAGGGAGTCAGTTCAGGGTGGGAATCTGAACTTCCTTGTCTACAGATCAAAGAACAGCGAGGGGTAGAGCAGGACCAGTTAAGGCACCTCAGTAGCAAGGGCAGCCCTCTGCAGAGAGCAGCTTCAGTCTTTAACTGGAAAGCCATCTAAGGCACTCCTCCTTTGCACGCAGTGACACACTGTTAGAGTCCCTAGGCTCAAGGATGGCCCTTTGGAGGATAGCATGACGTGTCCCTTTCTGCTCACTGCAGTGAGAGAAGGGCTCCAAAATTAAGGAGCCCCTCTTCCCCAGAAAGAGATGCCCTTCTCCTGCACAGTCTCATGTCAGCATGCAGAACACAAACACGGTATATGTCCCAAGTGGTATTCTTACAAGTGTGCTTGTGCTGATTTTGGAGACACAGTTGTACTGTGTCAGACCAAAAGTCTTTCCACATTAGTATCCTGTCTTGAGTAACAGTAAAGAGAATAGCAGGGAGGAATATAAGCAAAACAGGGTCTTCATTGTGATACTTAATTCTCCAGCTATTTGAGGCTTAAGGATCTCCTGAGCTAGAGCTGGTACCTTCTTAACTGAAGATACTCAGTTTCTCTTCTGGGAGTTTGTCTTATCTCTCAGAATATTCAGCCTTTGGCATCTGCAATCTTGTGGTTGTGAGTTCCACAGTTAAGCTCTCTACTGTATTTACATCACTTTAAAACAAGTACAAATCAGTCTTACTCTTTTCTGATTCCCTGTAGTGCTTGCATTAAGCCAGTAAATAATCATAACCCTATGCTACTCAAGCTTACAAGGTCCCACTCCCTTTTAGATACTTAAGGGTTGCTGAGCAGAACACAAATAACTACACGCATTCTCGAAAGTAGTAGAAAGGCTCTGATAGAGGCAGGAAGCAGCAAGGCAGGGGACAACTGTTGCACGTGTTAAACACAGAACAGAGCCRTATGATGACAATATCTGACATTCTGCAATGGGTTGTTGCACAAGAACAGACTGAAGGCAAGGTAATGGAAATAACTTTGCACAGAGCCTGTGGAATTTGTTGTTACAAAAGCATGAAGTCAGGAGCTTAACAGTATTTTGGAAGGTCTAGGCATTAATGTGGAAAATACAGTCCAAGTCATAAACAAAAGGGACTAACAGGAAAGAATAGCCCAAGAACACAGAGCCTCCTGCTGCAAGGCAGAAGCTCCATCTTCCAACAGAAAGCCACCAGAAGCGTCCCTCCCAGGCAGGCTGCTTCATAAAGCCTCAGCACAGCTCCTGGGAGACGYGGATCATTGGCAGGTTGGGTCAGATCATTTTCCTTTGTGCTGTGACCTATAGAGTCCCCAGTACTAAACTCATCCAGAGGCAGAATTGTGCATGCTCATTGGGGGCTACACTAGACTCAGAAGCCAGGATTAGAAATGGAAGGAATAATGTATGTGAAAGGGTCAAATCTTTGCTCCGAATACAGTATTTCTGGCAACATGGATGTCTCCTGTGCCTAGTCCATTTTTGTGGATGACAAATGACTCAGACACATTTCAGAGGGGCTTTGAAAGTGAAGGTGAATATTCCAGGCTGCTAGCGGAGGTTGTGTTCCACCAAGCACTTGAAAGGTACTGGAAGCAATAACATTTCTGCAGGGGAGAGTGCACACTGCTCTTCTGCTGCTGGATGACTTTGGGCATGAGGAATAAAGGAGGTTTTGCAACTTGCCTCTAGCACTAGCTGTGCCACTTGACTTTTTTCCCCCCCATTTCCCCTCCACCCCGACTTTGATAAAGCACCTCCTTTTGGAGAAGTGAGCAAAAAAAGTCCTTCTCCATATAAGCAAATGACATATGGTCTCCTCGTCCAAGATCACAAAAGAACATTAGGAAAGCCAAGATGCTCCAGGAAGAGGGAGAAAAATGGAACATCTGACTTAGTAAAAACCAAGCTGCCACTGCCAGAGACTAATGAACAGTTTGTTGGCTTCAACTTCTTTGATGATTAAACACCAGCTCCTGTTCCCGTCATTCTTGGGAGAGAAATTAAAGGACAAAGTAGCCCTCAAGTATGTTTCATTTTAAGGAAGAGATAGGGGAAATAAGAGGAATTATTTTTAAGGGGAGGAGACAGGATGTGCCTGCAATCAGTTGCAAAGAATTGGAGCAGTGTAAAACCTACAGGAGAATATATAAAGGACAGAGCAAGACAGCCATGGTTCTTCCTTAGCAAGCTTGTTTAAGAAAACTACTTTGCCCTCATAAGGGATTGTCCATTTCCACGCAGATAAATCAATGGGTCCCAGACCTTAACAAGCACCAGTTAATCTGACATAAGTAAATACCTGATAGCAGTCTTTCCAGATCTAAGACATCACAAAGTCTGTTCAGACTCTCACCTTTGCTTAGGGCAGGAGGCAGCAGTTCTTGTACTTACTGTACTTCTCATGGGGAGAGTATTCTGCCAAAATGCGTTTCTCTTTTGGTGCAAGTCAGTGCTCAGTTTACAAGTCTGAAGTTCTGCATGACAACTGTTCTATATAAAGTGACAACTATTTTAGATACTGGCCTTCTCACTACATTTCAGCTTAGCAGGTGAGAAAGCCACAATCTCTTTCCACATCCCCTATTTTAATAGCCAGATGTCAGCACTGACTTGGGGATCAGGAAGAGCACCTTCCACCTGCAATCTCTCTGCCAGTAATGGAAGGGGACAGGAACGTGTTGGCTTCTAGGATATGCTCTATGCCCTTCTGTGCTGCAGGTCTTTGTGCTCTTGAACTCATTTTCTTTAGGACCTGAGAAGTACTTTGCATGGAGATGTTCCCCTCACTAATCTGATCTACTTTTATAGTAATTTGCATGTGTTTAATTGCTGAATGCATGTCCAGAAACTGGGACAGATATCAGCTATATCCTCAACAACTAGGGGTGTGCAAGTAAAGTGTCACTTTGTTGCCCTATTTCTCTCCTGCCATGCCCTATCCCTGCAGCACCTGGATTGCTGCAGGTCCTGCAGGTGTAAGATAGAGGACATACCTACTTGGGTCCTAAGCCAAAAGGGCATTGATCTGCCCATGACAAGGCTTTCAGACTTCTGAGCCTGTATATCAATGCCCTATCTGAGCAGGAGGCAGCACCATATGCCATCTGCTTAACAGCCCCAGTCATGCTGGAAGCAGAGGTCAAGAGGAGAAAGCCAGAACTGATGGGCACAGGGATGAGTATCACCTGCGCTATGAGAACATGCAAAACAGCAGTCTTGTTCAGTGTTACAGGCAGTAATCCTGAAATCACCACCTGCAGCATGACATCTTCCTCAGGCAAGCTCTTAGAAAACAATGCCAGGCAGTTTTTATTCTTAAGCCATAAAATCTGTGAGCTACTGCATACCATTTCTGCTGGTCTGGTCTCCTTACTCGGTTCCCCATGAACTAGTAGCTGGGCAAAACCTGGAGCCCATTCTACCCCCCAAAACAGGATTGTTTGACCTTCCCATTTCTGCATCACCAGCTAGCTTTCACTCCAAACCTCATCATAACTTGAGAAATTGTCTTTCCCAGAGACGAACCACTTAATGAGAAATGGTCAAACTCATTTTTGGTTCCTATGCCTTCCCATGCCAAACCAGCACAGAAGGCATGCTTTGTCCAGACAGCCAACTAAGGCCAAAGAAGCAAGGCCATACATTAAGTTCAGAAAAAGGTGATGCAGGAATTTGACCAGTTTTCAGGCAGAAAGTCAAAGGGATGGTGCTTATACTATCTTCTCACTGACAGATGGGCTGGGAACTGATAATGACTCATTGTAGTACCAGGAGAGGTAAAAACAGATAAGATGCTCCGTTAAACAAGGAGGGAGCTCAGGCAGCAAGTCCCCARCTGAGTAATTTCTTCCAGGAAAATGGCAAGTTAGAGGGGTGACTGGCTTGAGATAGTGCACGGAGGGCAGCAAACTGACCCCCCACTCCATGAGAAGTACAATGTATGTTTTTCCAAGTGAAGTCTGTCCCAGGAATGACATGGGTCCCAGACAGTGCRGGTAACATGGGTTCTTCCCCCTCCTGGAGATCCTTAAAGGCTTATTGCTTACATCTGTGTTCTGCTAGTGCATCAGATGTCTCCAAATGGCTTCATCAAGTCTTCCCAAATCCCTTCTCTCTCTTACCATATTTACTTAAGGCAAAATCTTAACTTAGCCCCTTTTGTTGATTCTTTTAACCTCTCTCTAGGTATGCACAAGGTCACCGATTACCACAGTGTGAGACACACAAGCATTAGTGCACTATCTCTGTGGAGTCTCAAAGAAGTGTTATGATCATGCATTGCATAGCTGTGAAAGGGAGTCTGAGGGCATGCTTATATTACAACAAGCTTTCTGGTTTGAAGTACATGGTAATTTAAAACAGATTATGCTGCCATAGGCTTCTGCTGACCCATGACAGGAAAACATGGTGCTTTCAGAAAGGCCAACTTTACCTTCCACTGTTTGCCTGCACTAATGTAGTATGCTACACAACTGCCTTCTGCACACCTACAAGCCATGGGACAGTGCTGGTGCCTGTATCCCACCTCTTCTCCTCTCCTACCCAGCTTCTCCCAACTCATCTTTTCGTACTTTGCTGGCACTACCCTTACTGCCTTACAGCATATGTTGCCAGTGCCCTCCTGCATACACATATGGGCATATCTAATATACAGCCATTAAAGCTCAAAAATGTTTTTAATAATCACTTTGTATTTAATTAAACACGCAACAACTAGCCTATTAGAGTAAATTAAATTAGAGTGAGACATTTGAACAGTGACTAGTGAAGATATCAGTTTCTAAAGCCCTCGGAAGGATGGGGGAAGAAAACTGGATTATGCCAAGGGAAAGGTGATGCTGGAAGACCAGACCTTTTCAAAGGGGCTAAGGGGCTTCACAGCCTCTGCATGTATCCTCAGAGAATTTTCACCTTGTAGTGACTTTCTTACCTCTTGCTTGCTGAGAGATGCTCACTTCAAGTGGTTAAAACTCAATAGGCTTTCTAGCAGGAGTAACCTGGTAACGGAAAAATGTACTTTCTCCAAAATATTCCCAGAACTCTTCACTCATCTGCACCTTTTTTATATTTAAAAGAAACATCCTCTTCACCTTGCCAAGAGTTTTACTGGACACCAATCCAGTCAGACTCTACCCCAAGCAGGAGAGGTTCTGCAGTCCTCCACATAGACACTGACTAGTAGAGATCATGGGGAAAAAAGGCTGGAGGAATGCAGAATTAAAGCAGTTAAGGGGCTTAGTAGCCCATTGGAATTAGGTACTCTAGAAAACACTTCTGGGTATCAATTTCAGCTCACTCAATGATAATTCTGTAGGAGACTTTGGGCACTTTCATCTATGCCTCATTTTCTCTTATCTGTAGAAATAAGACACTGATGCTAACTTGCCTCCATGCTGCAGTTTGGGATCCCCACATCTCTAGGCAAGTGCTAAGTGTGTAATGAACAGAAATTACTTTCTCCCTGGGGGGAAAAAAAACTAAACAGAGCTTGTGGCAGTCAACAATGCAGTGGTAGTCATGCATAGGTAGGGAATCAYGTTATGAATGAAGCAATATTACTCCTTTGCATGGCAGAATAAAATGCTGTATATACAGCTCTGAGCACTGAAACCATGAGACTCTCTGCAACAATATCAAGGCACACAGTGCTTTAAAGACACTGTTTTAACTTAGAGAAGGAAGGTTTGATATTCCAGGTTCTGAAAACTGCCACACAGATGTCATTTCCCAGGAGGTAGCCAGAGGCAAACAAATCCTTTAAATGATGTAAGATGACTAACATGTCCTGGGTGGAACAATCATCTCAACAAGGCTGGCACAATTGGCTTGACCAAAAGGTTAGAATGGTGTTTATTTCCTGTAGAAAGCAAAGTTTGATCATGTAGGAAGAATAACTGGGAGTAAGCACATAAGATGGTGAAATGCAGAAGAGCAGAACGTATTTCTGGCAATAGGGTTCAGTTAGGTCAAGGGTGGTCTCCTAAGGGTAGAGGATGGCAGCCCTGTGGTTTGAAAAACAAGGCCTACTTTTCAACAAGCCCAAGCAAACTGGATGCAAACTACTGCACTTGAAAACCCTAAGACTCCTGCACACAGACACCCAGTTCTATATCTGGGTTGACTGCTTCTACATGTGAATATTCTGCATAGCTGTATCCGTGGCCCCTAAGTTGAAAAACTCAGTAAGATTGAGTTATCACTAGAGAAAAGGGCTAGCAATCAAGTGTCTCAACTGTGGTGTGAACAGAGCACTGTATAGTCATGCTGGGACAACCAAAAAGTACAGGAGTATCAACTGATCTGTTCTAGGAAACAATTTCTACTGTCAAGGGTACTGACCAGACAGTGTATCATCATGGATTTAGTCTACCTCTGCCTCCATCCATGGGTTAGTCTGCCCTTGGTTATGCCAGGGTAAAGCCAAGGGAACCAGTCCAGGCTGACACCAGCAACAGTGCACACAATATGGCCCATGCTATCATTCTTCCACTTTAGCAATCCAAGTCTTGGCTGCAGGATCATAAACCTGATGGAYGGGTGCAGTATAGTTAATTGACAATAACATTCAAAATGCAGCTGTATGAAACACTCCTGATTCTGCTGAACAAGTCAAGCTTATTACAGGACACATGAAGAAAAAGGAGATTTTAGCAGGCTGTGGAGGTCCACAAGCAAGCAGACTTTGACTTCACGGCCAACTGGATGGCAGAGAACAAGCTGCAGTCTCTGTCCATGCTGAGTGAGTGCTCTCTGCAGTACCAGGACCAACAGTCCTGGAGCCAAGGAGCTCTATTTGCAGAGCTGGCTGAAAGTTATTGGCAGGGAGCCCATGTGAGCTCGGTAAATAAAGTATCCAGATAATAAAAATACCCAAAGGCACTGTTTAATTTTTCTGAGGGTTCTGATACAGCCAGTAATATTGAGAGGGAACAGAAATCTTGCAGACAGGAACAGGAGCACAGGGCAAAGCCATCCTTCCAGAAGAGTGGAACACAAGGCACCTGGTAGGTCTGATGGTTCACAGCCTGTACAGCTAAATACCTGACACTCATTTATGTGGGGGAACAGCTGAAAAGGAAGAGGGTTTGTGTTCAGGAACTAGACTGGGACTCAGGAAAAGTAGGCTTGGACAAGAACTTGTGTATTGTAAAACCTCAAGTTCCCTTGAACCTTAGCTGCAAACTCTTGATGGATAAAAGGGTCAATACCTTGTGTATCCATGATCTAGGAATGCATCAAAGGGGATGGACAGGGAGATACAAGCCACAGGTTGCCTTCCCCTGCAGTCACACTGACGTTAAAGGAGATACTGCGGTAGCAGGTTGCTGCAGTGGAAAAGGGAGATGAGGTCCAATCTGTAAGCAGTATGTTTTGGGTTTGCTTCCCTCTTCACTAGAGCCTCAGATGGGAGCTCAGTGCACCCTGCAAAGAGGGGGCAAAGGATGTATAAGAGGGCATACTCCAGCCTGGTGACCCACTGCGCCCTGGCACAGATAGTAGGAGGCCAGATGTGCACACCTTGCAAGGGGCCAGCGGATCTTGCCTTTTACCCCCTCGTCCACCATTTTTCTGGCTAGAGCTGGCCTGAGACTCTGCTTGTGTCAGGGCAGCAGGGACTGCCCATGTTTCATCCCACACGCATGCACACCCTCCTCCCCCAAAATGATCTCTCTCATCTGACTAGAGGACCTTTCTGGATCTCCAAACAGCTCAGCAGATCCTCTTCCTTTTACCATCCCTTTTCCTTGAATGTTCATTTTTCTCTGTAGCYTAGCAACTCAGCACAGACTCAGAATATTAACAACTCCTGTCCCCACACACGATCTTCTCCAGAGGCCTGAAAAATGCGATAGCAGAAAGGCTGAGAGGGGTGGGAGCAAGCGCGAGAGATGGAGGGAGCATGCAGGGAGCATCTACCAGCATTTAGAAACAGCAAAGCTATTCAGCTGTCGTATCTGCCACTTTSACTTAACATGTACATAACATATAGAGCTATATATAGCCCCATTTATTTACATATTCAAATAGCAACATGACATGCACGCACTTGTATTTGGATCTAGGTTCTATATTGAGGTGCTGGCACTCTTGCGCGCATACACTCTCTATTGCTAGATGCTTTAAACATATATATGACAGGATGTCAGAAGGTCAGATTCTCAAGATCTAATTTGGTTTTCAATCAAACCAGATGAAGCTTTCACTTGTGGGAAGATACTTTAGCATTCTGCAGTAATCCTCCCCAATGCTGCAGCATTGCTATTGAAACAGGTGGCAGTTTGGAAAATTGCTCTCAAATACAGACAGCTTTTTTATATATATATCTCTCTCTCTCTATATAAAATATATTAAAAGGCTGTGAGAGTTCTGCCTGTGTAAAAACCTGAATAAAAACTTAAGCGGGGAGGGGGGGGAGACATTTTTATCCTGGGCAAAGTTTTCTGCAGTAGCAATTCTAACTACTACAGGAATGCTGGGGTGCAAGCTGAAGTGGTTCATACCACCACCATACAACACTGACATGTTCAGATCTAAAGATAACTTGGCTGATACAGGAACAGATGGAGCACTGCAATACATAGCACTGTTCAGCTGAAAGCATGCTGCCATGGGCTCTCATCATCTCCAACATGACTTCTCTCCTGCCGTGGGGTGGAGTCACCTATGAAATATAGAGTGAACTTAGCCTCTTCAGTGAGAGTACAGAAATGTTCTCATTTGGGAAATTGCCTAGTGAGCAAAACATGTGAACTCTGTTTCTCAGTACTGGAGCAGGGTTGACTCAGCCCTCCTGAGGCTTGAACTTGTGATACTGGAGGACTTGCAGAGCTGCTCCTTAGGGATAACAGCATCATGGAAAGAGGCACTGGGGGCAATCATTTGCAACAAGCATTGCCACCACATTTTATTTGTGCTGCAAAACCCAAGGTCTAGGCTAGGAATCAGCCAGTCTACCCAACAGCTTTCCCATAACCAAGAATTTCCAGTTATGCAGACAAAGAGCTTTCTGCAAACTCTCCCATTAAGATATTATGTGAATGCTACAAGATTCCTAGGAAGAAAACAGCATGGTAGAATAGAAAGCCTCAGGGGCAGAGAGTCATCCTCTAGTCCAGCAGTTCACAGTCTTTCTTCCACTGAAAGCTTGTTTCAGCAAGGTTTCCACAGTTCACCATTTACTGATCTATGCACATGGCAAACTCATGCAATTCAGCCAACAAAAATATTTCATTCAAGGACATCATTAATGTTCAAAACATCAGGGCCCTTCAGCACAAGCATAGGAGACCCCTTTATAGGGGAAGCGATAAAGCTGTCCCCTCTCACATGAGGGCACCTCCAGGCAGTACAGTGGCAGGGACCTGGCAGGACTACTGCTTTACCAGGCTGCTCTCCCTATACATGCAGAGTCCTTGAGACCTCTGTCTCAGAAGGAACTGCTGGTGCTTTGTGCAGATCCTAGCTTTCAGCTGGCCACAGCATTTGAAGAGACTGTGTGTCGATCTTTGGGTTGTTACTTAGCAACTTGACTCTAAGATGTAGTGAATTTACTGGGCTGTCTCTGCAGTCAAGCAACACCAGGACCAAGGGCATAGGGAGAATTTTGTCATAGGAATGGGATAATCTGTGAAATATTATGGAAGACAGATAAGATTTTTCCCTTCTACAAGTTGCCATAAATGCAGTAAATATTGACATATGAGTCACACTGACCTATTTTCTAGTTTTTAAGCTGGGACAATCTCTTTGCAACCAATTTCAGAACCAATGAATAGGGAATACTTCAGGCCCCTTCACAAGTTTGCTTTATTCTTAACTATTTTGTGCAAGAACCCTACCCTCTTGTGGAAGGACCATCCCTGTCCTTCGGGCAGAAAGGGGACCACTGCTTGTTTAAACTTGAGCATCCACTCCCCCATACCATCACACTGCAGAGCACCCCTGAGGCCACATTCTTTACTTGTCCTCACACACTACCTTAGTCCAAGGGATCTTTCAGCACAATCAGTTGGATTTCTGTTAAAGAAAAGTATAATGTGGTAGGAGCAGATATCCACATCTGATTCTTGACTTTTTAGACTGTACCAGAGCTGGTGAAAGTCACCCTGAGCCTCAGCAGTCACAGGATGTGACCACTGCAAGGATAGACAAAGTAATCTCAAATCTAGCAATGGCAGATAAGATGGGTCCCTGACATCTGCTTTGTTGCAAAGATGTTTCTAGAAGTTCAGTAGATGTCTACTCTTACCATCTATCTAGATGAGCCACAGAGCAGGCAGTTGTACCTCCTGCCTGCAAAAGAGACCAGCTCAAAGCTGCTATGTCTAGAGTGGTTTAGGGGTTACTCTCCATCCCGCTACAACCATCTTTTATTTCTCCAAACACCCCTCTAGCAGAAGGAAAAAGCATCAAGATGCTGTTGCTTTCCTTCAGCTAGCTAAGTGGTTGTGTGTTTATGCACAAGCTACTTCCTATTGCTGGAGAAGCAGAGASGTGAGAAGGCCACCAAGGTGACTATATGTAACTGACGGCAGTGTGCACAGGACAGTGCACACAACCATTGTGCAGGACTGCCCTTTGCATCCCCTGGTAACTCTCCCCTTCAGGAAATACAGGACTGCCACTGTTTGATTTCCCAAGCAAACAGCCATCCAATACATTGCGGCCCTGCACACCAGGGCTTGAAGTGACAATAGCTGCGTGACTTAAGTTGTACTGAAGCAGAGGAAGGTGCAGACACTTGCCAGCTCTGAAGAAACCTTCCTTCTCAGCTGCATTTTTGCAATACCTTAGTTTAAATCACAGCACAGAGAAGCCCCTAGCATGAGAAAAAAAGMACATAACCCCTACCTGTCCACGCCAACACAGAGCCTGGGGATATCTCACCCTAAGTCAGAGCTGTACCATTCTTACCATGCCACACTTAGAATCTGGCCCCTCTCCAGCACCAAGGCCCCACAGCATCCTCTGCTACCTGCAACACTACCATCCCAGGAGCTACAGCCCCTGCAGTACCATTACAGCACACCATCATTAGCTCAGCACCAAAGCTGCCTCTTAGTTTTACCATATTTTGGCAGTCTTCAATATTCAGCAGCCTTAAATACCAAGATGTAACATACACAACACTCTCAGTTTAGATACCACAGTATCATAGTGCTGGAGATACCCTAGGCTACAGGGAAACATTTACAGCACTGGAGTGTCATGTCATACTTGTATCTCATAGCATATAACTCCAGAAACCTCTGACTGTAGGATTTAAATGCTTTAACCTTTGCTTTTTTAAAACCTTTGGCTATCCAAGGACATAGAATAGACTGACTGGGAAATATCTCTATGTCATTTCTCCATTGAAAAGAGATGGCAACAAAACAGAACACTTTCAGTTAAGAAAAATGCTGATATATTTGAAGAGAATATATGGTAGTATAAGGTACAGTACAATAGTAGAAACCTCTTCTAAAAAAATCTTCTTTTTTAAAGCTCAAGACATCTATACCAATGGAAAATCATTTTCAGGGCCATATTGCAGCGAAGTTGTTTCTGTCCATTATTGCAGGCATACAGAGGGTCTGCTGAGGGTCCTCAAAGGCTACTGCCAAAGCTGCATCAGCCCCAAGGAAACCAGGGTTTTGCATACATAATTTGACTGTCAGAACAGTTTGAGAATGGATTGGACATCATGCATCCAGATCAGCAATCCCACATTGATATACATTTTCCTGCCTTTCCCTTCCCCTTTCCTGCAAGGGCCCAAAGGTCAAGAGCTCTGACCAGGAGAACATGCAGCCTAGGAGGCTGCTGTGTTGTGTACCAAAGAAAGCCTCCTGTACGGAGCCTAGCCATCCACACTGCCTTCTTTCATCAACTACACCCAGCATACAGCAGAGTCAAGTACATATATTACTGTGCYTGGGTTACATTGAAATTGAGATTCAACTAGTCAGTGCATATTCATACTCCAGTGAAAACAGAACTGCAAAGCCTGATCAGGACAGATTCCACTACAAAGGCTGTTTCAAGCATGCCTAATAGATGGAAAATTTGACATAGTGAGAAGAGTGATGCCCTACTGATGATGGCATAACAGGTTGTAAGATGAACTGTCCTGGTCAAGAACACCCTTACACACAACCTGAGCCACTTTCTTTTGGGTTAAAAGCCAATTTAAAACCCTTGCAGGTCATCGCTGTCTTGGGACATGCTTTACATCTCTCATGAACAGGGGAAACTTCTTTGTCAAAGACAACAGCTTGTTTTTCAAGCAAGCTTCAGGAAGTTGGGAAATAGCAGATGTGATGCTTCCTTCCATAACACCCAAGAGATCCAGTGCAGTATGCCAGTGCGAGTGCAGTCACTCCGACAGGACAGCAGTGTGGCAACAGATGATACAGGAGTAGGGAGCAGGAGGCAATGAAGCAAAGCATCAAGGTCAGCTTTGCCAAGCATCCTGCAACAACCTCTAATCTATCTGCACTGCAGACTGTCCCCCAGCAAAAGGTTTTGCCAATCCCACAGGCATCATTCCTTTAACACGTATATTCCTGCAAAATTTCTATTTGGAAGCCTTGTTTTTTACACTAGCCCTCTACAACAATCCGCTTGTAACTTTTCAACTTGTCACCAGGTTTATAAAACTTTAAAGCTAGTGCTCTAACAAACTGAAACAATGTTATTGCAGATGTAGGAGAGCATCTTGGGATGAATAAATTATAGGAGCCACAAAGAAATCACAACTGTAACGGCTGGATGCTCCGAGCTGTCTACGGTGTGCAGATACACAGGAGGGAGCAGGTTTAGGACTGCATAGATCATAGGGCAGGAAAATTGAAGCGTTATGAAGGGTAACCATCTCTTATTTCAAATGCATACAAAACTTCTGGTTGTTTTCCTTATTGAAATAGTTCATTAATGCTTGAAGGGAGTCTGAACTGTCTGGTACGAGAAAAATACGTCCCCAAAGATTACCTAGAGAGAGAGAAGGCTACAGTTGGAAGTATTAGCCTCTAGTCCCACCGTGCAGCAAGTACAATATACCCTGAACAGGCCAGTCCTTAGCTGTCTGTTGAAAGGACATGCAGGAGTGGGGGAAGACTTCCAGCTCATTCTGAAGCCATTGGTACCGGATACCATCAGAATTGGATCCACCAAAGCAGGTTGGTTGAACCAGACCATTAAGCTGATAGTGACTTTGGGCAGCAGTCAGGCCACGTACCACAAGGACAGAAACCTGCATGCTGCTTCAGCTGCAGAGTGACTTGAGCTCCACGCTGCCAGTGCTCTTCATTCTCCTGGATCAGAGGTACTGCTAGACTCCTCAATAACTTGGGTACCGCACTAAGAGGTGTGAACATAACACTGTCCAAGTACCACTATACACTAAAAGGCATCTATAAATACCTGCATGCTGTTCAATGTTTACTGCGAGTCAACCACCTGTAGCAAAATGGCATTTACCAGATAACTTATCCAGCCCATTTCCTTTAAGGASAACTAGGAGATACCATCCTTCCATTCCTTGCAGATCATCTGAGCTACTGAATATCATTATGAAGACCTCCTTTCAGCCTGCCTTTAAATCCCCAACTTGCAAATTCATACAGGATATGAAAAGACGCCAGCTAGGCCTTTTATCTTCATGGATCACCACTTCGCAGAGGGTCTGCCAGTCAAATGTGCCCGCCCCAATACCTATTTGGCCTGGCCCCTGGCATCCTTTCCCAGGCATTTCAATTGATGTCACTGATCTTGGCTCAGCAAATAATCCTTCTAATCACTGACAAGAACAGAGGCTGCAGCTCAGCGTTGCTTAGCAGGGCTAAGAGTAATAAAGCATTACTCTAGCAAGTGAGCTTGAAATACAGCTGACCATACACAGGCAGCAGCTGCGATGAACAAGAAGGTGCCATTTTTTTAAAATAAGGACTGTAGTTTTGGTCCCTCATCATTGGGAGATCATTACAAAGCCAGCACTGCACCTATGAACATCCTGCACCCTGGCATGACTCCATCTTCTGAGCTGTACCATGGCACAGTATCTGGGCATGGCCCCCAAGGAGATGGAGATGCAACGTCTTCGTATAGCAAGGCACCAGGAAACACATAGCATGTACAGGCAGCTGCAAAGCATTCTGTATATCAGAGTGTCTGGGAACTTCCAGCATGAAAACGTAACTGAGTTGCCTTTGCAGAGAGCACTGTATCCTCCAGGATTGAAATGTCACCACATCATCATTTTGGGAATACAGTTCCCACGGGAGTGAAGGCCAGGAGTGCTCCTTAGATCATGGGTGGAGCTGTATTCCTCCACAGCACCACATCCAGCTGGACTCCTGTGGAAAACAACTTTTTGAATCATGCAATGGCTAGTCATTAACAGCACTTGTTCCCCACCGTCATGCAAACCAGCAGACGCCAAGAGTCCCAGGGAAAGGCATGGGAGAKCTGGGGGCTCTCCTCAGCTTGCCCAGCACCAGGGCCATTGTTCCCAAAAGGATGTTTGAGGATTAATTAATTATCCTACAAGGGTCAGTAAGTAATAACACTCCTTGTGGAACAATAGAAGCTATTTGGTTGCCATGACAACCCAGCTTCACTTGTGTGCCTTTAATTTATTCATTGCACAGTCCCTTTCCCAATCACACATGATGCCAAAAAATGCCTTGTTTTTCTTGCCAATATCCATGTCCAGAGCAGGGGTAAGACACAGCCCTTTCCCCAAGGCATCTGTCACACAGAAGAATGATGCACATAAAGTCCCTTCAGCCTGGAAACTTGCATCACATGAGAACTCTTCTGCTCCCTAAATGTTTGTTCTTTAAGATGATTCTGATTTTTTAATCCCTTTTTGAAGCTGCCTCACCATGGTGCTTATAGATCTTGGTCTTGTGTAGGTTCTTGCATATAGTCACTTTGTCCCCCATTCCACCCCCCCTCCCCCCTCCTGCCCCAACATATGTAGGAAGGATGGGCAGGAGATTATGCTTGTCAAGTCAAACAGAGGGCCAGGAGGGATAATCAAAAGCCCAGGGACATGCCTTTGCAGTATTAACAGAAGCACCATGCCACAACCATCAAAACACTCGATGGCCAAATTCTGCAAGATCCAGGGCAGCATGTGGATGAAGGTCCATGCTAGGAAACCTGCTCTCCTGTGCACCCCACAGAGATATTATTGTTGTTTCTCCCCAGCCCCGAGCATACTCATTTGCCCCAGCCATCCTGCAGCAGAGGGAAGCAGGTGTTCACTGGAGAGGGGAGAGCATCACATTCACACGGCAAGGGTTGAAAAGTGTTGCTAAGAGAATGGCTACTAGCCTAGGACACAGCATGCCTGGCCACAGCTGCTCACAACAGGTGTATGACAAAGCACTTGATCAGCCTTTATAGTCCATGAACACATCTCCAGCAGGAGGTTCATCCTGAACCAGCCTCTGCAGTGCTCTGATATCTTCTCATGTCTATGGAGGAAGATCAGGGCAGTTGTTACAGGTAAGCTGAGAACCAAATCCCTCACTCCCTCCCAGTTATGTTTGTGCAAGCTGGGGTCTTAAACTACAGGCCCAGACRCCAAATTGTTCATGCTGGCTCTAACAAGGAGGGTGACAGCTAGTTCACCAGATAGAAAAATTCAGGTCCAGGTTAAGACCAGGGGAGGATATGACTCAAAGTTGAGCTCTGCCCTGGCAGGCAAGATAGATGGAGCTAGGTTAAGCCATCTGGATCTTCTAAGTTGAGCCTAACCTCAAGCACAGCTACCCAATACAATGGGGACATAGGTTTGTATCTGAATTTCTGATTGTACACACTGTCCAGTGCCACTGTTACTAGACTGCAGTGTAACATGCCATGCAAATAATTACAGTGATGGTGGGATGATAGCAGAGAGTCTGCAAAAGAAACTGCTCCATATGAGAACCTGAAGGGTCATGGCTGACCCTTCACCCTGGGTCATATCAACATATGCATTCAGGATTTTCAAGCAGTTTGGAAACCAAAACGACTAGTCAGATTGTCGCGCTTCCACTCCTCCCCCCCATGCAACAGCAGAATAGCTGGTGGGCCAGAGAAACAGGGCAGGAGAGTCCAGAAAGAGATAAATAGGACAGGAGCATTGGGAGACCAAGGTTTTAATTTTCTGGAACAGCAAGAGCTCTAAATTGGCCTAGGATTCTCCTGCATGGGTCAGGAACTGAGGAACAAGACAGCTGCTGCCAGGAGGTCCCCACCAGCCTTCCACTCAGCCTCTCGGAAAGAGGAGGAGTTTGGAGGAAAAGCCTCTGGACAGGAGGGAGGAAGGCAAGGTTATAGGCAATGATCAGCACAATTCATGCCCTCTGCTGGGTGCTAAGGGCTTCTGAGAGATAGATAGCACAGGCCTGGATGTATACCCAAACCATGACCAAAATAATTAACGAATTTCACCCCAAACCATTGTTATGTGAGCAGATAAWTTTTTTCTTCTTGGTGGTATGAAAAGCTCCAGTCTGTCAATGCCACCCAAAACCAGATCTCCGTTAGATGCCTCCCTTTCCAGTACAGATCTCCAAAGAAATGCCAAATTACCACCAGCAAGCATGAAAAGCCACTGACTGTTTTTCAACTTGGCAGGCACAGGCTGACTGTAAAGCCACCACTGCCTTTGTGTCAAATGAAGAATACAACTCGCATCTATTATTTTAAGGCATAAGCATTAATGGCTCGGAGAGGTGGCTGTGCAACCAGCACAGAAGGATAACGGATGAGAATCTACTCTGGATAAGATGCCACTAGCTCCAGAGATGCCAGCAGAGATCCTCCATCCACATGTTCACAGATAATACCAGGGATAATTCAGTGTGCCAGTACAGACACTCACTAACCCTGCTAGAATTTACCGCACATTAGGAAGTGAACTACAGTCTTTCAGCATGTCTAACCATGTCACAAGTACCACCAGCAGGGGTAGATGTGTACCACAGAGGTCCCACATGCCAGTCCTGTCTTGCAAGTGTTATTTCAGTGAGTTCAGGATTGTTTCAGCCTGGGGCTGGGCTGAGGCTGTGGGGACAACTGACAGGCAGTCCCAGTGACACAGGCCACTCAGCGGGTGGAAGGAGCAAGGGTCAGACTGAAACCAGTATGCTGAGAAAGAAACCTGGAAAAAAACCCTCATTTCCTACAGCCCAGTTAAGTGTTTGATTTTCTTTTTCATCACACTACATGTGGAGAAATCATCCTTGAATTCCTTATGCTTTAGTGAGGAAGAATTCTGTCTTAAATCAGAGTTCCCATCACCCCTCAAAATTCTGTGTCCAAAGTAGAAGAAAAACATACTTCTTCAGTACCAGACAAATGTCACTCTTCCTCCAACAACTTCCCAGCTGCAGGGAAGATCTGTAGTAGGAGGTGAAGAAAGCAGGGCTGTGACTACTCTGCTTTTCAGAAGAGTACCCTGAGATCTCAGGTGGCTCCAAGAAGCCATTGTCTTAGAAGCACATCTCAACCAGAAAATGGAAGAACAGTTTATTAGGCTTTTTTTTTCTTTCCAAACTTACCATGTTAACTTCAGAGATCTGGTCAATGCTGGAGATATGAATGCTCATTCCCACTGTGACAGGGTTACCTGAAACACAAATGGACTGAGTTAGGACCATATTCAAGCCCTCCTCCCTTATCTGCTGTTAAAGAATTGCCTATAAATGCGTGGATATGATTTGAAGCAGCTTCACATTCCCCAAGTATCAAGGATTTCCAAGTCACATGTGCTCAAACGATTAGAGAAGAGTACATTTCTCTAACTCCCAGCCTTACAGACTCACCCTTAGGAGTAAGTGCAGCCTAAGCTTGATTCTTTAATTCCTGGAAGTTAATTACCCCCTATTTATACAATTATCTCTGGTTATTCCAAATAATGCCTTCAGAGACCATCAGTAGGCTCCCAGTGGGCTTGCATAAGGTGTTACTGATTGACCATACAAAGAACATGGCAATCAAGCCCATGCAACATATGGGCAGGAAAGATACTCCAGCTCACTCCTCCATCACTCTGTCAGCTCTGAGTGCTCAGTCTGAAAATCCCAAGTGAATTTTAATACCCAAGATACCAGATAAGTACAGGGACCAGTTCTATGAAGTGAGAAAACAGCATTTGTATAGTGGTTTTTCAGAGCAGAGTAGTGCTTGGATTAGAGAACAGATTCCCCATTTTACCATGGGCATCAGGGCACATGTCACCCCACATCCTTTAGCCTGCAGCCGCGGAGCTGTGGTAGACATCTGTGCACAGGTTTGCCGGGAAATTCAGATATTCCCTTACCCAGTGACCAAGCTACCCTCACGCCGCAGTAAGTGCCACTGACTGCGGCATGCAAGACAAGCTTGTGAAGAAACACCACACAAGGGCAGTCACAGCCACACCTATTGCCCTCTCTTGCCCAAGTGCAACAAGAGCTGTATTACCACTTCCCACAAACCTGTAGAGTCAGGGCAGAAACCAGATATTTCAGCTAATTCTTCCAGATATGTAGGCATCCCAGCTAGATCCAGACTCATACCCAGTTCTACCTAAGCCCCTCTGACTAGCAGCTCCCACAGCCAGGCAGCAGGACAGCCCTTTCAGTGGGATTTAAACCACATAAAACAATTTGCAGAGAGATACATATCCACTACCAAAACCAGCAAAAAACCTCCCGTAGCTTGAGATGGAGTTTCTGAGTGCTACCCCTCTCCTGTCTTCCCCACAGTCAGAGCACAAACCCAATCCCACCACAAGCAAAGCACCTCTTCTCACACGTGCAAGGTGGAAAATGATTCCTTGCATCCTTGCAATGCAGTACTAGAAAGGGAATGGCAAGCAGTTATGCCATTCAAGGTATTAACTCTTCCATGGACTCATTAGTAGATCTAAGTGCTGAAATATTTACAGATAATCATGAAATGGCTTAGAAAGTAATTAGGAGATTGGGGGAGAGGGGAGAACCACACAACTGGAAATGAAGTGATTTTTTAATTATGTGTTACCAGAAGTAGGGAAGTAGTGTCATTAGGGCTGCCTTGTGATTGGGTGTACTGTTAACAGAGACCCTCTGCTGCAAATTAAGCGGCATTATCCTTTAATGGAATATGAACAACACTGAAAACATCAGAATCAACAACTGTAATTAGGCCCTGCTATGTAAATCTCCTTAAAGAGGCAGTGCTCTTCTCCAGCACTCCTGGCTCACTGTCAGGGATGCCGGGGGCAGGAGCACTCGGGAGACCTTGCAGAGCCTCTGAAAATCCCTACATGGACACAGTCCTAGCCACATCTTTGCTGTACTGCTACATTCATCTTTCACAAGGGAACCAGGTGGGAAAATAACCAAGAGTCACTCCCGGGAAAGCCAATTCTCCTGCATCTTCCCTTGTGCCAGAGGCTGACAGTGGCACAGGAAAGCTTTTAAGGAAGTCTCACTTTGGTAGTTTGTCTTTTTTTCTGAAATCAGGGCCTTGTGATAGAAGCCACAGCAGGAGGAGGAAGTCACCGCTGCCCTGAGGATCTTACAGACTAATTGGTTACAGGAGGAAAGACCTGGCCATGCGCAGGGCTGCAGCAGAGCTGGGGAGAAGCCAGCTCCTGACTCCTGAGCCTTTCTGCCATGCCTCCAAGAGTTGCCGTACTGCCTGCTTTGCTTCCAGTCTGTCACCACTGATACTTGTGTCACTGTGGTTATGTGCCCCTTCCTTCCTCAGTGCAAAAAGTGGTTCTTCCCCCCCTGCTGTGTAGGAGACCCACTGAAACCACCAGGCTGGGTGGTTATAGCAGGGGAGCACTGACAGTGGTGATATACAAATATTTGTCAAATACAGAGTCTATCCAATCTAATCTATCTGTCTAGACATTTGTGCTGTGTTCATCACCATGGTATCCGAGTGCCTGAGGTCGTGCAGTGACTCAGTGTCAGTGCAGTGGATAAGATCCAGACCTCCTGACTCCCAGATCGAAGACGAACGCTGGAGTGGAGATCAGCCACACTGCTCCTCGTCAGCCTGGGCTCAGCTGCACCCAGCTCCCGTGCGCAGTCAGCAATGTTCCTCTTCGCCACTCTGGGCACTGCCAAGACCTCTACACCCCATCTATCACAGCAAGTGGGAGGCTCCACTGCCTGCTTGCAACCCACAGGCAGAAGCATGTGATTAATTGTCATACAAACACTCCAAAGATGAAGGTATGCAAAGTCCTGCCTTTACTAGACCTACTCTTAGCTTGATCACAGAGAAGCCATTTCACCTTCTTCATCCCTGTTGCGAAGACTGGCTCATAGCCTCCTCAGGACAGGGATGCAAGAGCACGTACACAGCCAACAGGAAAAGCATGCCCTACCTCTTACTGCAGCCCAGCGAAAAACTAGACCAGCTGGCGTCCAACGTTCAGACTGTAAGTAGTACACAAAATAAACAAAGGACACCAATTCTGCCAATGTTAATAGCTTCAGGCAAGAGAAATACAAAAGTAAGGTATTTAAAATATAGGATAATGTCATCTGTAAATTTGTCCAAAAAAGCAGAACTTTGCATTTGTGGATCTGAGACAAGGCAAAAGAAGCAAACCTGATATTAAAGGTCCACGCTTTTATCTGTGCCTTGCCAGTGGGTGCAAAAAACTAGACCTTCTCCCCTTAAAGAAAAAGCTTATGCCTAGAAAAGATTTGTAGGCAAGATCACGAGTGAGGGAGTGTGAGAAATTCTGCCACTTTCACCAGTGAACAGCACCCTCACACATCCCCGTTTCTCACCACCACTGGAGAAATCACCAACATTTTGTCCTGAAAGTAGTTTGATGCCTGTGAAAAATGTACTCGGGAAGTTGGAAGGGAAGCAGACAAAAGAGTTATAATAAAACCTGTCCTTTTTCTGCAAGTGATACTTGTCAAGTATAAAAACAGTCAAGGTAGAGAACAAGTTGTGCTAGTCTGCAATATTTTCCCAGCAACCAGTTAATACTTTCGTGTTTTATTTTATAATGCTTAAAAGCCGCAGAACTTAGAGTCATGTTGCTACAGAAGTAATTCCTATGGCACGACTGCAGAAGAAAGGTCACGTTTCCAAGCCTGTGTCTGTCTGCACTACGGCCAGAGGTGATGGCAGCCTGGATCACGACGTTTCTTCCAGATCTCAGCCTGGTATCTCAGCTGCAGAGAGCAGTGAAGACAATAGCACAAAATTCAGTGTAATAGGTCTCCAGACAGTGGATGCTTACTTGGGCAACTGCCCTGTACTAAGATCCAAGCTGCCCTCTCTTCACTCCTACTCAAGAGAGTTAGACTAGAGCAAGCTTGGGTTTCTCTGCTATCAGATCTCCAACTGCAATACAGACACAGCCAAAAAGACTCAAAACCAGTGGGCAGATAAACARAGCTTACTTTATATTATCGTCCACTGAAGCCACCCCATTTTTACGAACTACGGCCAATGCTTTGAGGAGTCTGGTTCATGCATTTCTGACCACGTGAAATTGGCAATGCTGTCAGAGCCAAGGCTTGCGGTTGCTAAGGGACAGGCATCAGCCTCAAACCTACCCTTTAGCCTAAACTACAGGAACAAAGGCACTAACAGGGATCTTGGGAGGTTGCACAGCCCATATCTTTCATGGAAGCAGACCGGAGTTTCTTTAAACCACCAGTGTCAGAAATTCCACAGCTCCCCTGGGCAATCTCTTCCTGCATTTCACTGCACTGAATGTTTTTCCTAAATATCCATACTAAACCTTCTCTGAAGTGTAAATGTAGTTTTGTCTCATTTCCCCCCAATGATAGTGAAAGAATAAATTAATCATCCTTCCTTAACAACAGCTTTTACATACTGAGAAACCATTACATCCCTCTCCCTCCCCCACCAATACTGTCTTGCCTACATTAAATGCACCTGATTTCTTCAACCTCTCCTCAGAGGTCATGTTTTCTAAAGCTCTGACAATTAGTGCTGCTCTCCTCTGGCCTTTTGCCAATTTGTCTACATCTCTATTTTAAAGCATGGTGTCCAGAAACCAGCCACTGAAGCAAAGATGACATGTCACCAGTACAGAGAGAAGAAAAAGCAACCTCCCATGCACCGCATTCTCATAAAACCACAGAAGTCTCTCCAAACCCACTGCACCCATCCCGGGAGCTGCTCACTCTGTGTAGGAGGTTAAATATGTTAAAGGGGCAGCCTAGCTCTTGCCATTAGAGTGCATCATGCATGCAGGAAGAGGGAATGCAGCACTGTCTCTTTTGGACAAGAGGAAAGATTATTCAAGACAGCTTTGTGCATGAGCCCCAGTGTTCCCTGCTTGCACCCTGCCTGTGGCATCACCAGTCTCTGAGATCCTTTCAGCAGCAGGAAAGCTGCTTTAAGGTCTTCTGCTGAGTAAACAAAGCCAACCAGAGCAAAATTAGAGGTTTCAGCCACTAAACCTACGTACAGAACAGGTCTATGCCTTACCCTGCAATGGTAAATACCCACAAGCATAAGACTCCGTCTATGCAAAACCCAGCTCCTCATCCCCAGCTCTACAGAAGCTGGAGGACAGCGGTGGCACTAGAACCCAGAAACAGCAAGTCCTAGGCAAGGTTGCCCTGCACTGGCTGGCACAACTGTTTCCACAAACGCAGGGCAATACAGACAGGTGTGAAGAGGGCAAGGTTTGCTGATATATGTAGCTACAGGACTTGCATTTTCAATGACCCCCACACCAAAGAGGACCAGCAGTTAGGATATTCTCAGGCTTGCCAAAGGCATTACCAGCACACAGACTGTAATTTCACTCCCAGGACTTTTTCCTTCAGTCTTATCCCCGCTTTCCTGAACAAGGGAGAACTGTTCAGTATCTACTTGCTCTTTCTGCAGAAAATGGTTTGCCCAAGCCGCTGCCTCTGCTTTGTTCACAGCACTGAACCTCAGGGCACCCTGGCTTTATGTTTACAACTTAAAGCCACGACCCACGTCACTGCTACGTGCAGCGATGAGTTGGTTATACAAGGGCTGACAGCCATGGTTAGTTAGGAGGCAAGAGCTTCCAGGTAATCAGAGGTGCAGAAGGCAGCACATTCAGCCCAAGACTTGTCACTAGCTGAGAAGCTGCTGCCTGGATGCAACCGTACAATCTCTTAAGAAATCCCACTCTGTCCCTCCCAAAACAGATATCCTTGAATAATTTTCAGCTGATGAACTAATTAGTCCTGGACCATAGTTTTTTAAACCCACCCAAAGGATAACTCAGAGGCCAGCCTACTATCAGGACACTCAAATTCACTGTGGAGAAGTCTTACCTACCCCCGAGGACAGCAAAAATGGAAATGCTCCTGGGTTTTCACCATACAGGAGGATTGTAAGAGGAGTTCACAGATTGCTATCTGCATAATAGCTGTGTTCACAGATCAAGACTGAGGCTCTGCTACAGCAGTTAATAGGAGAATGTCTAAAAGATGCCATCCTAGCAGGCTACACAAGCCAAATCACAAAGAAGTTTCCCAACACTAATTTTCCTGTTCCCTTCCTTTTTTTTAGCTTAGATACAGCATCAAGCACAAAGTCAGTAAGTGTTAACATTGCTTCAGGAGCAAGAAAAGTTGACCATGTATCATGAAAACAGAAATGTTTTGGGAACCACTTTCATCCAGCATCTCTGATTTGCGGTGACATCTAGAAGTGCCGAGTTCAGCAGGGTCTCTTAAGAACCTACTTAAACTTTTCCAACAAAATCTATGTTTAAATATCCATTAAACACTCTCCAACCCTTTTCCCACTTGTTTTTTTCACTCTTATTTCCATGACCTCTCCCCCACCTGCAGCCAATGCTGTGCACTAAGCTTGCCAGGCTCAGCACAACAGCCAGGAACAAACACGTTCAGAGGCTGATACCAAAGCTTTCCCCCTACTCTTAGCACATCATTCCATGACATCCATTGGATTTGAAAGAGCAAAGAGTACCATGACATTACACTTTTGGCCACTGTTGTAAATTACCAGAAAGAGAGATGGTCTCACGGCAAGTCAGCAAATATGACATTGCCTTCTTGTCTGTGGGGGAACAGGGAGTATGAGGGACTTGCTGCTGCTGAGGAATCTCTTCCACATGAAGCAAGCATGGTATTTTGGAGCTGAAAGACAGGGCCCTGGTCTCCAGAATACCTGGGGTTGTCAATGCCTGCTACTTCCCCATAGATTCATTGTTCTGCAGGGGCAGGAGGGGTATCTAGCATCACTGATTCTCATGGAGATTGAAGCTAGTCTCCAAGTAGGTCTGGCAGAAAACAGTTTCTTCTGCCTGATAGGTTTCCTGGATTTTGCCATACTTCTTTAGGGAGTGCTTGGCACTTTTTAAGCCGCTGAGCCTGTGCGTAGAACAAGATTGTGCCTAACCTTGCTAGGCTTCCCTTCCATCCACATCAGACCAGACACAGCAATACCCTGTGCAAGGAGGCTAATGAGGATTTCCAGCCTGTACCATTCTGCTCTCCTGGCAGCCTGGCTTTTCACCTCATCCAGTCAGATGACTGAGTTTGCACTATTCATTTAAGAAGGGGGAACACTAGGGACTTCCCAAGAGAAAAGAAAAGTTAGAGCAAGCTCTCGCCAAGATGGTGATATCAAGGACAGCACACAGGTTTGAGGGAACATCTAAGGGAGTGTACAACCATAACACAGCTCTTGAGCAAACCTTTGGAATATCCAAACACCAAACAAATCAAGAGCTTCAGTAAGAGACAGCCTTTCCTCCAAGCAAGCAATGAGGCCAATTCTTCAGCAAGGAGCCAAGAGACACAGCACTTGCAGAGCAGGCAGAACTGACCACTCAAGTACTGCTATCCTGTGATGCTCTTTGCAAACACACAGGTTAACCTTGATAAAGGTAGCCACATTTCCAGCATGTTGTCAAATGAAGCTGTCCCTGTAGATCTGAATAGATAAAGAGGATTTTTCTCAAGCAAGCTGTGCCTGCTTGTGAGCCGGTGCTGAGGGATCCTTTTGGAGGAACAATGCTTTCCCAATGCAGATGTAGCACTCATTCTGTGACTGTTTTAGGGAAAGCAGAGAGCTAAGGAGCACAATCTGTGAGGCACAGTGGATTACCTAATCTATCTCATGGGTATTTTTAATGGATTAGTAGGTATTAGAGTGGGATATTGCAAATATCCCATGGAAATTTGGAAGTGAGAGAGAACAATCAACTGGCTGCAAAAACAGTGTAAAGGTTGTCCCAGAGGTATTGATGGATTACAGAGGAAGCTAAATCAAGGTTGATTTTAAAAGGTGTTGGTAGACAGCTACCCAAGCTGAATAAAAACAAGGTCTGAAATGTACAGGCTTAAAAATGGAACARGAGAGTAGACACCAACCCTTACAGCATCTGTACTACTGGTGGACTCACTTCAGCAAAGCACCTGTACGCACACACAGGGCTTTCAGCATTAAGAAAAATCACTGACTACTCAGAATACCATCTGATCTTGGGAGATGCCTAGGTCAATGTTCAGAGACAGATTTTTAAAGCTGTTTCATCCTCAGTGATGAAGATAGTCTTCCAAAGCCTTCCATATGCATATCTCTTGCCTGGGTGATGCACACTTGGTGAGGTTACAGCAAAGTGAGGGGAAAATAAATTCCCAGGTTTATCAAACTGCATATTTGCTCTCATTTACAGCCATACACAACTGCATCACCTTACCAGACCTGATCATTATCAACCCACCACCAGTGGGTCCCAAGCAATCAACTCTTTAAGAGTGACTTTACCAGGAACACCAATTCCCAACTACCATCCATCCCTTGAAGGAGGCAACACGCAGCTCAGACCACACACAGTTTACTTTGCAGGGCTGCCACAGCCATCAGTTTCTTTGTTGGAGCAGGGTGGTTGCAGAAGGCAGATCCARATCTGACCATCAGGAGATGAAGGCAATGCCCTGACCTCCTGGTGGACAGTGCTGCTAGAGCAAGGATTGGTCACCTGCCCTCCCCTTCCAGGGACATTYCTCCCTGTGTTCTCCAGGGCACCCACACAGACCAGCTCCCTGGCTTTGCAGTCTGCAGGGCACACACTTCGTGTTTTCTTTTACATCCCTCCCTGCAGAGCAGGGCACTTCTATGAAACATTGCATTTCCCTGTGCTTACACTGCACTAACCCTGGGAATAGCAGAGGCACTGAGCATCCCAGATCCCTTCAGCTCTTACTCTCCACCAACAGTAGTAGCAGGAGGGCTTCCTGAGCAAGCGCGTATTGTAGACTGACAGCAGATCAACACAAGCCAGGCATTTTTTCCCCAGCAGCAATGTGAAACGTCAGACCCACACCAGTCAGCCACCCCCACATTTCTCCACCTCAGAAGACTTTCCTCCTACCTCTGTCAGGATCCTGGCAGGCAAGCACATCTCCCCTGTGGGACCTGCCACTGCAGCTGTGGGGCACAGCTCTGCCCGCCTGGGAAGCTCTAGGGGACTCAGGAGGAGTCTAGCCCTTTTGATTTTACTCAGGTCCTCAGAACTCACGTTTGCTCCATCTCCTCACAGCCAGCCTGGGCACTTGTCTGCACTCCCAGAGCTGTCAGCACCCTTCTGCTCCCAGGGCCACCACTCCCTCAGCTTGGGCAGRCTCAGAAGCCTTTGGTACCTTGCTKCTCCTCATTTCCTAGCCCACCGCCTGTTACCCTGTTTTTTAAGGCACACAGAACAGGGCAGATCTTCAGAAAGAATTGCACACAGGTACTGAGTATTTTGAACCCCATAGGTAAATGTGCAAAAGCAAGCAGGGTATTTAAACATGTCCCTACAGCTTTCCACCAGAGCAGACTCACCACAAGCCTCAGCACAGGCAGCTGCCCCCTCCTGCCTCATCTCCAGCTCACCAGGTTAGTCTCAAAACAGACCCACTCCCAGGGCTCTCTCACAGCCTGGAAAACACTCTTTACAACACAAAATGCTGGATTCCTGCACAAGATCCGATGCTACAAGGTCTACAAACACACACAGATTTTTTAAGCAGGATTAGGGCTGAACCCCTAGTGCCAGGATATGCACAGCACCATGCCCTTCCTGCAGCAGCCCAGCAGGTAGGAGTGCAGCAAACTACCTAGGGAAACCACAGCACCATCCTCCTACCCACAGCCAAACAGCTCCTAATGGCAGGGGTGGTGCTATATGTGGGACATCCCATCCCGCCTCATGCCATCCCAGCGCTTGCTGGGGACTGACACAGGATCTGACCACCCGGCTCCCTCCCTCCACAGGACCGTCGAGCCACCTCAGGTGGGGCTGCCAGAGTGGCACACAGGTGAGGCCATTTAGCAACTTTTCCTGCATACCAGCTGGCAGCTGTGGAAATTTCTCGCATGTTGCCCATCAGCCTGTGTCACTTCTCATCTGCCCACTCAGGGCACAAAGGTCCTGACCCACCTTTTCAGTGCTGGGCTTTTCTAGCACATTACCAATAAATGTCTGCTACATGGAGGAGCCTCTCTCTCTTATGTGCACTAGAAATATCATCCCCCAAACAACTGCAGACCTGGCCTATACTTGAGTATGTGACCTGTCTGGGAAAACACTCTCACACATTACCAAATCCTGAGCCATCTAATCCCCTTAGCTGAAAATGAGCCAAACCAAATTAATTTAAATGGGTTAACACAAGCTTCTCCGTTCATATCAAATCCATCGCTCCATCTTGGAAGTATTTGTAACAACAACAAAATATCTGGACTTGTCATTTTTATCAAAGTGACAACAAGAAGGTGTTTTCCTTTTTTTCCCCCRTTTTCAATTTTTAATGAGTTAGTCACACCTCCTCATCACTGTTTACAGACTCTCGTCTTTAAAGGATACCACAGCATCTAACTCCTGGATTGAATCCAGTCGGACACGCACAGCATGCGGGGAAAAAAGAAAAGAAACAAGATGGCCACATCAGGACATGCCAAACTTGCACAGATRGAGAGATCAGGGCTGGGACATCCAGGAGCAGCAGGGGACAGCCCTGCTGTGACTCCCTTGCCATACCTCCATGAGATGATTTTTTGACGGTGCTGGATATGGTCCTTCATCCCCCAACACAGCACAAAGTCAATGGCTGGGGTCTCCAAGAGAAGGTCACTCCTCTATTGTTTCCACTGCCAAGTCCTTTGTGGAGATATACCTTTTACCCCAGCACCTCTTATTAAGAGATAGAATTAACTGCCATTTGTTCACCAAAATAATTGCTTTCACTCAGGATGCATGGATGAGTGAATCTTGCAGAGCTTTTACATATATATTCATCTCCAGCAATTCATCAACATAATAATCACGCATTATTAACTTGAGTACTCATCAATTTTTTCCTCTAGCTTCAAATACTAGCAAGGAGCTAGCATGCAATAGGGAAGAAAAACACGCAGGGGAACTTGTGATGAATGTTCTATTTTTGCTATGAAAGGAGGATAAGAAGAAAAATTCAGCTCATAGCCTACCCTCTCCCTCACTTCCAATTTCCTACCAAGTTGAGACCTTTCTCCAGTGGCCAGCAGACTGGGCTTACTTGCAGACCTTCTCCCCAGCTGGAGGATGTTTCCTTTTTCAGGTGACAATCTCCCACCAGTAAGCTCCCACCAGTAAGCTCCCACCCGTAACTTGGGTGGCCTCCTCTCCTGGTGTGACAGCCTCTGATGTTACATCCAGAACTTTGCCACCTGCAATGGGGATCCCGCTTCTTTACGCATTCCCTGTTGAACTGCCTGGTGCAGCCCCCAAACCTGGCCTTTCCCAAGGCACAAGTTTCCCCCAACCTGGAGGAGTCATCTGCTGTGGTCTCACTAACACAAAGCTCCTTAAAGAAAGAAGCCTGGAGGTGGATTGTCTTGCTGTGGCCAATGCGTAAGAGAAGAGCAAGAAGAACACCAGGAAGCTGGCTGGTAGCTGAGAAGATGTGTTTGGAACAATCTCCTGATCAGAAAACCCATCCTGGTTCTGTGGTGCAGCTGCCCTTATGACCTGTGGAAGAGGAAGGGGCAGTTTGTTGTTCTCACTTCTCARCTGACTGATGAGCCTTGGTCCCAAATGCAAGCACAGGATGATAAACTGTCATAGGAACCAAGTAACGCCTACTGCTTCTGGGTCATTGCTTTTGGTAGGGGTTGGTCTGCATAGTAGATAAAAGCCTACCACGGCTTTTAGTGGCTGAAATGACCCTGCGGGCTCAGAGAGCGGAGTCTTGCACTGGGACAGGGAAGGCTCTGGTGTCCCTTCTTGCTGACAGCCCGTGGTGAGATTCATTACAGAAGCACAAGAAGAGTGAAGGTTGGAACTAGTGCAATAGCCAGGACATCCTTCCCACTTTTTCTTCTATATGACATGATCATACACAGTGAATATATTATCTGCCACATATAATTTTTTGAAATACTCAGCCAACGATGAAATTTTCAAAATTTCAGTTTTTCTGAAAAGGATGGTGGGGAATGCCCTCCTGCTCCATCCACCAGAAGGGGAACTATTTGTGAACAAAATTAATGCCCATTGCATGTGAGAGCCTTTCCTATGGCTATATCGTTTCCATTTCTCTGCAGCAAGAAGTGGGCCCACCTGCCTGTTCCCTTTGGGGATTTCACAGGCTACCGCAGTTGAAAGAAAGGTCACAGTTTGGTGACCAAGCAGTGGACCAGAGCACTGACGGTGCTCAGGTCTGTTCTCATGAATAAAGAGCAACTGCAGGAAGCAGAACTTCCCAGTGCTATTCCTTGCACTGCCACAGGTTTTCCATGTCATCCTCAACAAGCTGCCCACTCTTGGTGTGCCCTAGATGTAAAATGGACCTAGCGGTGGCCCATCATCCCACAGGTAGTCAGGAAGATTTGTTAGTTAATGTTTGTACAGCACAGGAGCCTTGCTGCTATCTGTCACACAGAACCCGTAATACTACCTGAGAACAAATTATATTTGTGCATAATCAAAATCACATCCAGCTCAGCCCTGATTCGAGAATCCTTTTTGGCTGGTGATGATGTCCAGAGCAGAGAGAGCACAGCTTGGTTTCCAGAGCCCAGGCTGAGCTGGCAGAGCTGGCAGGTAGAAATATCTTGTTTTGACTGGTAAACTGAGCAAATTTGACATGGAAACCACGGAGGGAGAATAAATATGGAACAACAAGATGTAATTTTTACAGAGGCTCTTTTCCAACTATAACTGTACTCGGAGCCATCCCAGACTTGAACTAAGAGGTCCTAAGGTCTGGGGAGGGAAATTCAAGCCATGGTAGGTTTGGCTGAGGCTCACCCCTGTCACAAGCACAGACATCTGTAAGTGCACAATTACTTAACAGCACTATTCCTGCAGGACTGCAAAGAGCAGAAGAAACAGGAAGGGGAGGGGGGAAAGATCAGAGAGGAAAATGAGTTTTTAGCTCTGACACAGAACCAAGGATAAATGCCAAAACCAGAAGAATAGCCTATAGGAACTGCATGATCAGCGTTCCCCAAACCAGCCTGAAATTCATACCCTGCTCAAAGCAAACAGCAGTGCTCCTACAGCCTGGGAGGAAAGGCTGACTGAGAAGAGCTCTGTTTCTTTCCATTTAATGGGAACAGGATCAATCACTGGATCTCCAGAATACCTGTCTATTTGACCAATCTGTTCGTGCTATAGGGCTCCACCATCCAACATTTCTTTTTCTCACATATGTGATGCGAATTCCTTTAACGGGCTTTATGCCATCATTAAGCACATCATTTGTCTTGTCCATGTTTCTAGTCGTATTTTAACAAGTGCATGATATTTCACATGAAATATCAAGATATAAATAGACACTTAACAAACTCCACCAAGGGCTATCCACAAGAATGGATCTTACAGACTTCTGCACCAAATGCTGTCACTACCGCTGAAGAACCATCTTACATCAGTTCAGCCTGACACTTTAGTAGCCTCCAACCTTTTTTCTTTGAACCAGACATAGGTGAGAAAAGTGACATGCACACACAGTCTGTCTTTCATGTAGCAGTAAAACTACAGCATATTCCTTGGCTTTTATATTTTGTGCTATGTGGGTTAAAAACATTTTTCTGCCTAACTGGGATATTGGGAGTCTTAGGAAATGAACAATACAGATATGTAAAGCTGCTCTGATGAACAGCTCTAGGGCTGTGGGAATATATTTTGAGTAATCAAAAGGACTTGTACTAATGGGTTTTACACTCTTTTCACATTTTGCTTTCAGTGGCAGTCCCTCAAAGGCAAGTTTACCAGCAGGAATAATCTCAGAAATGGTGAGCGTTACATAGATGTTAGTCAAGGAGGAAGATGGGTCCAGGTGAGATGGCAAACATCCTTCAGACTGGCTATAAACAACAATCTACTTTTACTCAGTTAATTAATTAAGAAGTATTGGAATTATTCTACTAATCAATAACTCGAATGCATTGTATTCGGTCACACAAAATCTATGACTAAGAAAAGAGGCAAAATTCATGGAGTAAATGCTTTGTTAAAATGATGATGACATCTTTCTTTTAGAGAGATATCTCAGAGCCCCTTGTTAGCCACGGTGCACTACAGTGGACTAGCTCCAGCAGTGCTGGAAAGTGGCTGTGTCAGGGGCCGAGCAGAGCTGCAGGGAAAGACTGCACCAGCCAAGGGTGAAAAGGAAGGAGGAGGGCAACCAGATGCAATTATTCGACGTGGGCTTTGGCACAAACATGAGAATCAACATCTCATCCAGTTCCTGTGAAAGTATACTGGCTTAATGGATGCCAGCAAGACTTCATGTCCTCTACCGGATACCAAATCCAGAAAACAACTCTTGGTACTACCAAGCACAGCTCTAGGGCAGGCACACAGAGTGCTCAGAAACCCAAGTCCAATTTGACTCTGGGCTGAGACTCAGGGGAACTCATCTTCATTGCTGTCTTCGTCACGCCACCCAAAACTCCCTCCACCGCTCTGTGTCAGAGCTTCCTGTGTCTGAAGGAGGACAATAAGGATCTTGTGGGGCCACAGATGAATGCACAAATATGTTCAACATGCAGCAAGAAGTTCGCAAACTCTATCACATTGGAGGAAGGGACTTGTCTAATATTGTGAAATATTATTACACTCAAAAAAAATGCATGAGAAAACAAAATGGATGAAATTTAGGTGGAAGGATGCCCACTGCTGAATGGATGTTACAGAGCCAGTTCTTAATTAAACATCCCACAGGATCCTCGTTCATTCCTTTTCCTTGTTTGATAGAGGATGGATTTGCTCTGAGAATGATGCAGGATTATATACCGGAGGATAGCACTGACAGTGGCATCCCTGCCTGATTTGCCGAAGAAGCTGATAGCCATACAGTGAGTGAGGGGGAGGCCTCCAGGAAATGAAAGATGGTGTTTGTGTGGCTGCGTCCTGTTCTCCAGGACTGGATGTGTCACACAGGTTCCTACATGCTCCTTCCTACGCAAGTCACCTAAACCTCACAGGTTTTTGTGAACTCTGCCTGTCTCTCTCTTGGGGCACTGGGGCTGAGCACTCACAGCTGTGGCTGAAATCAATAGGAGCTCTGCTTCAAACATGCAGTGTGCTGACTACAATGCTGCTAAGTGTTCTGGAAAATCAGGTGTTTTGGCTGGGTACCCCACAGAAGGGGATACCTTTGACTCCTTGGAGGGGAAGTGTGAACACGTTCATGCTGTACTGGTGTGCTTGACAACAGTTATAAAAACAACTAATTCTGTGTTGTGAGCAGGTCTGAATACAGAGCAGTCAAGAAAGCATGAATCCAAGATGGTCTTTGCCTGCTCAGTCCCAGGCTTTGCATCAGACATGCATTTCACTCCAGTCTGGCTCAACCTGTCCTAATCACCTGTCGTGACCACCTCAGCTTGTCCCCACTGTCATGCTCCCAGACTGTCCCCCTCTTGAATGAAGGGAACAAGAAAGACCAGCTCCATGCCTAAATGTCATCTCTTGTGTGCTCTGTAGAGGTGTTCAGGAGGAAGCGACTGTTGGACCTTGCCTCCTGATGCACCCTCGCAAGGGAACCAAATATAGATCCAGGGAGAAACCCCAATTCTGGCTTTTCTGAAGTCCTGAGTGTCTGACTTTACAGCCTCAAAGTCCTTTTCACAGTATGTATTTCCTATAAAAAGAGCAAAGTGAAAAAAATAGAAATTCCATCATGTGGCAATGTGTTAACATCCACATATGTCCCAAGAAGGACTGGATCCTTTCATTTCCTGCCATTTCAGTTAATGAAGTAAGACACAACAGCAGGAGGTTGTCATCTTCCTTCTGGATTAGCCCTAGAGAGGATGTGACCCATGGTCTGGAGCCAGAAGACATGTAAATGAGGGAGGAAGTGAGGGCTGCACAGCTGCAGCCAGTTTTACTGACGAAGAACATCCTTTTCTTAACACCCTTTTCTCAGGAAGGAAAGTGGGACTACTAGCAGCCCTGGTGGCATATCCACCTTTTCTTTGGCCCTGAGTGACGCTGGGGTTTGCAGACTTCTGTAGACAGCTCCTGCATCTCCTTCCTCAATTTATGCCTTACCCCAGTCTGATCCATATTCATCCCTCTGCTTTCAAATCCAGAGCTGCTCCTCTTCCCTGCCAGGGTATAGGGAAGGAAGGGTGATACTTCCCGCTGTAGTAAGGCTCTGTGAAGTGCAGCGTTTCAGGTTAACCCTGTGTCCAGCTTTGGGCAATTTCTCATGCAGACAGTGAAGGAGATGGCCCTGGCGGGAGGAGTGCCTTCCTGCTAAGTCTCAATTCCCTGCCCCAAAGCATGCAAAAGCGTTGGCTCAAGGCATCTCAGAAGCATACGGAAAATTGAATCTGGCTGCTCTGAGATGTAAACATTTTTGCCACAGAAGTGGAGGGGAAGAGAGCTGGAGAGCTGAGGACTAAGCCCTAGAAAGGCAGGTTTGCAGCTCCTACTGCCCCCGGGACAGGCAGCCCAGGACCAGTGCCCACCCCCCTGCCGGGCTACCCCCTTCCCAGCCCCACACCCTGGCCCTCCTGCAGCTGCACCACCACTCTGGGATGCTGGACCAGCACCAGAGGTGGTGGGGCCACGGTGCTTGTGCCAGCTGGGTCACTGGTGGTCCTGGGCACCTGCCTGCTACACATGCACCTGGGCCAGCCCTACTGGATGTGCTGCCAGTTTCACCCCTCAACATTTTAGGAGAGGAAAAAAACCAGCACGTATGTGCCTCGGCTTGTTCTCAGAAATGTCTGAATCATTTTGCCTAAAATTTCTCCCCTCCCCTTCGAAAAGTCAAAGCAAGCTAGCTGCATGGAAAAAACACATCCACTGTGGCTGAACCTTATACGCAGTGGAAAACAGGGACATTTTCAGGAAGTCTTAATAATGTGCAATACCACCAGCCTTGACTACGTAAGAAACCAAATTCCTATTCCTTCCAGTACAGGACCACTAAACCCAGCTGTTTCCCAGCCACACAGGGCTGGTGGGCCAGGGCTCAGGCCCCCCTCCACCTCCTGCCGCATTCGTGCCAGCCAATGCAGCCGCTCAGCCTGCCAGCCCCGCCAGTTTCAGAGCCCTGAACTACTGACGATGCTTCACTGCAACACTTTATGCATCAGCAATCATTTATTTTTACAATTCTGGGTTTCAAGTGATGCTGTTATGCAAGGAAGGGCTGAGGACTTCATCCCCATGTCCACTGAATTTGGAGTGGCCTTTGAAGAAGAAATGCTGGGGAACAAGCAGGACGTGGGTGCAGGCTGGGTGCCCAAGAGGGTGCAGGTGTGATGGAGCAGAGAGGGGCTGAGGGCAGGAGGGGGAGGGGAGAGAAAGGAGGGAGGCCAAGATAGTGCAGCTAAGGAGGGGTTTGGGTGTCAAAGGAGAGGGGTGAGGGTGACGAGAGCTGAGAAACCACATCCATGCCGCAGAGCAGATGAGGAGCAGGACACAGGGTCGTTTCAATCCAAGACCCCCTAAGTGCTAATTCTCCTTAGGGAAGTTCGAATTAAAAATTGGGCAGGGTGCTGGATCCATGCTGCTGGATCCACAGTCATGGAAACATAGGATTTACTGTGTAATCCTGAGGGCTTCCCAGTCATTCCTTTTTCACCAGGCATTTTCAGACACTGTGCACACCACCCAGGAGCAACACTAAGAACCCTGCACTCTAGGTGGGCTGGGGGCAAGGAGCAGAGAATGCCTTCACCTTGCTTTTGGCTAACAAGATCTGTAAATGATGCCGGGAAACCATAAAGGGTCCCCTTTCCATCCGCTCCTGGGAAGCAGAACCATCTGCTTGAAACTCTTGCAAAGTTTTGGGCTGGAAATTTTGCACCAACAGAGAGCAGCTGAGTCACTGTGGGATCCTCCTGCCATTCCTTCATTGCCTTCTCTACCCTGGGGCAATACAGCCTTCGCCTGCTTTCTTTTTTTTCTTTCTTTTTTTTTCTCCTATAGAACTAATGCTTCTGAAAGTGAGTGCCTAAAAGCACTTACAAGAACCAGGATGCTGCGCTGAAAGCTCCCTCTCTCCCCCACCCGTGGCCCTGCAATGCTTCCCAGACCTGATCTGCAGCATCCCCTGCTCATCCAGTCCTAAATAGTGTGCATCCTGCTTGCCCTACTGTGGTTTGGCTTGCAACATACCCACCAAATATTGCCCCCCATACTGTCCATCCCCAGGCCAGGGCCAGCTGGATTACACCCACCTGCGATTTGATCTCCCTGAGAGATACGTTGCCCTCCTCCCCCAGAGCTGAGCAGGATCCCCAGCACACCCTGCCAAAAGACCTCACTCTGCATCCTTGCAGATCTTGCAGTACCAGGACAGAGATCTCCCTCTTCAGCAGACCTAGAGCCCTGGCTGGGTCTTTCCAGACCCTGCAGATCCCTCCTTCAAGGCTGTTCCCCCCACCACAATCCTGGCCAAACCCCTTAGACCCACGTTGCAATGACTCCCTGCCCTTTCAGTCCCCAGCCATCTCCTTGCTCAGCCCATGAAAATTGGGCTTTGTGGTCCCTACATGTCCCACCCTGCCACTGTCCCACATCTCTCCAACCTGGTGTGCTACTCTAGGGCTTGGGGGACTGTGGCTGAGAAGTAAGAGGGGACTGCCCAGGGCTCCCCAGGCTGGAAGAGTTTATCACCTGCACCCCAAGGACTGATGTACTTGCTGGCCCTTCAATGCCACCCCCTCCACTTCACCTCACCTGGTGCCTGACCCCCTTGGGCTGCCCCCATTGAGGCAGGACAGCTTTCCGGAGGAGTTCCTCCCACATTTTTCCATCACTCCCACATGGCTCCAACTTTCCCCCTTTCTCCCATGTGTCCCCCCATTCAGCCCAGCTCCCCAGGTGAGCACGTCACACTCATTGCCACAGCACCACCCCTGAGAGCCGACCTGCTCATCGGCCTAATGGGTTTCCAAGGGGGTGGGGGAGAGGGGAGGAGAGCGAGTGGCTGACGCTTCTCAGCCACTCAGCTTGGCCCAGAGCTAACGAGGCATCTCAAAATTAAAAAGTGAACTGCAATCCCCAGCAGGCCTGTCCTCCTTTTGGCATTAGTCGGAGTTCTCTTTCTCTCTCAAAAAAGAGGACTGGGGAGCCGTGAGTTGCATTTGGAGCCATTGAAGCATCTCATCCCAGAGATGGTGCGGGTGCTGGGACAAGGAGGGCAGCCTGGGGCTGCTGTGCCATGGAAGCACTGGCTCTCTTAGAAAGGTTGAGAAGTGCAAGATGAGCCTCACCATGGCAAGGAGCACAAATGGTATATAGGAACATGCTCTTCCAGTGCCTTTACACCCAAAGGTCCCCAGCTCCCTCCCACTCTGTGGGCAGCAACTGTGGGTGCGTGGAGGAGTCCCAGGATGCAGAGGCGGTACCCTGCCCACAGGGCTGAGCAGGTGGGGGACAGCGCAGGGGTGATTGCCACCAGGCACTGATGTGGGGGAAGGATGGCAAGAAGGAAACAACGCTCCTGTAGGAGGAAGAGATGGGGAAAGTGAGCAGGGAAAGAGCAGAGAAGGGAGAAAGGGAAGGCAGCATGGTTTATGGGTTGCACTTCTCACGTGGGAATCTGTCTGGGAAGCGTCTTTCTCTACCTGCACCTGTCGGGTGCCCAGCACCGGCTGCTCTGATCTTCCTGCCYCCAGTGCCCCCATCCTTGAGCTGCAGAGGGCTGAGGGCTCTGGCTTGTAGAGGTGCTGTCTGGAGCAGCTCAGCCTGGCTCACAGGAAACTGAGCAGTAGCTACTTTGCTCCAGTCCTGTCCACTCCTCCTGCAGGCAGCTGCCTGTCCAGCCAGATCCCTCGGTCACTGCTGGGCCAGCCCTGAGGCAGCCCCATGCTGTCCCTCCGGGGCAGACGGCTCCAAGCAGGACCTGCCACCCCTCCGAGATGCTCTCTTGGCCATTTGCAGCACACCCTGACTGGTCTTCCCAGGGCGAGAGCACAAGTGGGTGAAGAGTGATTGCCTCCCCCAGCAGAGATGGCTTATACCCATCATGCCCAGCTGGAAGGCAGCCRAGGGGTGGCAGCACGGTCCAAGTGGAGCACGAGGGGGCTACGGGGCAGTCTCCTGGAGAACAGCCCAGTCCTCAGGGTGCTGGGACTGGGGTTCAGTCCAGTCCCACACATCCCTGAGAGATGGCAGGTCTGCATACRCACAGCTTCCAGGGCTTTGCCCAAAGTGTGCCTTTGCTAGCTGCACACAATTTATTGGGGGGAACTTCGCCCTTTCCACAGCAGGGCTGTGGATGAACTAGAAGCCACAAAGAGTTAGACGCATCCTGGTGTGATCCCACTGGATTTCTCCTAGGAATGGATTTGGCCCAAAATTTCAGAGAACTGGTAAGTTCTGGGGGCAGCAGTGGTGCAAGGAAACTTCCACCCCTTTCCCCCGGGCTTTTAATGCTAATGATATCCAGCTTTCAGACTCACCTCTCAGCCCACTCTTCCCTCATCTGTAAATGCTGCAGGGGAAATTTTGTGCAGATAAGCTTATCCTCAGTGGGAGGGGGCCAGACATGCTGAGAGTTAGGGCATCCCTGCACACTGAGCACCAAAGGCACTGTCGCTGGTGCTGCCAGCTGGGACTTTGCACTCACGAGCAGAGGGAAGGACAAGAAAGGGTGAAAGGCAACAGTGAGATGAGTGCAGGAAAGAGGGTTACCGCTGTCTTTCTATTTCTCTGCTTGAGTGAGGGAAAATGCAGTTTGTACTTTGGGAATTCAGAGTAAAATCAAATTAAATGCAATGCTTGCCCAAAAACATCCATCTTACAGTCAGGAAGGACGCAGTGCCTGCCGAGCCCAGCCCGTGCACCACACAGACCTGGCAGGGTCAGCAGTACCGCCTGCACCAAGCTCCGTGCTGCCTTGCCCAGGCTGAAGGAAGGGGTCGTCTGAGTCCTGAGGGGGTGGTAGGATGCCCTGAGGACCTGGCATCAGAGTACACAGGCTGTGAAATGGACCTGGGCTGCTGGACCTCCAGCCCCACGGCTCCCTGCTGCACCCCTCCTCCGTGGAGCCAGATCACCTACTGTTTTACTGTATCATAATCATCTCAATGGCTTACAAGATGGTTTTCTTGCAGTTTTTATGTCATATCTGCAGTTCTCCCCCTCATAAAGTGTGACTGCACCAATTCCTGTGATTGGGGCTGGTCAGCTAATAGGGACATTTCGTGTTTCCCAGACAGACCCTTTAAATCAAATCCCATGTTCAAAGGGGAGGAGGGAGAGGGGGAACCCCTGTTTCCTTGCAGAGCGCTGCAAGCCTCCCCGAAATGTTCCCCGCTGCACTGAAGTGACCTCCCAGATGCCCCCTGTGCACTATGGAGGGATGAACATCTCCCCCACCCCACAGTCCTCCATGAGGCGAGGGCCCATCAGCACTTGGTGCTGCTGCCTGAAAGCCCCTGCTCCACCCTGGGGGAGAGCGCGGTGGCGAGAGCGGTGGGGACAGTGTGCGTAGGGAGGGAAGGCAGTCTCTGCCAAAGGGTAAGGGGCAGTGAGTGGATGGGAGCAGGTTTGGGTGAGGTGCAGGGAAACCAGAGGTTTCAGGGAGAGACAGGTTCATTCATGGGGTCATGGGAAACTGGAATACGCTGAGGTGACTTCAAAACCTGATTAAATCAGTGGGGATATTCCCCCACCCCCAGCTTCAAGGAACCCTGGATAAGGCCCTTTGGGAGAAAACTCCTCCCTTGTATCACCATGGACTTGGCCCTGGCATCTCTCCCCCTCGAGAGCACTAGCATGAATCTCCTTCCCTGCAGTCATCTGGAGAAGGACATCTCGATGTTGTTCCTGTCCTCCTGCAGGCTGAAGATCCCCCAATCCCACACATCTCCTCGTGAGGAGGAAATAGCATTGCCCAGAAAAGACTGAAAACAGCCAAGCTCCGCAGGATGAAGCCAGAAGTCCTCCAAATCCCCCTCCCCATGTGGTCAGCTGTGGTTCTCCACTGCCTGCTCCTCTCCAACAAACAGACCACAACGTACCCTGGCGTATGACAGTACCCAAGGATTATTTCATGTTTCATCTCCACCAGGACAACAAAGAGAAGGCTCTTCCCATTCTCCTTTTCACTCACAGGACACAAGAGAGGAATTGCAGATCCTTGCATCTCCTACTGAATAAGCATTGAGGCCACCAGCTCCCCACAGAATATTTTATCCCATATTGTTGCTGAGAGGGCAGCCTGGCAGACCGACTGACAGCCCTGCCAATGGACACCCCAACCCTCTGCAGGAAAAAGAGCTAAAAAATCTGGCATTCGGAACAGAAGTGGAGGAGGGTGACCTGTTGTCCACGATGGAGGAAAGTTTGGAGTAGAGGAAAAGCAGAGTGTCTCTGTCCCAGCAAAATATCCCCAGAAACATCACACCATGGACAACCACCCAGTTGTCTGCAGAAATTGGTTATGGCAGGAGAGGAGCTGGTGAGAGGAGGAGGGAAACCAGGAGGCAAGAAAGAAACATGAGGGAGAAGGCAAGAAGGAGATGGGGCTAGCAAACAGTGCGGGGCGGAGAAGTCAGATGGGAGCGTTTTGCGAGGTCAGTGCATGTTGTGAGCAGCCGAGCTGGTAGCACAGACACACGACGGCCCCTGTGCTCTGCTCCCCGCGACCAGCCATCACCATACCTCCAAAGTCAGGCCTGAGGCGGACATCATAGCCCTTCAGCAGTTTGTCCACAATCTCTTTCACCACAGAAATATTCCCAGTGGATGGGCTGAAAGACAAAAGAAGAGAGTCCTTGTCATCCCGTGTGCCACCGGCTCCACAGGAGGGGGTCCCCGCTGGGCAGCACCGCCAGAGCATCCCTCGCGCCCCATGGCACCAAAGCGCCTGTGTGTGATACAGACACCCCAGCCATGGGCACAGCCTCCCCATTTCCTTTTTCACTCTTATTTTCTGCCCCTGGCGCAGGTCTTGGCCCCTGGCTTGCACACAAGCCCTGCGGGGCTGCCAGGTGTCCTAAGCCATCCTTGGGGGTGGCACAGGAGTCTTAGCAGGTATTTTGGCTCCTCTTCTGCGGTTCACCCCGACTCCTGGGTACTCCAAACTCCATCACCCTGCACTCCTGCCTGGTGTGTGCCTGCATCCCAGCGGTCCTGCCGGGCTGGTACACCCCTCAACGTGGGCACCGCTCACCATGTACACTCTCCCCCCAGCCACTGACCTGTGAACTCGGGACTCCTTGCTGCACCCTGCCCATAAGTGGGTACACACCCACACACACGCAGGCAGAAAGTATCCTTTCTGTCCACCAAGGCATGCATGGGGTGGCTTCAGCCTCTCTCTTGCAGGGCTTGCTCCCCTTCCCCTGCCACCCTGGGCACTTGCTCCCAGTCTCACACTGCACAGCACAGACTTGTCACGCACTGAGGTCCCCACTGCACAAGTGCCCCCACAGCAGGCGCCCTGCATTGTCACACATCCCAGTGCAACCTCTGCTTCTCAGTGCACCCAGGTATTTCTTCATATTATTGAAGTAAAGGAAAAAAACAATACTTCTTTTTTCCTATGGCCTCAACATACAGTTGATCTTTGGCATGTAAAAATTCATTTTCTGTCACTCAGCATCACCATGACTTCTTAGCAACACAAATCAAGAGACAGAGTCAGGGAAGGAGAATCCATCTTTTGCTCTCTGTGCCAGGGCAGCGATCCTTTCCCTCCCAACCCTCTGACTTGCATGCAGGGGGGGCAGCCGTCCTCCTTAACACTGATCCAGCTCCTCCAGCCATTTCAGCAAGGGAGCTCCCCCTAATAACAGCCCAAGTCAATGCAAAACTGAAGGTGGGAAACCAGAAAGCAGAGGATGCTAAAAATATTGAACCTATTCGGTGCTGCAGGGTATATAGGTTTTCTGCCTGAAAACCCAGCCTCTGTGCCACCCTCGTCCCCTGCTTTGCATGAGAAGAGACCCTGCCGGTGACAACTGCTGCTCTTTGCAGTCACCCACCACAGCAGCATGTCTCCCTGTCAACACCGCCTCCCACATCCATCCAAGTCAAGCTGGAAAGCTGCACCATAGCACTACCTCTGCCAGCCAGTCCCATGCCTCACTGGACACCGGGGTTTGTGCTGACATGTCCGTGTGTCTGCACACAGACAGACAGACAGACAGACATGCATGCTCTCCTGACTGTACGGAGGATGTATGGACTCCYTGCCTGTGCACACAGACATGCAGACACATGAAAGTGCTGGAGCTCAAAGGTACAGCTGTGAAACATGCACAAACATGTGTGTGCATGTGTGTGACCACATCCAAGTCTGTGTGGAGGTGACTGTGGGTGCAGATCTTGCTCCATTGGGTTATGATGAGACACTGGGCTGTGGACACAGTTTATCCAGGAGCACAGAAACAGGCATTTGTGGATGCCTGAGACTGTGTTTCCAGGGGCCCAGACTCTCTGTATAGGTGTGGGTGGAGGCATGTGGGACCACTGGGGAGTCTGGGCATGCGTTAAGGTTCTGAATGCACAGGCTGTATATGTGCAGGGATTTCTCAACTGAACAGGGGTGTGTGAACGTGAGACGGCACACTTCCCAGGCCCAGCTTTGGTGCATGGACAAACCGTTCAGCACTTGTACTGAGGGGGAGAAGTGTCTGAGCTGTGTTCCTGAGCATGCACCTTACAGGGGTACAGCTCCTCATTGCATTGCTTTATTCACTGTAAAAAGGCCAGAGAGGTGTGCACGGTGGACATTTTCACAATGCTATGTCTAGGCTTGCAAGGTCTGCTTGCACCTGTGGATTTCTATGAGGTATGTGAGGTTTTGCAACATGCTTATGTATACATGCTCACTGTGGATTGATAGTGTGCACCAGCATTTGTTCATCTCTAGACAGTCATTCCTAGGTACATAGATTTCCATATTCATAATATAGACACTATGTATTTCTCAAGGGATTTAGACACTTCTGTTTAGCTTCACACATGACATAAACTCATGAAGCAGTGTTACCTCCTTAATATAGGCAAGGAAACTGAGGCAGAGACAGTAACCAATGTGCCAGGGGCCCTGCAGAAAGTGGCAGAGAGGGAAGAGGGATATAGTGGCTCTTCCCTCCTCATCAACTACAAGTTGGCCCAGTGAGGGCATAAACTGGCATCATGATTAAGGGTAAGGTCTCTTGCCTCTCAGTGTTCCTTTTGATCCAAAAAGCCACACGTCCCTCCCGCTGAACAGGCAAGTTGAGCATTTGCTCAGCTGTGGGTGAGCAGCTGCATGTAAGTGTTATTCCTGGCAAATGTGGGTCTGCATCTGCTTAGGAAGCACGTACATCCAGCCTGTGAACTGAATTTTTGAATACTGTGTCCCTGACTCTGTGTGGGTGTGAATGTGTTTTGCATATACATGTACACTTGCAGCCAAACATCTACATATRTGCGCACCATGCTGCTGGCTGGGATGTGTGGGAGTAGCTGAAGGCATGTGCACATGGGAGAGTGTTTTGTCTCCAAGGTGTGCACAGATATACATGCAGTCTATAGGTGAATATCAATCCTGGACATAAGCAGATATAAACATACATGCAAGGACATGTCTGAGCAAAGGCTTTTGATATGGGCATTGCTCTTTACACATTTGCTTGGACACTGCCTCTAAGCATGCTTGTGTATGTGTCCATACACAGTGGAACCATGCATGAATGGTGTGGGTAAGGTGGGCATGAATCTGTGCATGTGCATGTTTATAACTGTGGGAACATAAATCTTTGTATATACAGATCTGCAAGCCTGTGCAGGGACCTGCATGTGTGCGTCGGGAACGCACTACTCAGTGTGCATGGCTGAGCAAGGAAATGCCACAGCTCCCTCCCCAGCAGGCTTCATCCATACCATCAGCACAGAGGTACAAACCTACCTGCCCGAATGTGTGAGAAGGGAGGGTGAGGAGGAGTAGGCAGCGCTACTCCTGTGTGTGAAGGCAGTGGATAAACGCCTGTGTTGGAGCAAACAGGTGTGCTCTGCACACCTTGTCCAGGCTGGATGGGTACCTGCACCTCTGGTTGCTTGGATCACTCGGAGCACTCAAGGCATATAGCAGGAATAGCTGCAGCTTGAGTATACAGGGTATTAGTGCAAACATTTACATGGCTACACGCAGAGCAGGTAAAGCATGCTGTGCTCGGTAGGTGTGTTGTGATACACATGTGTGTGCACCCAAATGGGCATGGATGAATGCGCACATGCAGGAATGTATCTGAACGGATCGCACCCACAACTGGTTATGTTGCATGCCATAAATCTGCGTGGAGGCACAGCCATAGGCATTGCCTCCCGTACACCGCAGAGTCAGGGCTTTGGTACAGGCACAGCACACTTGGATGTGAGTGTGGCTGCGTGTGTACTGTGTGCATGCAAACGCAGGCATGGCCAAGGCAGCCCTGTGCCGGGGTGCGTATGCACACAGCTCGGTGCCATGCACTCCATCGGCTCCTACGGACACCATGTTCCCCAGCAAAATGCTTCATTTTGCCATTTTCCCCCAGGTCGCGTACGGGGGAGGAGGGACGCGCTGCAAGTGGGCTGCGAGGTGGGCTCCGTCTGCAGAGAGCCTGCTCCACATCTCACATATGAGCCTCCCTCCTCCCCCTAAAATGACACGGACTGGGAAATAACAAGAACAGGCAGCAGGGGAAGCAATTTGGGGAAAGAACCCCCTCCCCTTTCCCACATACAGATCGATGGAGAAAACCCCAAACAAAACAAGCAAATCCTATATCAGCCCCCCTGTCCCCGCAGCTTGGGATCGCAATCCTTACCTTTGCGCACAGCAGGCGAGACAAAGAGCTGCTAATGCAGAGACAATTCCACTCAATCTGTCTGCCTGAAATGTCCACATTTCCACAAAGACGAAGGATGAAAAAAAAATCTTTGGAGGGGAGGGGAAAGAAGGATGGATCTTCTGAAATCCCCCTCCAATAAAAGGGGGGGAGGGAAAAAAGAAACCAACCCCCCCCAGTTAATGATTTCCTAGAGAAAAAGAATAATGAAAAAACCTAAAAAACGTGGGGGAAAAATATCCCCCTCTTCCTTCAGTGCCAGTCAAAGAATTCGTTTCTTCTTCCTTTCAGCATCCTCTCAACAAGAGACATCCTCTGGCAATGGAGAAAATCCCAAGAGAAAGAAAAATAAAATGCCCCAAAATGGGCTCAGCAAAATGTGAAATCAAATCTCACAGGTACGCAGAAGAAGGAGAAGAAGAAAAAAACAAAAAAAAAGAAAAAGAAAAAAAGAACTCAGTGTCCCCTGAGCACTCCACTTGGATTATTTTTCCTCCTGCTCTTTTGCCATCCGGTTCTGCAGATGTTGCATGGCTCCTGCTACCCACCTTCAGAGAAGAGGAGGAGGAGAAATAGTGTGTGTGTGTGTGAGGGGGGAGGTGTGAGTTATCTAGCAATATGATTTTATTCTGGATTTTAGCTACTTGCTCCCCCCTCCCTCTTTATTTTCTGAGGGGGAAGGGGAAGCAACCCAACCCCACTGTGCTGTTATTTTATTTTAGGGAAATCTCAGGCTCATCACTTGGATGGTTTGGGGCTTTTCTGAAAGGGTTAAAAAAAGGAAAAACAAATGCAACCCAGTAAATAAATAAATACATATATGCGTGTGTAGAAAAAAACCAAATCCCTGCCTGCAGAAAGAGCTGCTCTCCGAGGGGGGGCTGGATGTCTCCCTAGTGCTGTTGCCGCAGCTCCTGTGGAGTTTTGCTGCTCATTGCAAAGTCACAAGAGGAGGGGAGGAGAGAGGGAGTTTGTGGATGGGGAGGGGGACTCTCCGGGCAAATTGGGATCCTGACGTCATGGCTGACAACATTAACCCCTGCTGGCTTGCAGAGGGGATTTTTTTTTTTCTTTTTTTCCCAGGGAGGTGGGAGCAGGGGAGAGGATGGGAAAGGTGATGGCATTTTGGCAAGCTGGGGGGATGTGCCTGGATGAGAGTGGCTCAGCTGCAAGCGCTGATGGGTGCTGTGGTTGCCTGAAATAGTGTGATCAGCAAAGGCTGAGCTTCTTCCTTCAGCCACAAAGATAAAAAAGAAGGTGATTTACTGAGGCTCTCTCCATGCCATGGGGCAGAATGGCCTGGTGGCCTCCTCCTCRGATGCTGGGGAAGATCTGAAGCCTCTGGTGGGGCTGGAGACTTCCCCAGGCCAGGGAAGCCTAGCTCAGTAGGGATGCTCAGCTTTCCCTGGAGGGTGCTGTGTTATGGGTACAATGCAGTTTGTGGGAGAAGGGAGCCTGAACTTCCAGAAATGTTGCTGAGGATCAGCTCCTGGTGCTGTGGCTTTGCCTGCTGAAATGGTAACAGCCATTGAAATCTTCGTAGTCACAATCTCCTGTGCATCAGCTTCTGATCTTTATCTTAAAAAAGTAATATAATTAAGGAGCTCTACATCTCTATATCAGGCATGCAGTAATGTATTCCCATGGAGGATTTTTCCCTAGGAAAAAGAAGAGATCCAGCAGCACTTTGAAGGCAGAGTAGAAGGCCTGGCTCAAGGAGGAAATGTCCAAGCTTTCACACCAGGACCGTCCTGGATGCTGTCTCCTCTGTACCTGCCTGGCAGCTCAGAGCAGACCCTTGAGCAGGTAAGTATCCCCTCCCCTGGCACTGGCTGACACGCATGTGTGGATGGTCTCCAAAGCCCTGTGGGCCAAGAGGGCAGAGCAGATATGTCACCGCAGCTGGGCAGGACAAGGTCCAAAATGCCTCTGAAGAGTGGCACAGTGGCCACCGGGCAGCACCCTCATCCTGCCCTTCCCTGCAGGGAGATCTGCCTCAGCCCCTGCTGGGCAGATCCTTGGCTCTGGGGTTCATAATGCTCCCTTCCCTCATGCTTGGCATGGCTCTTTGTGGTTTCCTCATCAGAGGCACACCACAGACCACATACTCTGCACCCCTTCTCCCTGGGATGAGCTGCCCTGGCTCCTCTCGGGTGCCGGCTCTTGTACAGGTATGGTACTTACCTCATCTGCTGYTGCCAGCGCACAGGTCTCCTGGCAGCAGTGTGTTTCTGAAGCACTTATTCTGAATTAAGTGGCTGGGTACCGGGAAAGAACTCTTGGGGAGACAAGAAGCATTTGCCTCTGCCAAGGCTCTGGGCACCAGAGGCCCCATTTAGCCCTCCTGGGTCCTTCCACTCCTCCCTTTTCTGGCCCCTTAGCACTGCTCTCTCCCACCAGCTGTGATTGCATGTTACTRGCAAACAGGTAAGTGGAAAGCAAATGTCAGAGGCATACATGAAGAGGAAAAATTATGCTCACAAATGGTGACATTTGTGCTTGCAAGTTCACCCAGTCAGGAGCAGAAACCGTGTCACATGAATTATCTGACCRCTCAGCCACAACAGGAAACTTTGGAAAGCCAATTGCTTAGCAGTGAATGCATTCAAAGAAGCTGTTGTGTGCTCTTGAATAATCGACCTGAAGCCATGTTCATGAATAAAGGACTGCTTTGGAATTAGTCACCCATCTCTGCTGAGTCTCATTAAGGTTGATGCACATTGATATGTGATGATGCTCACTGAGGTGTTTGTTTCTTGCCCTCTGGAAGATGGGTGTCCTTTGGCCCCTCCCAGAATCCCAAATGCTGGGTCACCCTCCCCTGCTGGGGGCTGTCTGTTCTCCAGTGAAAGCCCAGCAATGGGTTTTTCTGAAGTTCATATTCTGAGTCCAAAAAGAGCTGTGAGAGGCTGCTGGAGATGACATGCTGTGGCTGTAATCACCTTGAAGAGGCCACGGAGGATTGTGTTCGTGGCCATTTGCTGTCCTCCACTATTAAATCATTCACTTTCACTCCTCTCTTACTTGTTGCTCTGCTGCAAGCTCCACACCCTGGCGTCCTTTCTTATCCTGTGGCCACTGCTGACTCCAAGTCGCAGTCAGTGTGACAGTGTTGTGCCAAAAGCCTCTACAGATCATGGCTTATGGTCTACAGCCACCAGAGACAGTGCAATTTCCTTTTCTTTTTTTTTTTTTTCTTTTTTCTTTTTCCCCTTTTTTCTTTTTTTTTCCTCCATGGTGTCTAACAGCTGAGCACTTGCTGGGTCCTTATCTGTGTGCTACTTCCATCTTCGGGTTCATGGCATGGGAGAGAAGGATCAGTGCTGTCCTGAGGGGTTTGCACAAGAAAAGCAGCAAGGCAGTGAATCAGATTGTCTCTACCTTTTAGCAAAAACAGGGAAAGAGAGGGAGGCTGAGCTTTGCCTGTGCCAAGGCATGCTTTAGACCTCCTCTCCAAGTGTGCAGATGCACTCAGCAAATGGGTTCTGGGTAGATATTTCAGCTGAAAGTATCCAACATTAGGAAATACCATAATTAGAACTAGCGCTAGGAAGCATCCAAAATACAGGTCCACCAGTACCACTTAGCTGTGTCACCTCCTGTCCCGAGGAGGTGTCATTTGTCCCTCTTGTGCCAGGAGGGAACGAGGAGCTCTTTCCCTTGCCATCACAATTATCACATAAGTGCTGCTTTTCCCAAGGGCTTGCTATCAAGGTGGAAAACCTTCCCAGTTCCCTCTCCCCGCTGGCAGGATGGCTGGCTCTTCTGTCATGCCAACAATTCCCAGCAGAAGATAGTTGTTCTTCTAAAGCAGAAAAAGGACAAGAGAAGAGAAAGCAAAACCAACCAGGCACTAAACCAGAAGTTTAATAAAAGCCCTGCAGGAAGAGAGAACATATTCAGCCTCAGAGCCAGCATTCCTGTGTGGAAGGTGGAAAACACCCTGAAAATAAATGAAGTGTACCTCATGAGAAGGAAACAGAGAAGGACAGAGGCAAGGGAAGCTTTCCCACCCTGTGTAGGGCACAGCCCCTGTGTCCTGCTGCAGCTGCATCCAGGACTGAACTCACCCAGCCAGAGACCCTTTGCAACTCCAGCTCTAGGTCCCAGTCCTTCAAGCTATCCTACAGGACAAATGATCCATCAGCAATTACAGGGTCACCTAATCATCCTCAGGCGWTGGCAAGAGAAGACCACAAGTTGCTGCCCCCATGTACTAATGGGGCTGACAGCCACCAGCAACTGCTTGGACAGCTGGGACTGTCATTTCGGCAACTCTGTGTCCTTTAACTCACAAATCACTCCTAATGTATTAGCCCGGGAGCCCCTCTGCTTGGACGCACCATATGCTAGATGTTATATATTTCTGAGGAAATATCCCAAAGACACAGTGTATATACAGGGTTCCCCATCTTTGCTGAGTTAAAGATCCTTCATCACTTTGCAAGATAGTGCAGACTTCTCCAGAGTAAGTGGAAATGTTGACCATTTTTAGGAACTGTGAATGGGGGAACTGGTGAGCAGAGCTTTGCATGCAGTCATGCATCTCCTCTGTGCTCAAATCTCTTTAACTAGAGGATGGAAAGTGTGGAGGGAAGGTAGAAAGGATTGTCCGTGGAGATGGGTTCATGCACCAGCTCCCATTCCAGCCTGTCTTTTAGCTTATGAGGCTGCAGATACGGTCTAGTTTGGGCTTTCCTTCACTTGAAAAATGGTATGACCAAGTGAAGGTCCTTTGATTATGAGTGCAGAAGTGCTGTGATAGCTGTGGTTGTTGAGAAGGTTTAGCTCCCACGTCTACAATGAAAGAACAGCTGTATGCATGCTGGTCTCCCCATGCACAGGGACAACCTGCTCCAGCCATACCCGAAGGTTGGTGATGGGAGAGGTGGGTGAGTTGGGTCCACAGGGCAGCCTTAGGGCTGACATGCAGCCGTAGTGGAGCTGTGGTACCCTGGGAGGCATGAATTCTTTCCTGCGTGCGTGTTGAGGGATGTAGAGCCTTAGTCATCTCGTGAATGCATGTATGGCTGTATGTCCCCTGGCTACTGACTGCCGTGGAGATGGGGGCCAGCTCCTCGGTGGTGTCAGCCTGCCTGGCCCTTCTTACTGCAGTGGCGTGTCACAGACTTATCCCACTTGCACATCTCACCTCAGGGCTGTAAATAAAAACTCCTGATCTTGGCAAAGGCCTGCTCAGGTTTGAGCTTAGCACATAAAAGGCCCCAAGTTTATTTTCTCTTCGCATTTCCACTATGGCGGTTAGGAGCGGCAGCGATGCCCTGTGGGACTGGCATTTCTGATCGTATTACAACTGGCAGCGTGAAGGGCCCAAGGCAAGGAAAAGGCCCTTTAGCCCCTGCAGACAGTTAAGAAGTGTCAAAAAGTGCCTCCCAGCTCATTATTGTTAATGATGGAGATCTGCTCTGACACAGAGTGTGTCTGTTGGGCCCATGTCTCCCATGAGGCATCCCCATTTCAGAAGGTGTAGCACCTCTTGCTCCTAGGGATGCTCCTTCCCATTTACACCAGCAGAGAAGCCCCCTTCTGAGTTAAAGCTCCTGGTTTGAGTCATGGAGATCCAACAAAAAGTGCTGGAAGCAGCAGTGAGATGGATTGCAAGGATCTAGATAAAAAACTCCACTCCTGACCACCACATGGAGGTGTGGATGGTTTCAGCTCCTCTTTCTCCTTCTGTCCCCGCAGCTCTCCTGCTCTGAGGAGGGCCAGGGCTCAACACCATCACCCAGGAGGCAGGAGGAGCTGAGAAACCCAGTTACCCATCCCTGCTGGCCACGGGGACAATGTGTTCCCAGAGCAGGTGCCACCTGGAACTGTTTCCTCCCAAAGCCCTGCAGCATCCACCACCTGCACTGAGAGGCCACAGCAAATGTGATAAAAGAGAGCGTTCCTGCACACCACGGGGCACCTGCGCTCGATTCCCCCATTAGCCTCAGGGAGGTCAAGCCCATGTCTCCTCCATCCCAAGCATGTAGGAGAGAGCAAGTCCTCGTCTGTATTTTATCCCATGACAAAGCTCATGGTGGTGTCCTCCACAGGCAACACCCCAGTGGTTGGAGACAGCTGGGGCTCTCTCCCATGACTTTCCTGCTCAACAGGGACTGGCTGGGCCATCAGCTCAGGGTTTGCTTGCAAACAGAGCCCCCTTGCACAGAAGAGGCCATGATAGGGGCTTGTACGGGTCATCCAGGCAGAGTCACACTCTGGACAATGGCAGGGAAAGATGGCCAGTGAAGTCATGGGTAGAGGGCAATGTCAAGTGATGATGAAATGGGGGGAACTTACAGAAGGCGCCTGAGTAAGCATATTGCTGAAGGCAACATCCCAAAGACATGCGAGCTGCAGGGAGGCAAATGCATGAAGTCCCCAGGCTGTGACACCAGTGAAGGACACACACATCAAGGTGCCCATCTGGGCTTTCTACTCTGAGCAGACCTGAAAGAGAGAACATAAAACTGCATTCAGAGTTTCCAAGACTGAATGCAGAAGGAACAACCCTACTCCTTTGTTCATCATAAATTCCTGTTTTTATTTTTCAGGTGGGAAATTGAGGCAGATACTAGCTTAATTACCTGCCTACAATGCACAATTTCAGTCCTCTAAAACTCTTGCCTCCTTTTTATCTGTAGAAGTATTCTCTTTGTAGAAGATTTAAAAACTCTGGACCTTTGTAAGATGACATTTGAGATTAACAGGAATAAAAAGACAGTAAGAAAAATAAGTTTTCCCCGAGTTGATGGTTTAAATTGAGAGCCAGGAGGTTGTCTGTCCAGGGGCAGCTCTGTGAGGGACCAAGAACCCAGGAAAGCACAGCCAGAGCAATGCCACGTTGCAAGAGCATCTCAGCCCCAAACATGATGGACTTGTGCCGTCAAAAAGGCAAAGGTTAGTTCTTTAGGTCTTTCAGTCACTGGGATATTTCAGCTTAGAGACATTTTTAATACATAGTTCTGGTTCAGAATGAAAAGTTGACACTTCTGGTGATCAGATGTACAAAATACTTCAGTAAGGGTGGAGAAGCAGGTGCCATGTCTGTGTCCTGGGGAAGGCTCCGATTTCGTTCTGAGCTACAGAGACTGCACATGGGTGAGTGTTTATGTGGGGAGTGCAAAAACGGGTGGAAAAACTCCCTAGGTGTCAGGTGGCACCAATCCCAATGACTGTTCCCTCCAAAGAGATTTACACCACAGTTGCCCCCCTTGAGGGAAGGCACTTACATTCCTGTGTCCAGTGCCTGTAGAGCATTTAGCACAGCACAGCCCTGTAGGAAGGGCCATGGACACTACGACACCAGAAAGCCCTGCACCGCAGCGCTGTCAGCCTGCAGCTTTCCAGTGTCACATTGTGCTGGGAAGCCACTCTGCTCAGTTGCTTCCCTGGAGCAGACCAGGACCCCCTTAACTATGTGCTGGATCGAGAGGTCCCAACTGGTAGTGCAAGTGTCCCATTCCCAGTTGGGAGGTCTCTGACTTCCCAAATTTGGTGTCTCTTAGTTTTGACTGGACACCTAAGCCATCTAGYGGGCTTGTTTCTGTGATGGAGACAGTATACTGAGTCCAGTTTTTAGTGTGCAAATGCAGGAGGACACATATGAAATGTGCTTTCTGAAGGCATATGCTGCTTTGGGAAAGGCATGCTTCCTCTAGGACTCCTCCTGCCTGGGACGGGGTATTTGCAATACGTTCCCACTGGGAACATGATGTGTGCTCCTCATTAATTCAGCATTTTATGTGAGATAATATTCGTATGTGCTTTCCCATGGTGTTTAACCACTGCAGTGATTGCAAGGGACTTTGGCTGACAGCTCTAAAACAGGTGGCTGAGAGCTGAGTGACTTTTATGACCGGAAAAAGGTGATAATTGTGCCGAAATTTGCTCTCAGGAGTGTTATATGGCTGTCATGAAATGCAATTTGTACATTATAGGATGGAAGACAGTGAGACATGTGTCTTGCTCCTGAAATAGGTCTGACAGTCCATCAGCCTGCTGTTGTAAGCTCAGGTCATGCCTCAACTTCTGAAGACATTTTAGCATTCACTCTGTAGATGTGAAAACAAAACTCCTGTATAAGTGTGCAAAGCCCCAAATTAAAGCCTGCAGACTGCCAGTCCTGTGCAGGCTGAAGGTGGGGCACCTGTTAAACAAATTTCTSCGGGAGACAAGGATCATGCCAGTGTTTCCTACTGCTCCCAAGTGTCTGACTTCCAGCCACCTGTGGGGTTGTGCCCAGAGGGATCCGCTGCCTTCAAACAAAACTCAGTGTGGGACTTCCCAGGTGCAAGCCTGGCAGATGGGAAGGTAAAGGGAGGAGTTGTGTGTTAAGTATGCCTCTGCCTTGGAAGAGAAAACAACTGAGAAAGGCTCTGTGTTCCCTCTTACACTGGTAAGAAACTGCCTTGATCTGAACCAGTGTAACAGAAAACATAGCGCTGGTCCCGCAGGTTGGCACAAGTCTTGCTGCCCATCCCTTGTGACTGCAGCGTGGGAGGTAGATGTCAAGCATGAGCGAGCTGCACAGGGGGGACAAGGAATCCATGGCTGGTCCCTGCAGGAGTTACAGGTGTCTCCTCTCTGCCTTCACCACCCCACTCTGTCCCAGCTTGCCTGCTCCAGGCAGAGCAGCACCCCAGCAAAGCCAGCAGCCAACAGTGACTGCTGGAGACCTCTCATCCTCTCAGACCTGCCAGTCCCCATGTCTGCGAAGTCCCTCTTTTTTGAGGAACAGGAGGAAAATCCCGTGTATATACAGCTTATTTTGGAGCTTGGGAGTGAAATCCATGTGATGCTGTGTTGCCTGGCAACAGGCCGGGAGTGATAGAGCACAGGGCAAGTCTTCTCCAGGGCTGTGCTGGAGACAAGCATCTCCAACCACGGTGCCTGCACGTGTGTGCACGTAGCAGAGGGAAGGGGAGCATGCTCCAGCAGGAAGGGGAGCATGCTCCAGCAGAGAGGGACATGTCTTGGAGCAAAGGCACAAAAACGTGAGAAGAACCAAGAAGGAGATGAAAGTCTAACTGAGGGTAGGGGAAAAGAGAGAAGTCAGAGAGGGAGAGAAGGAAAGGGAGCCCTGGGAAGACATCTGGGCATTTATTGAGCTGCAAGGGCTCTTGGCTGTCACCTCCCAGGGACAGCTGCAGTCTCTCTTCAGATATGTCCTAGCTTTGACCCAAAGAACTGCAGGAAAATGCAGTTTTCCTCTGAGCATCAGTAGTGTTTCTTCACSTCTAAGGGATTCACATCCTGCTGCCCTCACAACCCCCAGAGACTTCAGACAAATTTCAAAGTTGATTGCACTGATTTGGGGTAAGGGACTTTTTTTCTGAGCAAGGAGYATCCACACAAGGCTTCACTGGGAATAACACCACCTTTCAGACAAATCCTCAAAAGGATCCCACCCCCAGTTCAGCTGTCACAAAGGGAAAACGCTCAGGCTGAGGGGTCAGGCTTGGCCAGCACAGAAGGTGTGAGTCTAATCTTCATTTCCTTTACTTTTAACTGCCTGGAAATAAAAAAGGGAGGAAGGGAGGAAGGGAGGAATAGGGTAAATGGACAAGGAAAGCAATTGGTTTCCATCCATGCTAAATGCTTTTGGTCTGGTTAATCCCTCTCAAAGCCACACATCTTCCTGCACTTCTGTCCTCCCATTTGCATCCACAACAACTTTTGGTGATCCCTTTCCCCACATCAACATGCAGACCGGAGGGGACTCCCTGCCTGGAGCTGAGCTATGGCTCAGAGAGGGATGGCAGGGAGGGGGTACAGCCAGCCTCAGGGAAGACCCCTGGGGAAGGCTACCGTGCCAACTGAAGTGACACTCGGTCCTTTCTCACAGGGAAATCCCAGCCTGTTGGTAGGTCGCTCATTCACCACTGCTGATCTCTCCCCAGGAGATGTCTGTAATCCCCCTTACCTGGAGCACAGCACCATGAGTCCTGGCTGCAGACCTCTGCCCCAGATATCCCAAAGAAATTTTTTGGAGTGCTGTTTTGTCCCATGCATGAGGTTTCCCCACCTCTCTCTGCTTGCATTTCAGCTGGTTTTCAGCACTGAATCGGACAGGAGCCTGACAGCTCAGCCGTCCACATCAGTTCCCTGATGCCACGCAAGACTGCCCCTGTACAGAACACATTGCAAAAAGGAYGTCAGCCATCCCTTTGGCCACCCTCTGGCTTTCCCTTTTGCTTTTTTAGAGTAACCACACTACCTYGCAGTGTCCTCAGGAGGAGGCATTCATCCATGTTGCCTCTGGGACACATAAAACAAGGTATCTTGTTCGCACTCATACAGTGAGGGAGTAGTAGGGTTGCAATAGACTGTAGTTTCCCCGTGCTCAGCTCTAGAGTCTTAATAATTAAGACAAACCTTTTAGCCCAGTTCTTTCTATCTTGATGCTTTTCCACCCAGCCTGACTGAAAACGGCTTTGTAACAGGACTTCAACCTGGCAGGAAATCCCAAATCCAGTAGTTGATTTATCCCAATTTGGAAAGATGAGCAAAAATACTTTTTCTAAGTACAGCTGCTTCTGAGATGTTTGGGATAAAGTTTTGTTTTAGCTGTGCCTTTCTTGTCATTTCTAATATGAGGCAATACTAATTTTAAACTGATAAGGACTGCAACATTTATCAGAACAAAGTCTATTACAATCTTCTATCATGAGTATTGAGGAAAAAAATCAATCTATCTCTGCAGAACATTTCCATTTTGTACCATAAGTGTTTTCTGAGAAAATGAATCTATTGCTTTCTCTTTAAAAATTAAGGTTCAGCACAGCACCTGAGAGCATAAGGGGAGGCAGCATTTCTTGGGCTGGTGCTTGCAGGGTGAAGTGAGACCAGGACGTGCACTGCTCACACTGAATCATAGAATCATAGAATCATTAAGGTTGGAAAAGACCTCTAAGATCATCAAGTCCAACCATCAACCCAACACCACCAAGCCCCACTAAACCATGTCCCTAAGTGCCTCATCTACAYGTCTTTTAAATACTTCCAGGGATGGTGACTCCACCACTTCCCTGGGCAGCCTGTTCCAATGTTTAACCACTCTTTCAGTAAAGAAATTTTTCCTMATGTCCAATCTAAACCTCCCCTGGCGCAACTTGAGGCCATTTCCTCTCGTCCTATCGCTAGTTGCTTGGCAGAAGAGACCAACACCCACTGTCTGAGTTTGCCTGTGTCAGCTGTGTTGCTAACCATGTCTGTCCTTGCCATAGCCTGAGCTTCATAAGGAAAAGAACTTTTTTTCAAGAGCAATACCCAGAAAATTTGACAGAGAGGAGGGTTACAGCGTGCTCCCTGTGCAGGGTGGAGAGGAGCTATGAATTCTTTCTCAGCCGTCCTCGTGCTGGGCTGCTGTCCCTCTCACTCCACTGCCATTTTCTCAGGCAGAAAAATCTTTTCTCAGGAAGAGCTATCTATAATTGAAGCAATAGCTGAAACATCTGATTTTCCACCAGCCGACACCTCCTGCTGCAGATAGCACCAGCCTAAAGTGAGTACAAAGACATAACACTTTAGTAGCATGTTACATTTGCTTTATGCTGGTGCCAGCTGCTGCAGAAGGTAGTAGAAAGTGAGCTGAAGCTAGCACAAGAGCTTTTGGAAAGCTATTGACATAAATTTAGGCCATATCTCATATGTACTGTGAACTGAGGCATGGATATAGGGGTGCAAGCTTTCTCAGTGCATGCCCATTGTTCTTCACCAAGGTGCTTCAAATTATTTCCATTCAGGTTCCAAACTGATGTTTTCTGTGCTCACCAAATCCATTGAGGGGAAATGTTTCCATCTAAAGAAAGTCCATAGGGAAAACTAACTTTTCCAAGGAAACTGCAGGTAGGCAAGAGAACAAAGCAACTGGAAGGGGAAGTATAAAGCATTCCTGCAATGCTGCTCAGTACAAACCTCCTCCGGGAGGGAAAGGCAGTTTCCTTTAAGAATGGGAAATAGGAATGGCCACAGTGCTCAGCCTTCTTGTGGGATGTGCAGGCAGGGGCTTGCAGGGAGGAGCAGCAGCCCAGGCAAGCAGAACCTCTGGGCTGTGCTGTCCTGGGACGCAGCAAACCTGGCTGGGTCAGTGGTGGGTGCTGACACCGGGGTCTCGCTGGCCTCTGCCACGCTCCCACAGGCTGCCGTTTGACCCTGAACTCCCAGTTCCTGGAAACTTAATCTTTCTCTTTGCTTTCTTTGGAGTTTCTAGCCCTCATTTGCAAACCAAAAGGCTATAGGAGGTGACCTGAGGCTAGGCTAAAAAACAGGCATGGTACGGTCGCACATTTGGCTGGTTGTGATTTTCCAAAGCCAGCAGCTAACCATATTGGGCTCACAGATATCAGTGATGCATTTTGTTTTGTTTAGTTGAATAAAAGCAAATCCCACTGCTGCCTTCCCTGGAGGCGCTAGTGGAAGTGTACTGCAAAGCCTAAATAACCCACAGCTCAAGCTAAATCCAGACCTCCACATCTTGAGTCCTCTTCAAAGGAGGACACAGCACAACACTGTCCAAGCTGAAGTGAGGTGACCTGTATTTCTGCTATCCCCTTCCTCCAGTCTCTGTTACCCAGAGCAGGGGCCACTTTTCTTCCACAGTTGGAGAGGACAAAGCACTGTGTAGACATAACCATAAGGGACAGCCTCCAGAGGCAAGCCCAGGAGCAAAGACAGAGCTGGATGCCTGTGTCCCCAGGAAACCTGCACCTAGGGTGCCTCAGCCAGCAATCTCCCAGTAGAAGCAGCAGCTTCCCAGCCTGCTTCCCAGCCCACTGTCTCAGCTTCTGGCTGTGAAGTTGTTTTCCAGACCACCAACATAACAATTCTTCCAGCAATGGCTGTGCAGTTCTGCAGAGAAAACTGAACCAACAAGTTGTTGATGCCCAGAGGTTTAATCATAGAAACACTGGTTGCAAGGGAGCTCTGGAGATCATCTAGTCCAACCTCCCCTCACACAGCAAGCCATCCACACCTTGTAACCAGCAGGCAAAGCAAGGGACACTCCTGATCCAAGGGGATTCTTGTTTTTCCAGTCTCAGGTAAGTGCTGGTTGGCGTGCCATTGCTTTCTCTTCCAGCACAAGCCCCATACCTCTTCCCCACATTGCCATGCTGACACTTTCCGCCCCCCCAGGGACAGAAGCGAGGACAGCCTGGTGTGAGCTTGGGACCAGGCAGCAGATCCACTGCTTCCCTGTCCTTGGAGTCAACCAACACCCTGGGGGAGGCTGTTATCTCCTGATGGTGGCACTCACATTTACATCCACAACTCTTCCACAAGCATCTTCACCCCAGCACAAAGAAGCAAAGCTCATCAAACTTTCTCTTCTCTGTTTCCTGACTAGCCCTGCAGGACATCTCCCTGGGAAGCCAGTGCTTTAAACACGCTCGAAAAGAAACCATGCTGGCACCGGGCTGGGCAGCCTGGCTCTGTGGTGCCTCCGCTCCCTGCTCCCGCGGAGGAGGAGAGGAGAGCGCAGAAATAAGCAGGCAGAGGCCCTGCAGCCTGGGCTAATCCACGAGCTCCCTCCAGCCCTGCACGCTCCCCTGCAGCGGCAGCGAGGGCAGGAAGGCGGCGAGGCATTGCGGGGAGTGGAAGAGCTGTTTGCGTTATTATATTTAATTCGCAGTGGAAGCGCAAGGGTCAGGAGAAGGCTGTTTTTCATGCCAAGATGTCCTGATTAAGTCAAGCACTGATGATGACATCTTAAAGGGGCTGATGAGGGGCAAATCACCTCCCGGCACTGTAAGGTCTGGGGAAAAATTACCAAAAAATGCCCTGGTTAGGGGTCAGCATCAGCCGGGCACATGCACGTCCCTCCATCGCCAGCCCACAGCCCCCAGGAAAGCGGAGTGTTCCCTCACGACACAGGGGATGACAGCCTCTGTTGACATGGCAACGCGGGATGCTGCGGCGGGGACGGCCAGGCAGGAGTTTGCAATTGGCAGAATGGGGAAATGTTTGATAGATTAAAAAAAATACCAACCGCACGCACTCTCCCTCCCTCCCTCCCTCCACCTTGTGCTGCCAAATTGAATAACGACATTATTGTGGTGGGAGAAAAACAGCATAATCTGTACCCCGGCTGTCAGGAAGAGGGGAAAGAGAGGGTTTAACCACTTTTCTTCTTGATATCCCCCCATTTTCTTCCCAACATCTCTCCCTGGGGAGGCAAAGCCAGGCAGTGGACAGGGATCTGGGGTGCAAGCAGGAGACCCAGGCTCTGTTTGTGCCGTGATATCCCACGAATCTCATCACCACTCTGGACTGCTTTACCCTCTCCGTTACAGGATGAGACGGTGACTCTGAATTACATTTTTTTAAAAATGGTTCAAGATCCTGGGCTTTTCAAGCATTAGGTAATTCTTGTTCACTATTGGAAATCATGCAGAGTGTTCCCTAAGGAACAAAGACGAGTGAAGAGGTAGAGGGGTTAAAAAAGCAAGTCTGCCTGCACAGTCAAAACCGTCACTGCTTCCACACAGGAYCTCTGAGATGCTGGAGAAGACACCAGGACTCCCTGCACAAATGGCAACCGCCGCAGTCCCTGATCCCACCSTGGAGGCAACCTCCCAACCCAAAGGGGTTTGTCCATGTACCCACAGCAGGCAGGCATGTGTTACCCTCATGCATGTAATTTGGGACAGTGTGACRCACCACACAGTTTCACACCATTTTGGCTAATGCCAGGCTAAATATTCTGCTGCTTTTTGTCTGGGTATGTCAAGGGGACGTTTCAATCTGGTTCTGGTTTCCCCCTGGCCAGGACTGCAGATTGGTCCAGATTGCATTTCAGGTCTCTTGCAAGGGTTCACTGAGGTTTCCCTCCAGCCTCTGAGCAGCATCCAGCTCTGCAACCGTTCTGTGAGACTTTTACTTTCCACCAGTGCTTTGTGTGCTGCTCCTTCCCAAACCACAGACAACAGCATAAAAGCAAGATGTGATGAGAAGAAAAGTCACCTGTGACAACTAAAACCACCCAAYCATCAGGACACCCACCCCCAGAGAGTTTTGCCTTATGATGTTGCAGCTGTGTCAGGGCCCTGAGTGCACCACCAGGCCCCGATTGCCACAAGCAACCGCACCTGGGATGTCCACAACACCCACCCACCCATTGCTCCATGACTCCATTTAAGCTCAGGCCCACAGTATTACCTCTTGTTTTGGGCTATGTTGTAGCTGTCTCTGGATCTGTCTCTTAGAGGGCTCTCACACATATTTTGCAGCCTTGTCTCTGGCTGGACTCCCTGGATCTAACCTGTTGCCTTGCCTTGTGTGGGAGACTGCCCTACCATGTTCAGGTACAGTAGGGCTGCACCCTAGTTGGTAAGGACGCTGCCTGTGCTGTGGTCACCTTTAGCTCCTGCTTTGCTCCCCCTCATGGAGCAGCCCTGCTCTTGCTGCTTCCCCAGCACTCAGTGGGAGCAGCTCTCTGAGGACCCTTCTGTACCTCATATCTGAGGAGGAAGGCAGATAGCAGATGTACTCCTGGAAAGAAGACACCAGTTGAATCCCCTACACTGCAGTTTCTCTTGCAATGCTTCCCAGCTGGGCAGAGCCTTCCATGGGACTGGACAGAGCAGGAGCCAGTTCCTGCTCCTAAGCAGCCCTCAAGGAAATACGTGAAGAAGATCTTTCCCTTGGCAAGAAGGACAGGAAAAGAGGAGTGTGCCAAGGTCACCAGGTCTATGTCAGAGATCAGTGTTTTGTCACTAAAATACAACTTGAACTTAAGGCAGTGTTTTAGGCTGTAATATTTTGCACTCAGACGTGGTTGGGCGTGATCCTGAATAGGTGGGTAGGCAGTCGTGTCCCTCTTTCACAAGTGGGAAGAGGCAGAAGGACTGGTCAGTGGAAAGCACGCAGCCCAGGACCCACATCTCCTGGGCTGCCTTGTTTGCACCTTCTGCACAGGCAGGAGCACAACAGCTTTGCAAGACTATTTGGTGTCTGGGTATCTGTTTCCGTGTGGACAGACAGGACCCTAGCATGGCTGTGGGGTTGGGGGGGTGTCTCTGTGCCAGCGGCAGATGGAAATGTGTTGGCTTTCACCAGGGCTTGAGCTTTTGAATCCCTTCCCCAGTGCTCTGCTGGCACAGCAACCTTTCCCCCTGCATCTGGCAGACGGGCTGAGCACAGACCCCAGTGGATTTCCTTGAAGACAGGTCGTGTGGTTTTGTGTGAGTGCTCAGCCCTGGTGCAGAGCATCCAGCGATGGTAGAGGAAGGAATCATGCTTCTCTGAAGGGGAGCAGAGGTGGATGGGGCTGCTGTTTTCCTATACCTCTACCACATCTGCAGGGAAGAGAAATCCACTCCAGCAGCTCGTCACTGTGCCAGAACCAATAGCATGTGGCAGAGGGAATCCCTTTGCAGGGGGAAGCACTGCTGAGCCCAGCCAGCTCCTGATGGGGATCCTCTACAGAGCCCTGGTGACCAGCATCCTACCTTCCCCCCCTCATCCTYCCTGAAGGACCCTTTTGAGTTTCTGCTCTCCTCTGTTCTTTTGTCCACCCCAGCATAGTCAGGTCCCTGTCCTGCATTTCTTCTGCCTCACTCCACACTGCTCTGCAGCTTTCTCTGCTCAAAATAATTTCTGCTCAGGGAATTCCTCTCCCTCCCTCTCCGCTCTCCTGCAGTATTTCTCCCTGGCCTTTGCCCTAGGAGATGTAGTTGAGCATTAGCCCAAACATCATCTCTCACTGGTGATCTGTAGCAGACTAAATGATTTTGAAGCCCTCCTGCAAAAACATCTTGTTGCAAAACCAGGGCATTAGAGAGGAAGGCTTTGCTCTCCAGGTGGTGTGTTTGCTGAGGAATTATTCTAAGCACTGATTATCTTAGCAAAGTGCTGTGTTTACCCAGGGCACTCCCAGCCTGAATAGGAACAAAATCTGAGCCTGGGAGCGGCAGCCTTGGCACTGCTGCCAGCATCCATCTCATCTCCAGCTACAGGGAGGTGCCAGCCTCCAGCAGCAAACCATGCCCACCTGTGATACTGTAGGAAGCCCTTGTATCCACCTCACAGACTGCAGTAAAATCATCTGCAATTAATCACCTGCAAATCACAATCAGCATATTTACTGATTGGTAGGTGCTGTGTTTCTGTGGGAGGTCTCACAGGTTGGACTTAGTTCATCCTTGCAGCAGAGCTGTGGGGCWGATTGCTCTGGACCTTGGTGAGGGACCCAGTGTCAGCAGTGCAACCAGATGCCCTCAAAGGCAGGGGTCTAAGGCACTGCAGAGCCTGATTTTTTTAGTCCCTGCTCTAATTAGGTACATTTTCTTGCTTCAGCCTTTTATTTTAGCCTTCTTCCTTCTGCAGTGAGTTGCTGAGTTTTGTGATTCCTCTGCAAAGTGTTGAAGGGACCTGAGCAATTACTGCCCCATAGCAAATGTGTTAGGTTTTGCCTATTGAGCTGGACCTAATATTTGACGAGCCCTGAAGGCAGAATGGTTGCCAGGGTGCTGTGCATGCTGTAAAGCATCTGTGCTACAGCTGCTGATCAGAAATTTGGTGAGGTAAGAGAAGGAAGCTGTATGTATAACCTTTCTTTTAAAATACTATAGCAGTCTAACACAAGCTTGTGATGGGGGTAGAGTAGCTATTTTTAGCAAAATGCTTCAGGTGAGTTGAAACTTCCCCCTTTGTTGCCTGCGTCTTCAAAGCACTTCTTCAGCCTGAAGAAACAAGGCTAATAAGCCTCTGTTGCTTTAGTTCTCCTGGCAGTGAGTCTATAGTCTCTTAGATGCTGCTGCAAATTTGGGCATGGTGTTCCAGCTACAGCCTGCACTGCTCTGTGTCACAGTGCTAGGTAATAAAATGAAGTGATATAAAATTATCACGGGCTGGGATGTATTAACAGCTACTATTCAGGGTTTCTATAGAGAATGACCTGGATTAGCTTAACATATTGCTAAGGAAGGTGATGCTAAAGCTGTAGTTGCCATGAAGATGTGGGCTGTGGCAGGGGAGTTAGGAGGGTGGTAGCCTTATGCCTTTCATTGTGGTATGCCTTCACCCAGCTAGGATAATGCACAGAGAGGGCTGAGGGTGCCATCCACCCAGCTGGTGCTCCCAGCTGAGGAGGAAAACTGGGTTGGTAAAGGGCTATGATCTTAAATGCATTGGGTAATACTGAGGATGGTTTGTTTTTTCTCTAAAAGTTACTTCCCCCAGGTGACTGGCAAAGCCAGCTCCCTAGGGAGAGCAGTCCTGTCTAACCCAGTTTCATTCATGCACTTAATGCAATAAATCTCCTCACTTTTCTCAAAGATCTTCACTTACAACAAGATCCCTTGGCACACTTTTTAAAAAAGAAGCCTTGCTGACATGTCTTTATTGGGCTGCTCTTAAACCTAGCACAGATAAGAGCTGTTATGCAGTTTGCATTCAGTTAGTAAATATTAATGCTGACTTTTTTAAGGTGAGCGGTGTGTTCCTATGTTGTTGGCAATTAGTTACTTTGGTATAAGAAATGGCTTACAGTGCCTCAACTTTTGATTAGGGTTCAATAAGGTTTGAGCTCTTGGAGTTTGAGGCCAGAAGTGGTAATTTGATAAGTTGTTTTATCTAGGGTGTCCTGAAGTTTCAGCTGGTTAACGCTCCTCAGCTGATGAGCCCAATAACTTTAGCTGGATGAAGGCAGAGTAGGTGTTTGGCAAGGCCAGCTTGTTAGAAGGGTTGTATTTTGATTTGCAGACCTCTTGTAAACAGAAKCTCCTATGCAACCAGATAGACAAGGAATGTAGTTACAGAGAATGCAACACTTAATTACCCTTGCCATTAAAAATGTTGGGTTTGTGACTTTTTTCCTTTGCTAATTTCAAGCTCTGAAGGTCACTTTTATTTCTGAGGCAAGCACGTCTTGTTTCTCACCCTCTTCCCCCTTGCCCATGGCTGAATTAAATCAGCTTTCTGCTGAATTTAGAGTGCTTTGTTTTTAATGATGGTGAGCACCTGTGGTCTCCTAACATGGGTGCAAGGTGTGGGAGTTGCTTAGCTGGGAGAGTGGTCTATAACTCATGGAAGTGTTTATTTGGCATTTAAGCTCTCCTCACTGGTAGCTGATAAGGATGTCCTGTGTTGGACTCAAGTCCAAGGGATTACAAATGATCCTGTGGAAGACCTAGGGTGAATGCCAAGTAGTCTGTGCTGTCAGCGTGATGGGATATTACAAGTGCAGCTTATCCTCACTCCAGGAATCTGTCTGGGCCTAATGGGTCAGGTAAGCACAAAGGGGCTGAGGAAATTTGTGGCTAAAGCTCTAACTGGAAGGCAGATGCTAATTCTCAAGGCTGCCACAGAATCAGGTCCTTACCGGTAGCAATCCTGTGCCCTGTTTGCCGTGTCTCAGCTTGAGGCTGCCAGGGAGGTGTCGAAAGTTTCTTGGCCCCTCTTTGCAACACACCTCCTTCATTAAGTTCTGCATCTGCAGAAACCAGTGTTACTTGGACCCAATCAAAAACGCACTGAACCAAAAAAAAGAGGGGCTTGGCTGGTGAGACATTATGTTGTGACACTTTCCATGGAAATATATATAATGAAGGCAATTTGTGCACCTCTATCGTACCTGGTAATGTATATACACATTTAACACGGGAGAAATTGCCTGCTCCGTCAGGATTGAGGGCTGTTTGGCAAAGTAAGCACTCTGCCATCAAATGAAGAGATCAGCTACGCTTCCTGGAGCCAGCAAGCCCCTGGTATATTTAACCCAGCAGTTTTCACACTGGGAGAGTAAGTACACTCTTTATATCTCATTTCTGTGCTGGGTGCCATGTTGCACCGCAATTGTGACAGAGGTGATACGTTTCCCATTAACACCTTTACAGGCTGCTTAGCACATCTGAGGCTCCTGGAGGGTGGGGGAGAGGAGAGGGAGGCAAAAGTAACTGCAGAGCTTGGAGCCTTTGGTCCTGGCTTACAACCAAGCTCTCCTCCCTTCCCTGGCTGGCTTTCTGACTTCCTTTCAGCCCCACAGGTAGTGAAGCAAGCAAAGAGTTGAGTTCACTCTTGGATGTTAGGAGTGGGTGAAGAGTCTGAGCAAATGGAGGAAGAGGTGCAACATCCCCCCTAAGAAGTCTGGGACAGCTCTGGAGGCTGAAGAAGTACTGTCCTGCCCCTTGTAGGGCTTGGCTTTGACCAAGGGTGGTCACCACTTTCTTTCAAGCCACCTAGTTCAGACTGGGAGTGACCTTGGTAGACCAAGACTGAACCAGAGCAAGCTGAGCAGGAAGCTCTAAGCTTAGTGGTTGCTCCCATCTCCTCCCTCTCCCCCACCCTCTGGTAAGTGCTGCTCCACTGATGTGGTACCCAGTGCTTAGCAGGTTGGGGATAGCACCACTCCTCTAGGGAGCGTTTGGGCTCTGCTCAGGGGCTGCTTTCCCAAGAGCAGAAAGACATGAGGGATGTGATGCCTCAGCCTGGAAGAGGGAGTTTTCCAGGCCTGTGGCTGAGTGCAGGAGCAGGGAAGGGAGAGCAGTTAAGGCATGGGGATGCTGAATCCCCTTCTCCCAGAGGCGAGTTGTCCCTTCAGGCAGGGCTTTGGCGCACTGCTGTAACAGCATAGGCAAAGGGGACCTCAAATGTCATGCTGCTCATTATTTCTCTGTACCCTGGGGGAAGGTGTAGCATCCGAAGTCTTCAATTAACATTGATCAACACCCCTTCTCCTCAGGGAGAGAGCCATAAGCAGAAATAGAGCTGGAATGTACAGAGCAGCTGCTGCACAAGGGGCACTGAGCAGTGTGAGGCAGGGGCTTTGCAGCCTGCTCCCCCATCCCTGGGGCAAGCAGGTGGTGAGCAAGTCCTAACTGTTGCAAGATTTCTGCTGACCTATTAACTCCACTTTCCATCCCTGGCAGAGTGCAGAGTAGCCCTTGCAGTTACCTCCTGCCCTGCGGAGGGTCAAGGCTTCCCTGTCCCTCCTGCCTGTTTCAGTCCCATGGGATATCTGGGATGAACAGCTCTGTTTACAGGTGTACATGGAGAGCTCAAAATGCTTTACAGGAGCAGGCTTATAGCACCAGACCCTTTTAAAAACTAGAGGAAACTGAGGCATGCTATTATAGCCACATATTCAATATGTTAGCAAGTCTGACTGTCAAAAGTATATACCTTGCAGGCTTTCCCCATCCTAAGCAGGGTTAGGGTGGCAGTAGTTTTATGAGCAGAGTGTTTTTAGAGCAAGACTGGGAGACTACATGGGAGTTAAACTTGTCACCTTTATAGGAATGGCGGTATGTGTGCCTGCTGAGGCCTAGAAGGGGTGCATATGCAGATGTGGAGAAGCAAGATAGCAGGGTTTGGCTATTACTGTAAATGGGAGGCTGGCCAAATGCATGTTGCAAAGGACAGCATGTGTCCTGGCTGATAGAGAATAGCTATCTGAGAAATGGGATTTGGGGCCTGGGGTGGAAAAAGTGGGAATGCTGGCAGTTTCATTTCAGGTTAATGAAAATATGATTAACAGTTGTAATTAACTGATGAAATGGTGGCTAGTTCTCTGCCCCCTCCTGATGATTTATGAGGTGCAGAGGCTGCCTGTGTCCATGGTTTCTGCTTATGGCAGCACTCTGCAGCATCTCAAACTTTCTGCCTCTAACTCAGGCCTGGAGAGGGGTTTCTGTGGTTCTTGCCGCTGAGACTGGTGTGTGGAGCTCCCCTGCACCCCAGGCTTGCTGACCCTGATCCCAGCTCTCCCTGGCTGGGAGGTTTAATAGCTGGGAATGGAGTGCTGAGGCAGGAATTGAGAGGGAATGTTGATCTGTGACAGAGCAGCTGCTCAACAGCAAGGCTGAGAGATGCAGCCTTGACAGCAGCTCACAGAGGGCTGGGGACTGAGCTGATCGGGCACCTGGGTGAGATGGCATTTCCTGATGTCAGGGGCTGCCTATGGATCTTATTGTGTGCCCTAGGACTGTAACACATGCCAAGCCTCAGAAACCAGAGGGGCTTGGGGTGTGCTCACAGGTTGGAGCTGATGTCCCAGGTTCACACTGTGGGGCTGGGCTCACTGAGCTTTTGTAAGCGATTGCCTCCCCAGCAGGTCTTCCAGTCTCTCTTCCTCCTTCCCCCAGTGCTAAAGTTATATTGCCTGAGGGGGGTGTGACCCAGCACATGTGGGTGGCATCTCACCAGCCACAAAGTGCTGAACTGATGCTGCATCATCTGCTGAATTAGTGCCCCTCTCCTTCCGGTGGCACAATCGTGGCAAGGTCACTACTGCAAAGTACCAAGAGTGATCCTCCCTGCCTCTGTCTTGTCCAGGCAATGGTTAATAGACTGTGTAAAACAGGAATAAAAATACCCATGGAGCTGAACTTGCCAATTTAAAAATCTAGGTAAACTTGTACAAATATGTGAGAACAATACTAGAGGAAGGCACTGTATGCATGAACTCCTGATATGAGTAGGGCAACTGCATGGGTAACAGGGAGAACTTACTTTGGTTTATTCCAGTATGAGGGTAACATTTGTCCCTACAATGAAGACGGATGGCACTTCTGGTGCATGTGCCCAAGGCAGATCAGAAACTGGTGCTCTGTCCTAYCTGAATAGCTATTGCTTTCTCTGGAACAATTGTTAAGAATGTGCTTTTTGCTGTACAGGGGAAGAACAGGGCAGGTGAGCTATATTTTGTTTGTCTGATTGCATATACATGATCTAAAAAAAGTGACTATCCATTTCTCTAAGGATACCTGATGAGCATTAAAAATACAATTGCAAGAATAATCAGGTCAGACTTCAAACAAATGCAGGGAAGCAGATCTGTTGAAGAAACAGATACCCTGTTATGTCACACTTTGTCTGAACAGTTCTTAAAAGCTGATCTTCCTCTTCGAGATCAAACCAAGGTTTTTCAACCTGCTTGCCCACAAGCTGTGAGTAGCCAAGGAGTTCTAATGGGAAAGAAAAGCAAAACCCATGGTTTTATGGGGCCTTTCCAGAGCTTACAGCAGTGCATGGCAGGTGCAGGCTTTGAAAGGGCCTGTGCCTCTCTGGCTTATGGTGGGCAGACACAGGGTTAGGACCACAGTGGGTTGGTGGGGGGGACTACCCTGAGGGCAGTGAACTGAGCTATCTTCCAATGGGCCCCCCTGCCTGCTTGGCAGGGAGAGTTTGAAGGAGAGGCATGAGCCTGTTGCAGTGAGCCCATGGTATGTCTGCAGTAGCATAAGCTGGCAAATGCTTAGTGCTAAGTTGCTGCCTGGGCATGGTTGAGAGCTGCAGGGATGAAGCTTGTTTGTGCTGAAGCTCTGTCTTCCAGCAGAGCCAGGGTAAGAGGTGCTGCCAGCTGTCTGTGGGGTGTTAACACAGGTGTGGGGAGACTGAATTTCCCTATCCCTCAAAAACAAGGCCAATGATTTCTCAGATGTCCAACTGGGACAGCTGTGTAGGCAGGGAACTTCTGCAGATCTGCAGTTGCTGGGTAGGGGTTTAGCCCCCTGGCCTTGCTCCTTACCTTGCTGGGTAGCTTTACAGGCTGGGGCCTGTCCTGTCTGGGGCAGTAGAGCTTCTAGCTCAAACCCTAACTCTACTGAAAAGCAGTAACTTGAAGAAGAAACTATCCATAGCTCAGCTTGTTAAAAAAAAAAAAAAAAAAAAAATCCAGGTACACAAAAGTGCCATCTTACAGTCGCTTTACCTGCAGAGGGACACTTTCATGCATCACTGGGATGCAAATGCTTGAATAAGCTTCAGTTTAAAATGGAAGTTCCTATGGGAAAGCAGAGGTCTCCTGTGGACATTTCCACTTACCAGGAATGCACTGGTTGACCTGAATGGCTGTGGCACATGTTTGCAGGTGACACTATTATTGCTTTACAGCTTTTCTTAGCATGTGAGCAAGTGAGCCTAGCAAAGACACTCTGGGAACCATGTGTTAAGGGCTGCTAGAAGTGCTGTGTAAAAGTGTGTGGGGGAAGCCTCTCTGAGAAGACAGGGCTGTGTCCATCTAACTAGAGAGCTAGAATTTTGCAGGAGTCCAGGCTCTTGAATTGGTCTCCTTCCTTAGGAACCAGGTGCTGGTGTTGTGCAGAAATTCCCAGGGAGCGTGTTTGATCACTTCTCTGCAGGAATAAAAATGCATAAATAAAACAACCTGTATCTTTGTACACCCAGATCACTGCTGCTTCTGCTTTCCAATGCTCATCTGGCAATCTGCTATCACCAGAGGAGGTGCAGAGGCTTCTGTCTAACAGGTGCTTTGGTCTGAAAACCAGATGAGTGTTTTGTGGCCTGGCTGAGGTGTGGAAGCTCTGTAAGCTCTGGCACTTGCAGGATGGGTGGGGAGGACAGAGGCCTCCCTGCCGGATGCTGCTTTGAGAGTCTGTTCTTGTTTAATGGGGGGATGTTTACACCTGCCTGCGTGGACCCATCGCAGCCCCTGTGCAGGTGTCCTGAGAGCCCCTCTGCCGGTCCGGCTCTGCCGCAGGAGCGGCGCTTCCCTCCCGTGGCTGGCAGAGGGCAGCAGAATCCGTGGAACCGGCGGCGGAGCCCCGAACGGGCCGGGGCGGGGCAGCGCAACCCGGGCTCTGCCCCGCTGCCGTCCCACTGCCCGCCCGGGGCGGGTGCGGAGACACTTTTTTCTCCAAGGGTGGTGGGGACTGGTCAGAGCCGTGGAGATGGGCAACGTCTGTCGTGGTTAGCCCGGCCTGTTTGGTGAGCTCCTCCACTGGATTTATCCAGTCTCCCTCCAGGCCTGCAGGCAGGTGCTGCTACTGCCAGCAATACCTCTTGCCCTGATCTCTGTGCCTGCTGAGAGGGTCTGTGCTACCTGCAGTGGGCCTTCTGCTGGTATGTAGGCACAGAAAGCAGCAGGATCTTGGCTGGAGCGAATGCATTTCTGTCCCATGTTAGGAATCAGCCTCATAGCAGTGTCATTCCCCAGCAGGACTGTGGCCTGGCTGGCCCTTCAAGCATATCTGTTACTGCCATGGCTCCTGATACAGCTGCAATTTCAGGAGCTTTCCTTGCACTACAAGTAATTCCCCCTTCCAGCCTTGTCTGGGAACTGGGAGGGAAGCAGCTGGTTTTGGCAAAACAAACTTCCCAGACCCTTGTTGGTCTGTGCAGTGATGCCCAGGAGGAGGTCTTCTGCATCCTTGCAGGCACTGTAGCTTGTTGGCCACAGGCTGTCCTGGGACCAATGTACAGTCCTGCCCCAGGCATAGGGATGGGAGTGTGACCAGCAAGGGCTGTGGGTAGAGCCTGAGAAAATAAAGAGGAAGTGCAGAAGGGAGGTAAGCAGGGGGGGGAAACTCAGTGCTGTGGTGAAGGGAAGCTCTTGGAAACACTTTGGTGCAAACCCCTGGGCTCCCCTTGGTGTGCTGGTCCCTCACCACAAACTAGGCAGGGCCCTGGGACACTGCCTCTTGGCCCCAGGGCGGCACAAAGAGGCTGGCCTGGGCTTGGCTCTGGATGGAGCTTTTTCTCTCCAGAGTAGTTGACTCCAGCCTCGCATTGATTTCCATTTGAGTCAGACACTTCTTAAAAGCCCCAGAGGGAGCTTGCACAGCATCTGTATCTCTGCAGTTTCCAGAGTGAGCATCTTGCCAAGTATCTCGGTGTGTCAATAGCTGAGGGAATCCCTCAGTAACCTCCTTTTTATGGATGCCTCTCTCTAGGTCTCCTGAAACAGGGTATTCTGGTGCTAGTCATTGGACAACAGTCCCTTTTGAAAAGAGGTCCTGATCTGCACAGCCCAGTGCCACCCCAGATGTGGCTTTCCTTCCCTCAGCATTTTAGGAAAATGTGCAGCTATTCTCATGCAGGCTATAATCTCCCAATATCTGAGTAACTTTCACAGGCATTTAATCCCACTGTAAAACACCTCTTGCGGATTGTGGTGGTGGTCCTTGGCCCTGTCTCATGGCCAGGACCAGGTCTGGGTCTGTTCCTTGCAGTGCAGCAATCAGTCCAGCACTGCCTGGCTCTGGAGGCTCTGAGGTTTTGTCTGTGAAGGCATCTTTACTCTTTCTCTTTGCTGTCTCATCACAGGGCTTTGTTTTGCAAACTAGTTGATATTATCAGCCCAGATTAAAAAAAGTACCTTTAGCAGCAGGTACTAAACCCTCTTTTTTTTGAGAGAGAGAGAGGAATGTCTTAGCACAAGAGTTGAAACTGGTTCAAATGGGTGGTTTCTTGGTGAGAAATAGCCTTCTCTTTCTTTGAATTTTCTCATCCATTTTCACCTGACAAAGCTTTTTTGCTCTGGTTTAATTTTTTGTTTTCCAATGGGAAAACTTATCAGGCCTTTCCACCTTCCTCAAAGTGATGGAAACCCCTCATTGCTTTTCCAGTTGGTAAAATGGGAGTGAAGAAAGGGACTAAGGCAGTAGCTACTTGCTCAAATATTCTGACTTCTTTGTCACTCAGGTGAAGATAGAAGGATAAAAAGGAGAAAAGAACTGAAAGAGATTGTTCTGTTTCCTCTGAAAAATTCATCTTTCTTATTGCTGTTCTGGCTGGTAGAGAGCTTAAAGTGGAAATGTAAGATCTTGAAGAAAAATGCAGTTTTTCAAAAGTTTCATTTCACATTTTTAAAGTCAAAGTTGTTGTTTTTTCAAAAAAGTAGGAAATCCAGCAGAAACTATTTTAAAATTAAAAAGCTGCCAGCATCACATCCTTGTAACTCTGGTTCTTACTAGCAGGGCAGTGCTGAAGCCTGGTGCAGCTGGTGTGCAGTAAGGTCTGGTTGGTTCTTGGCAGAGGCTCCTCGGCTCCATCGCACCTTTGCACTGTGTCTCTTCCTCCTAATTCCCCTCTATCTCCTTCAAAGGGATTTGGAGCACCCTCAGCTGCTGGCCTTGTCTGTGTGCCCCAAAAGCAACAGGAGAGCTGACCACCTGCTTCAGTGCCATGCTCCATGGAGGTGCTTTGGAGATGGAGTCAAGACAAAATGAAAACTAGCCCAAAAAAATCATCTAAGCTTTGGTGTGGGAACGCAGTGTAAGGGGGGGGGGGAAATAGGTCAGTTGTACCTCATGCCAGGCAGGAAAGAGGCCTCAGATAATCCTATTTCTAAATGTGTTAACCGGCATGCTGAGAGCAAGCTTGAGCTCCCTCATGGTAATGGATAGCAGGTGAGACTGAGGCAAAGAGCTTTTGCTGGAGACAGCTGTAGGTTGTGCTGCCATTTTATAAATGTGAATGAGGACAAGGCTGCTATCAGTTTCCATGGGATGAACCTTATATAGGAGACAAAATACTAGAAAAGAAAGTGGAGTTATGGGCAAGATCCTCTGAAGCTGGAACATAAAGTCAAAGAGCTTTGGCTTGCATCAAACCAAACCACCTGACAAATGATTGGGATGGAAAGCAGTCTGACTCTGTCTGCAGGAGACTCAGATGGGAAAGACTAATTCACTGAAGAAACCAAGAGCTGCAAGTGGACCAGCCTAGCCTGTTGCAGTGGTTCAGGGGCTCCCAGGCACAGAAATGCCATGTCCAGAGCAGAGCCCAACCAGCTGGCTGCATAGGTGACCACAAGTGTGGCTGTCTTACACTTCCAATTAAAAACAACACATGGAAGGCAGTAAAGTAAATCCATGTGATGAATCCTTTCATGGCCAAGAGCAGTTTGCCATCTGCAGCTGTTCCAGATGTGTTTGCTGTGGGCTGGAGGCCAAGGACAGCCGGCTGCTGATCTGTGAGGCTCAAGCCACAGCAGCAAAATGCAAGCCAGGCAAAGGCATCAGACAGCTGAAAATTACTCCCCAGAGTGTGTGGTGAGACCTCATGGGTGTTGCAATCATAGGAGGGGTTAGCAGTGCTTGCTGAGTGTGCTTTGCATGGCTTTTAGGATGCCTGGAGTCACTCTGATAGCCCTGCTTTCACATGTGTGCCTTCCCCCCAAGAGACGCAAACCTTTCTACTCGCCCACTTCCCTTTCCCCTGACCTCTACACTCTATATATCTTTTATAGCTATGGTTTTTAGAGTAAATGAAGTACTGCCTCTTAGATCAGCCTTTTCAAGAAGTCATGCTTCCTTGTAAGCAGCCAAGCTTTTTTCCAAACCTGGTATTCTCTACCTTGATTTCATTAGTCTTTTTGGCCCAACTTTTTCTCTTGTGGTTTGGTTTTTTTTTTTCCTAGCTTCATTTTTAACCTTCTGCTCGTTACCAAGCTTCTCTGTACTATGTATGCTGATGTTACCGAAATGTTCAGGCAGTGAAGACTGATGTTCAGAAGTTGAAAGATGAAAATTAAATCTGCCTCTTTTACCTTACCCCACCCCATGCTGTGCGTATGCATCAATACAGCCCCATTACCTGACCCCCATGGATCTTCTATGAAGCACCTCTGCCTCACTGAGTGCACAGGATACCAGTGCTTGCATTCAATGTGGCTCTTAGGTTTTTTTTTTCTTTTGCCTTTTGTAGGATCTGCTTCTTTGCTGCACAGTAGTACTCATCACTATTGTATCAGACTGCTTCACACATGGTAATGAATTTAATTTCACACCACTACTACTGGAAGACAGGTTATTTTTATCCTCTCTTTAAATTTGTGAGAATTGACATGGAAAGCTTAAAGCAGAAAAGCAGTGAATGCTTTTGGCTCTCAAGCTGAAGATATCTAGGGTCACAACTTTGGAATACTTAACCCCAGAGGGCTCTCTGCAGTGCAGCTGCTCCTCAGTAACAGTAGTGGGTGCCTGGCACATCTGTAAGGCAGACCCAGGAGATCTCATATACCTCTGGGAACCAAAGTAAGTGGCTCCCTATGGAAACTTGAGTTTGAGTGGTTCTGTTGGTACTCTGTAAGAGACAGAGGCAGCACCTGCTCCCACAGTGTGCCTTCACAAGATGAGCATCCTCTATCTTTCTGCAGCTTTATGGCTATCTGCTATTTGTCCCTCATTATCTGCAACAAATAGCAGTTCCTTGTAAACAGGAACTGTTGCTACTTCATTGTGCTAATTCAGTCTGGGATAGATGTATCTGGCTGGCTGAAAGAGCTGGAAGTCCTGTAGTGAAGTAATAGGATTATATAATTAAACAGTATCAAAATTTGCTGCTCTTAGATCTGTATGTAAGGGCATCAGGGCTGCTCTGAATTCTAGCACTCCTGATTTGAGTGCTTGACTCTACAACCTTGTGGGTATTGCTTCTGGAGAGGCTTTACAGACTGTTGGCAGCAGACACTTGTGGCCATAGCAGTGTTTGTGGACTTTGGTCCCCTTTCACATGCTCTGGCTGCTCTTTATGATCCAGGGTCCTTTGTCTTCAGCCCAGCATTTGACCAATGTGGCCTTGTCTCAGTTGTTCCTACCTCCCCAGCCAGTCCCAACATCCCTGACTTGACAGGTAGAGCTGTCAGCCACTGAACTCCCTCTTGTCCCTTTTGATCTGGAATTCCTACTGTGCATGTTCAGTATGTGCTCATGCCCTTTTTGAAGGGCATTCAGAAAGGTTGCTTGGGGGCTGAGTGGAGTCCAGCTCTCTGCAGCAGTATGGGAAATATTTGTTTCTTTGTCCTTTGCATTTCTGCTTCTCTTAATACTGATGTTGGCTAGCACTCTTTCATGGATGATGATGAGCAAGGCAAATATGGACTTTAAGCAATACCATGTGATCATTTTCCTTGTGGACAGATGCTTGGGTTGGCTCAGCAACACAGCTACAGAGCATGTGTGCGAGCAAGAAATGGGAGAGGAATGCAAAAGAAAAGGAAGGTGGCAATTCCTGCTGGAATATGTGACTAATTGCTATGCTTTGAATTCAGGGGATTTGAGAAATGCCCAGGACAGAGGCTGATTAATTAGTGGTGATGTCATTCTGTTAGCAATTCCAGGGCAGGCCAGCTGAAACATCACCTTTGGTTGTAGATACAATCTTCAACAAAATAATCTGCATTAAAGAAGTTTATTATGTGTAGCAACTTAAGACAGCCATAGCAAAGCTGAAAATGTTGTCACTGTCAGGGCAGGGAAAGGGAGTTTGCCCTTTTGTTTTGCAATTTGATAGAGGGGTGTATGCCTGTGCCTCTCTGAGGGTAGTCACGTGGGCTCTCTGAGTATATCTCTGTCCTGGAGAGGTTGCAGCTTCATCAAGTTATCCTGCTGCTCAGCAAAAGCTTTTCTGCAGCATGCTATTCCCTGCCTTCCTTGGCATCTGAAGACTGCTTCACTAAAAGCTTTTTGTAGCTTTTGAACTTCTCAAAGAAACTGCCACAAAAAAACCCAGAGCCCCACATTTTCATCCTTAGGAAGGGGTGAAGTTTTGCAAGTATCTTGTGTTGGTCTGTGTGCAAGGCTGCGATGCTGTGCTTTATTGCCATGCCCTGCAGCAACAGACTTGAATTTGGATGAATCTTTGCAGGTTCCCAAAATGGCCCTTTGACAAAAGTGGGCAAAAGTTTCCCATCTTATCTGGGAACAAAGCTTCCATCATTCCCTCCTAATAGCGTGTACTGGTTTTGGTTGGAATAGAGTTAATTTTCTTCATAGTAGCTAGTATGGGGCTATGTTTCGGATTTGTGCTGGCAACAGTGTTGATAATACAGGGATGTTTTTGTTATTGCTGAGCAGGGCTTACACAGGGTCAAGGCCTTTTCTGCTTCTCACACCACCCTGCCAGCGAGGAGGCTGGGGGTGCACAAGAAGTTGGGAGGGGACACGGCTGGGACAGCTGACCCCAAATGACCAAAGGGATATTCCATACCATATGATGTCATGATCAGCATATAAAGCTGGGGGAAGAAGGAAGAAGCGGGGGACATCCAGAGTTATGGCCTTTGTCTTCCCAAGTCACCGCTACCCGTGATGGAACCCTGCTTTCCTGGAGATGGCTGAACACCTGCCTGCTGATGGGAAGTAGCGAATGAATTCCTTGTTTTGCTTTGCTTGTGTTCACGGCTTTTGCTTTACTTCTTAAACTGTCTTTATCTCAACCCACGAGTTTTCTCACTTTTACTCTTCCGATTCTCTCCCTCATCCCACTGGGGGGGGAGTGAGYGAGCAGCTGTGTGGTGCTTAGTTGCCGTCTGGGGTTAAACTACAACATAGTGCTGAAGTAAAAAACTTGGGAGGATTTGTCTTCCTACAATGCTGTGCCAAAACCCTTTCTGCCTGAGGGCTGCTTTGGTGTCCTGGAAAAAGGTAGAGATAAGCAAGGGACTTCTGGGGCTATTGGGGTGATGTAGGGTTGAACCTCCTCCTCCCCCCCCAGCCTCTCTTCAGTGTCTTTTCGTTTGCTGATTGGTTCTGCTTTCTTCTCACCTGATTTTTTTTTCCTCCTCTTTATATGCTTTTCTCAATTTTGTTATTGGCAGCTCCTCTGTTTCAAATCCTCTTCAAACTTAATTAATGTGCTGCTTATTCCCTCTTCCAGATCAGTGATTATTACATTTAATAAGACCAGATCTAGTCCTGATCTGTGCATTACCTCCTGCTCTCTCAACACTTTTCAGTTTGCCATGATGTTACAGCTTACAGTAATGCAATAGCACATCAGTCCATGCAAAAAGGTCCCTACCAATCTGGTCAGAGTGGCCTTCTTTTCAAGTAAAGAACAAAAATATATCAGAGAGAGGAAAAGAGACCTCTGCTTGTGCTGTTAAACAGAAGGTGGAAAGAGAAGCTGCTGTAGTGGTACTTTTTCCTTCTGCAGCTCACGGCACCTTGGATGGCTCCAGATCTGCAATCCACAGAGCAAGGTCCATCCTGCTGCTCCTGGCAAAATGTGTGAGCCTGCTCCCTCTCTGAAAGCTGATTGTGGGCTCCTGGAATTTAGCAAAGCTCTTTTCTTTCTGCCTTCCTAATTATCATCTCTGCATCTGCAAATTGTCAGGTTTTCATCAAAATCTTGGGGGTTTGTATGTGGAGAAATTTCTACTTATGAAAGAAAAAAATGTCCTATTGAAAACCTCTGGCTGGGGACCTTTCAGATTTGCTCCAGAACATGTGCCCTACTAAACACCACCTCCACAGCCTCCCTCCAGACAAGGGAAGCTACCTGGGGGTTGCATGTTTAATGCCTAATGTTTCCCACTGATCACTTACCCTTTTGTGTAAGAAATGTAACAAAGTAGCCTGATTAACTGGGATTGAAGGAATTAAGCCTGTGTTTGTGGAGATAACAATCAATGAGGTCTCTTTTAACACACTTGTTACTCTGGGCTTCCTTTGATTGGCATATCAGCAGCTACACACCATAAATTACCTTGATGGATTCCCCTGTGCATCTGAATTTAAAAGAGATGAGGCAGAGGGTTATTTTAGTTAATATTCCAGTGTGTGATTTGCCAGGTGCTGTGCAGCTTCTGTCTCAACTCATAACCTCTGTTCTTTCACTTCTAAAGTCCTATCTGTGGAAATAGCACTGCAGCTGTCCTTGAACCTGCCTCTGGGCTTTCTGTATATTTTTTTTTTCTCCCATATTCCTTGACCCAAGAGTCCTTTCTGCCTGGACCATTTCTTAAACAGTATATGCCCACGATGCCTTGAGGAGAGAGCAAGTGCTGTGAGACTGAGGCCATTTAATTACTGACACAAACTTTTGGCAGGACCTAGGAGGTTCTCCCAGGTGACCGGCTGGGGCTGCTGGCATGGATCCTGGAGAGAATTAGCTAAAGAAGTGTTCTGGGATGCATGTGGGTCCACAGCAGAAATTTTGGTGCCTCCCCACTGCAGCCCATTAACAGTGAAGTGAGAGGCTGCCTTCCTCAGATTAGAAAGCACTTGAGGATGTCATTTACTCAGGCAGATTTCCCAGCTGACTGAGCATTCTTATTCCACTAATTACAAATCAAGAGGGCGGCGTGTGCAGTGGCTCCCAGACAGGAGGAACTCTCCTCCCTAATGGTGGGCTGGCTGGAGTGGGAAAAGCAGAATGGATCCTGCTAGTTATTATCCTCTCCCCTCCTATCAGTTGGAACAAAGTAAAGCTTGCTCTGGTAAATCCTGCAAAGTTTGTTGCTCAGATGCTGCAGCTGGTGCCCTCTAACAGCTGGGGCCCATGTCCAGCCTTGCAGGTGAAGTGTATCAGCACTGGGGGTAAGTCAGAGCCAGGCCCCTGGCTCAGACTGGCTGCTGCTTTGGAGTCACCTGAATAGCCCAGGGCCTGGGAGTAGGGAGGCATATGAAGGAAATAACTAACCTAAATCTTTGATAGGTGTTTGACCAAGCCATTGTAGGACTGTCTTGTTCTGACTGTTTTCAGCTGGTGTGGGAGGGAGAAGACTTAGGAAAAGTTGCTGTTTCAAATTTCCCTGTATTGAAGTCTGGTGTGCTTTGGGATATGGGGCTGAGTGGAAGCAGTGATGCTCATCACAATCTGACCAGCTTCAGGGCTTCCCTCTGTGTAGGGCTGTCCTGGGTCATGCCACTTGGCCTGTTATGAGTATTGCTGGTTTGGGGGCAGTTACAGCATCTCTTTTCTCATCTTGAGTGTCCTTTGATTCCCTGGGCCTGTGTTTTCCTATTTGGCTGAGGCTGACTGCATTTCCAGAAGCTCCGTGTCCCATTGCCAGACAGCTGATAGCAGCAGCAGAACATCCGCCTGTCTCTGTGCCCTGTGACTCTTCCTCCTGTGCGTAGCTGTTTTGCTCTGCCATGTGCCTTCCTACCATCAAATGCACAATTTCTCTTACTGCTTGTCTCTGATCTGTTTACACTAAAAAACCCTCCTGAAGCCCTGGGAGAGCATTGACTACAGTGGTACATTTGTAGTCACAACTACAGTTGGATTCTCCAAAGCACTGTGCCAGGAAGGAGTCCCAGCTGCCTGCCCTGGGACCCATAGCTTAATCTCTGTCTGCCTCAGTGTTGGCCCAATTCTGGCAGGCAATTGGTGTAGTGGTTTCCAATGCACATGTCTGAAGGTGTTTCTGAGAGTGGGGGGTCACCATCAATCCTAATGAAGTTAGGGATGGAGGGGGCCTGGACTGATGGATAAGCCAGTCCTCCAGCATGCTTCCACCTCTGGCACCAGCTGTGCAGATGGTATATGCATGAGAAGCTGTGTGAGTGACAGGGAGACAGCCCTTGGGCTTTGAACTGCCCCTTTTTTTGTGCTTCATCACATGCCAAAACAGGGCTAACACATGAACCATTTCTGAGCAGTTCCTCCTTTCATTAACTACTGAGCTTCTGGCTCAGCCTCAGCTTCCCACGCAGGTGCCTCCAGGAGCCAGCGGTTAGACTGTCCTACCTCCTGCTGCCATCACTCACCTTAATATCATGAAGAGCTCTTATTACCTGGGTCTCTGCTGTTTTGTTTCAGCTAATTAGAGCTGATGAGATCCACTCAGTGTTAGGCAGTTGCCTGTCCCTCAGCTTCCTGTGGTCCTTGTAAAGTTTACCGAACATGACAAGACATTAATCCTTTCGGGGACCATAGCACAGGCAATGTGGTGACATTTAGAGCTCTTGTTAAAGTATCATGTTCAGCTGTGTCATGGTTTAACCCCAGCTGGCAACTAAGCACCACACAGCTGCTTGCTCACTCCCCCCCCCAGTGGGATCGGAAGAGTAAAAGTGAGAAAACTCATGGGTTGAGATAAAGACAGTTTAATAGGTAAAGCAAAAGCTGCGCACGCAAGCAAAGCAAAACAAGGAATTTATTCGCTACTTCCCATCGGCAGGCAGGTGTTCAGCCATCTCCAGGAAAGCAGGGCTCCATCACGGGTAGCGGTGACTTGGGAAGACAAAGGCCGTAAGTCTGAATGTCCCCCCCCTTCCTTCTTCCCCCAGCTTTATATGCTGAGTATGATGTCGTATGGTATGGAATATCCCTTTGGTCAGTTGGGTCAGCTGTCCCAGCCGTGTCCCCTCCCAGCTTCTTGTGCACCCCCAGCCTACTTGCTGTGGGGTGGGGTGAGAAGCCGAAAAGACCTTGACTCTGTCTAGGTCCCATACTAGCTACTATGAAGAAAATTAACTCTATCCCAGCCAAAACCAGCACAAGCTGAAGTCTTTAGGAAACTTCTGCCCTCTTGCTGACAGGCTCTATCTTACAACCATATTGCGTGGCTAACTATCCTGCTTGATGGAGAGGATCCTAAAATTGCTGTTTTGATGGAAGTACAGTCGGTCTCCAGATGTGGTAGGTTCCTGAGTGCACCAGAGTTTATACTTCCCTTGGGATTTATTCTCCTAATGGCCTTTGCACCTGAAGCTCAGCAACACCTTTACACCAGGAGGCTCACTGTTGTTTGGTGTGCAGCTGTAAACTGAGCTCAGTTTATCAAGCTATGATGAGACCAGGGTCTCCTTTGAGTTGACAAAGCAAGCCAAGGAAGGGAAGGAGGGGAGGGAAGACCTGGAATAACATATTCCATGTAATATGAACATAGGGCATTTTCCAAACACTTCAGCTAGTGTTGTCAGCTCCTGCAATTTTTAGTGTGAACCTCCTCATATTTGGCCCTGTTTCAAGTTCCAGGTTTTGGCTTCATGCCACTCTCCACTTCCTTTTGAAACAAAAAATGAGTTCACAGCTTTGTGGGTGCAGAGACAAACCCAGAAGGACTCTGGATCAGAAAAGCAAACAAGCAGGATTCTTAAAGCCAGCCTTCCTAAGCACTTGATTTAGATAAGCGTTAGGTACCTAAATTGCTTAAGCATATTTGGACTTGACAAGCATGCGCAATGTTAGAAATGCTGAGGCATCTAAAACCTTATGACTCCACAGGGGGATTTTTGAACTGATGCTGCTGTTGTAACTGCAGAAGAGAAAAGAAAGAGCATGTGAACAGGTCTTTCTCTCCAGGTTTATTTTTGCCCTTGCCAAGGGACTGCAGGACAAATACAGTCTCTTTCAGGCCCATTAGCTTTTATGAATTTGTTCCACTGCCAGCATATAGTTTTTGAAATTCGAGACAGCTATCCCTGCTGAAAGAGCTCTGGTACTTCTCCATGTAGTTGGACCTGGCTTCTGGAGATTTGGATGGCCATGTTTTGTCATAGAAACAAGGCTCCAACTCTTTGGTTTGGCAGGATCTGCTGAGACACAGACCTTGAGCTCTACAGTGTCCTGCAAGAAGGGTTTTTTAGCTCTTTGAGTTGTTGCGTGGGTATACATGCTGAGCACCTATGTAAAATGAAGATACATAGCTATCCCAATGCCCACTTCTGGATTTCCTTGGGCATGTCTAAGCTATGGGTAAAACCCCAGATATACTGGAGCCCTTATGTAAAGCAGCAAGGATTATGTGATCTTGTATAGAAACACTGCATTGTGCCTCAAGCATCCCTTGGGATTATATCTGTAGATCAGTACTTCTCAGGGAATGTGGAAAGGTGAGGAAAAACTATCATCTTTTCCACTAGTGCACGTTAGACCTGTCTGTTTTGTCATGGATTGTGTCTGTGACCTCAAGTGAGCCATTTGGTGACTCTGCCTTAGCCCATCACCTTCCTCTTCCCACCAGCACAGCCCTGCAATGCCCCAACAGCTTCTAAAGATGATGCTTCCTTTCTCTCTCACTTTGCCAGGCTTCTGTAGACTAAAMGTCTGGTGGTGGGAGCCACCTTTGCATTTGTGTTGCCAAGATTTAGCCCAAACATTATCAGGTGCTTGAAATATATGGATGAAGTGACGAACTGCGTAACAGGTGGGATACAAACAAAAAGCTCTCTCCGCTTTCTAAGTCTAAGGTTTAGAGGTGGAGAGTTTCAGCAGCAAGAACACATTTTTGATGTGTGTTTGAGAGGGTGAAAAGAGCAGCATGTCCTGCAGCCCCTTCCCAGCGCCACAGGGAAAAAGTGTGTGGGAAAGTCTGCTCTTGTGGGGAGTCACCTACTTTTAACTTGCCAGCACATGTGAGATAACAGCCAGTGGGTTTACTGGTAAGGTGGTGCCCAAAGGACAGTCCTGATGAGAGAATGCTTTGAAGGGGAGCCTTGCCTTTGAACTGTGCTAGGGGAAAGGTTGCTCTTGAGCTGCTTCTGGATACCAGGGACAGCACAGCATTTTAGGTGGCTCTTTGTTCCCTCCTGGCAGGCTTTGAGGGCTTCACCATGGATGAGGGGAGGGGGCTGCCTTACCATGGGGGAAGGAGATGCTGCCTTTCTGCCTCAGCCTAGTGCTATGCCTGTTTGCTGTGGGCTGGCCCAGGACTCTGCTCCCTGCCCAAAGGAGGAAGAGCACCAGCTCATTGCTGGTTTGTATGGGTGGCTCCAGTTTGTCTGCAAACTGGGAAAACCACCAGCTTTTTGATACTATTTCTTTGGATGACTATTAGACTTTGCTTGAGGGGTGCAAATGTGGTGCCACAGAGGGCAAACAGCAGCTCTGCCATGCCTGCTGCCTGCATGGGACAGCCCCAGCAGGGAGGCTGGGACGGCGGCAGCAAGGCTCCCAGCAGCATGCAGGATGAGCAGTGACCCCCATCTCTGACCGAGGATGCAGGCGGGTGGCTGATTTATGGCCGAGGTGAGATAGGGGTCTCTCTGAGTTAAGCTGTAGGCGAGTTGCCATGGAGATGGGCTAATAAAGCACCAGGCAGCAGCCGGCTCTGACGCTGCTACGATTGCAAGGAGTGGGTGRGTGGGGAGAAGGGGCAGCTGGCCCAGTGGGGATGGAGAATGAGAACAAGGTAGCACCAGGAGAGCAGGGCAGGAGTTGGGTCTGTAGGGATGTTGAGATGGCCCTGGGTAGTTTGAGAGAGGAAGGGGTGATGGGCGAAGAGATCCCCCTTTTCCCAGCTCTTTGGGAGGGGGATGTCAGCATGGTGCTCCTTGGCTGTGAGTGGGACCAGCAGCTTTCAGGGAAGGGGTTGGACCCCTATGCAGCCAGAGTATCTTTTGTTCTGGTCTCCTGCCTGCATCAACCACCTGTCTGCTTAGTGACTGTAGGCTGGCTGTTTCCACCAGCAGCATGAGAGGCACTCATAGCGGATGTGGATGTCAGCTTGCAGAGGCCACCTCACACAGGACTGGTGCAATGGACTCTGCTGCGTTCAGGGTTAGCTTATGTGTGGGGAAAATAGGACCTGCTCCATGCCAAGGTGGGTGCCTGCAAACAATGTGGTCAGGACCTTTCTAACTGCAATGCCCTCCCTGTGCTGATGAGCCTTCAGCCTTGGAGCAGGTCTGCACCACCCAGTGGCCCTGGGGAGCTATGTGTTACCAGGGCATGTCTCCCTCGGCATGCTGCCCTTCTGCCTTTCAGCACTGGGGAAGGTCACCTGTTCTCTGGCTCTGTCTTCCATCCCAGCAATTGCAACATAACTGCAGCCAGCTCCCTTGGATGCCGAGTATGGGTGTTGGGTGGGATGAATGGGGGTGGCATGGACTTGCCTCCAAAGAGGTGGGTGTACTGGAGCTGTGCTGCACGTCCCTAACCTCTTGCTCCAGCCTGCACCTTCAGAAAAGACCCTCCTGCTTTGCTATAGTAGGGGTTAAGTCTGCAATTCCATTCAGTTCAAGGGCACGGACCTAAAACTAAGCATGCTTTTATTCTGGCTAGTTGAGCAGGGCGATGGGAGGGAAAGGCTTAGCTAATTATTAGCAAGATATTCCCAGGCTGCTGTACGTCCATTTTGAGAGATTACTCTTCAGTAATATGGTGACAGCCATATTTTAACCTTGATCACCATAAGAAGAGTTTTGCCTCAAAGCCATCTCCTCCTGGAGTGTGCCAGAGTTCTGGTAAGTGTTCCAGCAGGTAAAGGGGGGGAGGGGGAGGGAGGTTATATATTTTAAGAAGGAAATAAAAAGCCTTATGATGGAGTGATGCATTAGAAGATAATTGCTTACAGGTTTCACAGGATGTTTTTATGCCTCCTAAATTGATGGATGTATCCACAGAGACTGATGCTCTTAGTGTGGAGGGTTACCTTTCCTTCTGAACAGAGCAGAGATCAAGACAATTCCAGCTAGCTAATGCCAAGTATTGATAACACTACCCCTACCCCCAAAGAAAAGGTTGTCTAAAGCTGGACTTCTTGAGCTAGCTAATGCCTTCTTCCCTGGCCAAAGCCTCTCCCCCCGACAGCATCCCCTGTTGTTCAAAGCCATCCTGTGCTACTGCTGAATAGCCCTTGTGCCTTTAACTCTGTCATCATGCACTAGCCAGATGGTAGGAGTACTCGCCTCCCTTACAGGTCAGTAGGCTTTTGGCACTGGCTGGGATGAAGGAGGACTTCCACTGCCTCCATTGTTAACAGGGCCTCCCTTGATGTCTCTGCAGGGCTAGCTGGTGGGGTGAGCCAGCCAGCCCTTATTGTTGCAGCCAAACCATAAGGGGCACAAATCATGCAAAGCTTTGGAGTCTGTCTGGTGCGGCCTCTATGATCCAGGAAGGATTTGGCTGGTGGAGATTTTGATTATTGCTGCTTGGCAGCTAGAAGCAGGCCTTGCTGTGGTGAACAGGTGCCTGCTCTGCCAAGGATTTGCATGAGCTGATATGGTGTGGATTAGCACATCTGGAGGGGCAGAAAGGGCTGCAATGTGAATGTCCACTGACCTGCTCATTTAAGGTGCTTTTTAGGTGCTGTATCTCTTGCTCTGCTCCTAGCAACTCACTGTTCATGTGGCTACACCCTTGTAATTCCTTACCTTGTACTTTCTTTCCTGTCTGACCCCAGTTATGGCCACTTCCCCCACCTTTGTAAGGAGAACTTGGCATGTGGTGTGGCTACAGGGGGAGGGATTTCATTTGATTTTTAGATTCTTGGAAAAACTTTTCCAATAAAGGGCCTCATGCCCAAGACTATTTCAGGGTGCTGGCAGTGTCAGAGACCTCTGAGTGGAGGAGGCAGTCTTTGGAGAAGGTATGTCAGAGTGGAGTGAGATATGTTGCTCCTGGGCAAGTCTGTATGGCTGTTGCTCATGGATGAACAGGCCTCAAGAGAAGCATGTTTTCCGTTGCCTGTGAATATTGTTAGCACTACTTAAATCTGTAAATCTTGGAATGTTCTTCAATATGAGCCATTTAAAATCCTGAGTCATTTCTGTCTCCGGATATGCTTGTCTCGCTGATTCTGTTTCATGCCTGTTCTCATATCCAAGGCAGTTCATGCCAGCAGCTGAGTCAGTTTGGAAAGGAGGGAGAACAAGTATTAGGGCCTCTTCTGCTCTGAGCCTCCAGGCAACCAAAGTTCTTGAGTTAGCCAGGTCCTGTGTCTGGTACCACCTCTGGGCATGGTCATCTCAGTGATATTCTCCCATGGAGTGTCACCTTCCAGTGGGAAGATGGTGGACGAGATCCTTGGGGCTTTTAGCCAATTGAATGGCTGCGCCTTGGGACTCCCTCTGAGCTCCTCCCTGTTCCCTTGCCAACACTCTTGTGTTCACAAGCATATAAATCAGGAACGGAAGATGTGCCTTGGAGGAAACTTAGATGTAAGCAGAAATTCAGTGTGAGTAAGTATGGCCAACTTGTGTTGCTCATGGGGCTCTTCCTTAGCTGACCGTGCTTTGAGTAGAAGGTTGGACTAGATGATGTCCTGAAATCTCTTCCAATGTGAATTTTCCTATGATCCTATGATTTGCCCCATTTGTGGAGACAAGCAAGAAAGCTCCTCTGCTGGCATGCACACACAGCTCTCTTCTTGAGTGATGCTTTAGATTATGGCAGGAGAAATTCAATGCAGAAACAGACTTTTTTAAATGGGAACAGCCCCACACCATGTACTGGTTGCTGTCATTCATGTATGAGCAGTCTAAGGACAATTAAAATGTTAGCTGTCCACACGAGATCTCAAAAGTAAGGTCCCTGCGGCAAAATATCTTTTGGGGATCAGAAAATAGTAACTTGGAGGCCTGGTTGCTCATGCTTCAAAATTGTCCTGTGCGTATTTAATCTCCATCGGCTAGGGTTGGATGTGGTGTTGAGGGCTGGAGAAACTTATCTTGATTATATACGGTTTGTGGTAGCCACAAAGTTCCTGTAAGAGAGCCAAGTGTTGCAGTAACACTAAGGACTCTTCCTCCTCTAGTCTAAGAGATGTCAGATTTGATTGTGGGGGCACTGTGTTGGACTAAGCTCAGTTTTTGCTCAAGATGTTGGTCTTCAGATCTTGTGAGGCTCATCAGGTCTTGCCTATGGCCCCTATCCAGCAGAGGAACGCAGAACTCTACTGGTATTTGAACTGCTGCTAACAGATATAAGTTTGGATACCTGGATTAGTAAAGACCATGCTCAGATCATAGGGAGCTGACATTTTGCTTTGAAAGAGTGCCTTATGTTCTCTTCCTACTGTCCAGAAACAAGTCATGATGAATGTTCCTATCTCACCAAAGTCAGGATGGCTGTGGTCTGTAGAGATAAGGTAGAACAGTGATTGCCCCTAACTTTCTCCTGGAAGCAAGAACTGGGTCAGTTTCTGATATCAAAATGCAGAGAACTGCCAGCTAAACTGGATTTAATCACTCATGCCTTGAGGGCCCTTGCCCTGAAGTATGTTTGCATGTTATTTTAAGTATTCAAAACCAAGAGTATTTATCTTGGGGTGGTCAGTAATGCCTGCAGTTATGATCATTTATCTCATCCCGCATCCTCAGCGATGGAGGAATGGTTATGTACCTTGGAGTCACAGCTGCGGCTGAGTCTTGCAGTGCGTGTTTAACAAGGAGAGCTCTGCAGGGACAATATATTTTGAGTGCGCCTTACTGTCAGCTTTCGCCTTCCCAGCTTCACTGTCGTGTGGCTCCTCAAGACCTCCAAAGCCCTGCCAGCTCTGTCCAGCACATCTCGCATCACCCTTCCTCTGGGATCCCCGCACTGCCACGCTGAATCTGTCCTTGTTTTCGCTGCCCACTCTTTGCTGCGTTTTAACCTCTCTTCCTCCTCCTCCCCCTTCTCCGCATTTGTTTTCCTCTGCGTGCCGTTTTACTGCCATATAAACCTCGGCGATTTCAAGTTGCGGGCCAAACTTCCCTGCCCCGCCAGCAGACCCGGAATTCGGCCAGGCCTTGCAGCAAGGAGGCAGGTTGGCAGGAGCTGGGGGGCAGCGCATCTCTTGGGGTGCTGGCCACCTCCTTGCAGAGCACCAGTGCCTTGGGGAGCTCCCCCCTTCAACAGGTAGACGTTGGGAGCAGCCAGCCTTGCTCTGCTCATCCTCCTGCGCGGAAAGGATGGCGAGGGCTGCCGCGGTGTTGTGAGGCCGGGGTCTGGCGGAGGGCCCCGGGGCATCGCTTGGGGTGGTGGCCCCAACCCGGGGCAGGGAGGGCGGCAGCGCCCCGTCCCCGCCGCCCGCGCTGTGGGGAGGGCAGCTCCGCACAAAGCGGGTGGGTAAACCCTCCTCCGGCGCGCGGGGAGGAGGAAGGCGGGGGCATGCTGCTTCCCTCCCTCCCTCCCTCCCTCCCTCTCTCCCTCTCTCTCTCCCTCCCTCCCTCCCTCTCTCCCTCTCTCCCTCCCTCCCTCTCTCCCTCCCTCCCTCTCTCCCTCCCTCCCTCCCTCTCTCCCTCTCTCTCTCCCTCCCTCGCCGCGGCCGAAGGAGCGCGCAGGCGGCGGCTGGCAGCCCCGGCCGGGCGGCACGGCGGGCTCGGGGGCGCGCAGCCCGGCGGAGCGGAGCGGGCTCCGGCTGCCCCCCGGCTGGGGCAGCCGGCGCGGCGGTGAGTGCGTGCGGGGCGCGCCGGCGGTTCGCGTCCCTGCTCCCCCCGGGTCGCCTCTCTCCGCTCCACGCCTCCCCGGCGGCTGCACCGAGCGGCGAATGAACGCCCCGCCGCGGGCTGGGGATGGGGGGGGCAGTGCGGACCCCCCGGCCGGGGATGGGGCTGCCGAGTGCTGCGCCGCCCCCTGGCTATTGTCTACGGGCCGGTGAACAATAGGGGGAGCAGCGGCCCCGCGGGGGAAGGGGGGCTCTGCCCTGCTCGCATCCCCCGGGCAGGGGGGCTCGGGAGGGTGGCCGCGGGGTCGGAGCATCTCCACTCCCGCAGCAACTCCGGAGTGTGTTGCTGCGGAGCAGAGCGGCCGCCCGAGCCGTGCCGGGGTCCCCCGCCGCTGGGGACCCCCGGGGCTCTAGCCCGCCCGCCTGGCACTGCCGGCTGGAGAGCGGGGAGAGGTGTAAGCGGCTGCAATGGAAAATGTCTGGACGAGGACAATACTGAGCCCCGTTCCTAGAGCCGGACGGTGAATGCAGGGGAAGGGCTGAGCGGGGAGAACGGTGTAGTAAAGCAAAGTCAAATTTCCCCCTGAATCCTGCAGCCAGGCCTAATGGGCACTGATGCTGTGTCGGCGTAGGGAGGAAAGGGGGGAGGGAAAGGAGTTTTGGGGGCTGCAGTCTCTGAGGCTGGTATGGGAGGAAAGGGAAAAGAGCTCCAGATCTTTCCTCCTCCCCCCAGAGTTACTAGGACTGAGATATGGGTCATTAAAAAGGAGTAGCGTGATGCAATTAAGCGTTAGACAGTCCCCACTGCAACACTTATCCATTGTTCCTTGCTCTGCCTTCTGCCAGAACAATTCTTGTGTGGACAAGAGAAGTATAATTGAACAAATAGTTCATTTCCCTGGCCAATTGCATCTGTAGTCTCTCCCCTGAATCTGCTGCTGGCTGGCTGCAAACGCAGCAGCATCCTCAGACAGAAACGGAGAATCAGGACCTTCTGGTGAGACTCCTGCTGTTGTGATCTAGCTGGCAAGAGCAGCTCTGAGTGGCTGCTCACCTGACTTGCTCTGACAGCAGCAGCAGAGCAGGTTTGCTCCCTCACCTCTTGGTCCTCTTAGCTTCCCTGTGGGAAGAGTGAAGAAGAAAAATAAGAGGTGGTGAGGCAAGTCCAGCCTACAACTAGAAGATGCTACATGTAGTTCAGGCAAGTCCTCTCCTTTCTGTAGTCTGTCTCTTAACTTTCTCTTTACCCTGGAGGATAAAGGATTTCAGGCTGTTTTGAGGTGATGCTGTTTTGGTGGAGTTTGCCAGCCTGCACTTCAGCCTGTGCCTGTGGTGGCTTGGTGCCCTGCAGTGCGCACATGCACAGAGGCAGGAGAGCATGAGCCCAACACTCCTGCTCTTTTCCAAGAGAGCTCTGAGCAGCTGGAGGGATTGCAGCTGCACCTGGGCCCCATGACACATGCTTGGCTGGAGGCTGCATCCTTTCCCCTGGAATCTCCTGGTTCTCAGCGCGCAGCAGAGCTCAACGCGTGGGTATGCACAGATGCGTTCTCTGCACCGCTGCGAGACGCACTCAGCACTGGGAGGCTGCTGCTTTTCCTCGCTTCTAGAGGTTCTTATAACAAGTCTGCATCATGCAGCTTTCCTCCTTCTGTTCTTTCTCCTTTCCTCTTTCTTCTTTGCCTGTAGACTGCCACCTGTCCCACTTCACTCTCAGTTTCTCCTTCGTCTTTTCCTGCTTACTCCATTCTTTCACCTCAGTTTCTTTTTCTCTAAGTAGACCTTGTTCTCTTCAGCCTGYTCCTCTCAACATTGGAGAAGCAGCCCAGCTCCTCATCTCAGTAGGAGTATTCCTGCCAACTGTTTACAAAAAGTAGCACAACACCCAAGCTGAACACTGACATAATTACATACCCAGCCAGAGAGTGTAGTAAATAATCCTGCCTTTCAAGCTTTTGCCCAGTGGTGAGTCTTTTGCCATCTCCTTTGCCCATGGGCTAAATGTATTATACTTGCTTGCATTTACTTATATTCTGGAAACACTAAGTCAGTGCAGTCAGTGCACAGATACGTGGTATCAAAGAGGATGTACGTTGATGTCTTGCACCATATACGCTTACTATGCCTGTATGCATCGTGTGTCTGAATATGTATCATACAGCTCTGCTCCTGGGTTCAGGCTTTGACAGTCATGCTTGGCAAGTGCRAGGGCTGTCAGGGAAGGAACAATTGCTGAGGTGGGGATATTGTTCATTCGGTGAAGGAAAGATGGCTGTGGGGTGAAGGTCAAGAGCGCCAACAAAAAGCGCAGGGCTTGTCTAGCCGTGTTTGCATTGGTTAGGATGCTAGCTAGTTTTCCAAGGATTTGTGTGTACATACGATTGCAGACTGTGGGTATTGTCAGCATGGTTGTATTTCCAGTTGTGCTTGTGAGCTTGAGTCTGTCTGCAGTTGCTTTGATTGTGAGTCAGTCTGTCTGCAGTTGCAGTAGCTGTGAATCAGTGTCTGCCTGTAATTATGTAGGTGAATCAGTGTTGGCTTGTTATACTTCGAGTGCAAACGGTTTCCTGTAGCAGTTGTGGGTGTGAATCACTCTACAGTCCCTCTGGATGTGTTTTTGAGTACAGAGATGCAATACTGGGATTAATTTTGTTTTGATGAGGAAAAACTGTCAAGCAGCTTCTCGTTTTGAAAAATTAAAGCTGGGTTGGGAGTTGGGCACAGAGCTTGTTTCTTCGTTACCAGCTTTCTACAGAAGAGATCCACTTTAAGGCTTGCTCCCAAGATTTCCATGATCTGAACCTTTAATTTCTTTGCCTTGTGTCTCTGGTTCTGAGTGTCCTCTTCTGCTGGCATCTCTTGCAGAGCTGCAGACAACAGATTTGGTAACCATCACGTGTGCCTTGTACCTTATGTGTGTGGCAGATTCATGGGAAGGTTGTTTATGGCTTGTGCAGTGTGTGTATTTGTGGGGATGAGCCAACGTGTGCCACTCGGGTAGGTAAGCACAAACATTTTCACGCTTGTGAGTCGAAGACTGTGTGGTTCCTCTGCCATGTGCCTCTTGCTGTGAACCAGTGCTGTTTCTCTAAGCAGATGGTAAACAGCAAGTTTGATTCAGGTAGGTGGAAGTACTGCTGCCTGTTTCTTGTTCTCTGATTCCTATAAAATGCTGTAGTATCTTCTGGCCTTCAGCAGCATCTGTACGGCACAATGCAGCGCTAAACTGAGAGGCAAGTCAGAGAAATCTGGGCTATCTCAGATGACGGAATCAGAGCACTCCCCTCGGTCCAGGCTAACAAACCGAGCCTTCCCCCTGTGCTGGCTGGTGCAGGTAGAGCACGATGCTGGCAGGGCTGGACTGCTTCCAGTATGCGCTGGCTTGGGTGTCTCTGCCTGCGTTGTGCAGTGTATGCGTGCATCCCACTTAGCTCATTTCAGAACAAAGGGATGCAAACAACCAGTAGGACAAGGGTCTTGTGAAACACCACAGTGTCTTATTCCATCATTTCCAGGCTTCCAGATGAACCATGTCTGCTCATTGCTGCCCCTGCCCTCAAATAAAAAGATAGTTTTATTCCAAGGGACCCTCCTTTTTAGCTGAAGTGATTGAGAACTGAAGCAAAACCTCCCCAACAGGGACACAGGGCAGCATGTGCATCGCCTGCATTTATTGCTGCTGCTGCTGCACTGAGTGCTTGCTGGCTGCCCGTCTCTGCAGAGAGAGCTTGGAGCTTTACGCAAAGAAATGCTAGAAGAGGCTTAGCAGTGATCACCACAAGGCTGGTCTGCTCATGGAGGATCGGGGACACTTGGGCAGAGCACAGCCCGTGCAGTTTGGATGATTTTGGAATCCTTGAGAGGTGTTGAAGGACCTCTCCTGATACCTGGGACCTGTTTTGCAGAGGTTCCAGTGCAATGAGGAAGGGCTTTAAGGAGCTGCTTGTGCTGTACAAGTGCACCTGACTTTGGGGGTAAATATGCAGGTGTTGTGGGGTCACCTATAGTGCTGTGTTTGGCTGTGCTACTGTGCGAGTGGGTGGATGTGCTTGGCACCCACTGGGTCTAGATCACCCTCTTCTCCCTACATGGAAGTGCTTGTATCTGAGCTTTTGGACTGATGCTGCTTCTACTTCCCAGTCTGTTTTCCAGCTGGCTTCCCAGCATCAGCTCCTCATTGCACACCCCTCCCTGAGATACCTGACTTGGCAAAGATGTGGAGCAGCTGCAGGTCCTGGGGGCTGTGGGCTGAGCGAGAGCTGTAAGTGCTCAGCACTTCTTCAGCTGATGCCACTGGTGTAGGTGCATGGCACGTGGGCGTGCTGACCTAAGTACACTGCAGGTACACAGCAGGGTGCAGTGATGGGGCAAATGTCCTTTGGGCTGCTTCATGAATGCCACCTGCATGATGAGACTATTGCTAAGTGAATCAGATTGTTCCCTTGGCTGTTCATGTTCCAAGGAGGCAGTACTTTGGGAGACATACTGACATGACTCTCACAAATGTACCCAGGTGGGTTTATGGGCCTCTTCTGTCTTCATTCCCTCTCTGATGCTTGCTGTTCTCCCAGATTTTTTTTGCAAGCTTTACCTTTCAGTCTCCACCTCCAGAGCTCTATCTGTCTTTCCTTTGTCAGCAGTAAGCCTGTGCTAATCACTCTTTCCTAGGAAGGCATTTCAGAATATTTAATGGTTTCTAGAATACGGATTTCTGAAAAGATCAGGCTCAGTATGCCAAGTCAGGATATACCCAATGTTAACATAGTTACTAGGGTACCTTGCTGATCTGGAAGGTTCCAGCACTCTTTTGGTTCCCAAACCCACCTCAGTAGGAGCAGGGGCTGGAGCATGTTGCTGTCTTGGGGAGAGGAAGCTTTTCCAATTCCTTGTTCCAAAACTGCACATCCAACAGGAAGGATGTATTTCTCAGGAGTGTTGTTACGCTATGATGCTCTGGAGATTAGACAGACTGAATGTCTGGAGTGGGTATGTGATTATGATGCCTTTAGGTATGTGATTATGATGCCTTTAGGTATGTGGTTATAAAGAGACCTGCCAAAATCCAGAGTGCACAGAACTTCAAGTATTGCTGGATTCCAGCTGCAAAGTGTTAGCAGGGCTCCTTAGAAAATCTGCATTTGATTCAGCTGTGAAGGTTACCAGCAACTGCAGAATTAGTGATGAATGCATTTGCTAACTGTGCCATTAAGAAATGAGCAATGGGCAGATGGAGGAAGTAAGCGCAGAGCTGCTTTGAACGCGTACCATCCCTATAGGCTTCATCTTGCAGAGGCATAGACGAGAACCAGAAGCTATAGGGTGATGTTCTTTAACTTATGTGAAAGACAGGTCAGTCTGAGGAGTTGTACCACTCTTTTCTGAGCTTAGAAATCTTTGCATTCTGCTTTTTTCTTCATGAATACTATGCAGTTTCCTTTCAGTGAGACCTAGTAAGAGATTTTGGGTTTTTTTCTTCTTTGAGACTATTACCATCCAATTAACATTCCTAAACCCTCACTCGGTTACATGCAGTTAAACGCATGTTGCCTGCATCCTCCCCCGCTTTCCCAGAGGATCAGGGATCCCTGCAGGTATTCAGATCAAGACGTTGACTGTTTCAGAGCCTTCCTGAGTGGGAAGTGACAGCTGAATAGCATTTTGTTTAAGCGCCTTCTGCAAGGACAGCACCAGTTAGGGCTCGGGGAGCCCCAGTGTTACTTTTCCTGAGGCACACTCATGGGTGTTTCCATTCCTTTCCTTTGCTCGAGATGGTGCTGCGCACCGAGGGACCCCTTCCTGCCTGCTCTGCTGTGAGCAGTAACTGCTATGGGGCAGGCAGTCCTCTCCAAGAGCAACTCTTTTGTGCTAAAATCTGAGGAGCTCAGTTACTGGGCTGTTGAAACCAGGACTGGTTTTACAAACCTGCCAGGTCAGAAACCTTGTTATTAGAGAGGCTGTGTGGCCAGTAGCTATTGGGCTTATAAAGCACATGCACCAGCTGAGATTCTGTGTGTCCCTGTGGTTGGTGCTGGGCCTGGACTAGCAAGAGCCCCAGGAAAGGGGAGAGGTAATGCTGAGAGCTGTTGTGCCGTGGGGACAACACTAGGCTCTGGCTATGGGGAGCTTTGGAAGATCCCTTAAACTGTATGAAGGGTGAAACCTTCTCTGGAAAAGCCTCCTTGCATCCTCCAGAGACATGTTTCCTGCCCAGTAATAGGGTGATGAGCACCAGCACTGGAAGAGGGTTTTTCCTTCTGCTGCTCCCCTAGCGCTGCCTGGCCAGCCCTCGCTCAATGTCACAAGGCTACCAGGGTTCATCACCAACAGTTAAAGACTCTGTGTTAATCGGGAATGTCAACCACAATCCTGAGGACCRGGTCTGCTTCTCAATCCATCTCTAAGTGTAAAGGAGCCAAAGAACAAGGAAAATGCTGCACAGCCTCTTCTATCCAGCTCCCCAGGAAAAATACGATACAAGAACCAAAGTGGTAGAGAACAGTGCCAAGCTATTTTCCATGCTGTGTTGTCCTTTCCGAGTCCGTAAGTGCAGCCATAGCAAACCAGCCATCCGTGTACTCTCACACCCCATTTTGGGGGCATTCTCTGTGCCAGCAAACTGAGCTGTGGCTGGCAAAGTAATCACTTGGGCAAGTAGTGAAAACAGATTTTTCTCCCAGTGCAGGTATATAGAACTGGTTCTGATGCTTAAAATGAGACTTAAGCACGTCTTTAACTTTATTCAAACAGCCCTGTTATCCTTGGCTAGCACCTTCCTCAACAGAACTATATAAAGTAGAAAATTAGCCCTTCATCTCCATATAATATTGAAGGAAAACTGTATTAACAAGGTTTGGTGGAAATGCAGTTGTTTAGAGCTTCTTCACATAGACAGGCATCTTATACACACCCACATGGAAAGTGTAAGTGCTTCTGGCTTTTGTCACTGTTCCTGACCCTATCTCTTTCTGAATTACCTTGCTGCCCCATTTTCTGGTCCTCTTTTCTTTAGCTGCTCTGTCCCACCTTTGGTGCATAATCTCCCCAGCCCGTGGTCTCACCAAATCTAATAAAGATGGTCAAAATTGTTCTAGACAAGTCAGAACAGTTCCTGCAGAGCCAGGAGGCACCTGCTGCAAAACCAAAGGGTCCTCATTTGTGTGGATATTCCTGGTCAAAAGCTGCTGGCAATGCAAATTCTGCCAAAACAAACCATTTATTGAAATCAGCAGTTGAATGGGAAAGTGTTGATTTCAATGAAATTTTTCAATGGTGGTGTGGGGAGGGGAGAGGGAAGCCAGGAATGTTTTTTTTTGCTTTTGGCTAGTGTTTGAAATTGCCTTATTAAAAAAAAAATCAATTAAATCGTGTTGTATAATATGCAAGTTTAAGTGAAATGAAAGGGAAAAGTTGAAAGGAAATCTGTGGAGGAGCTGCTAATTGAAGGAGTTTTGAATTTGCCTTGTAAGAAACATCAACATTTTAGCTGTCCTTGTTGTGATTTGGAACAAGTCTCCCCTAACTTCTTCTGTGGGAATTTCCCACAGAACAGATGTTCAGCCTCTTAATTTGTGCTTCATCAGCAAATACTTGAATTTCCAAGACTGCATGTCCCTTCTCAGCTGGAGGGTGGCAGGAGCCAGAGGAGCCATGCTGAATCAGGGCTTGTCTCACCAGAGGTGTAGGTGTGCCCATGCCAGAAGGCTCCTGCAGCCTCTGGTAAGCGTGTGCTCCTATGGTGTGAAGGCTGCACTTCCCTAGGTAGCATCCTGATCAAATAAGGCCCAAGCACACCGGCAAATGCTCACATGCACAAAATTAATCCATGCACTGGTATTTGCAAGGATTTTAAGTGAGTGATGGGGAAGAAGGTAAAGGTAACACATCTGAAGTATGCTCTATGCAAGGCAATGCTAGGACCCAACACTATTTTTTTTTTCTTCTTCCTGTGCCTGCCATTAGTGAATATCTTGCCAGAACAAAAGCTGAGGTGGGTGGATAAGGACTTGTAGTGTCTGGCTCTCACCTTCTGCCTGTGTGGCAGCTCACGTCCACCTAGAGCTGTACTGAGCTAAAAAGCAAGGATCAGGCACAGCATCCAAGGAAGACTGTAGGGCCAGTGTTGTGGAGTGACCAGGGGTAGCTAAATGCAGAATTGTGGCATAACACACGACCCAGCCTGGCCTTGTGCCCCTTCTCCTCTTCCGGTTGTCTGTGGCAGGGGTTGCCAGATACACATCGCTGCACATACATGATATACATGATCTCCAGGTGTTTCCATCATGCTCGGCTGAGCTCCCTCTGCATGGGATTTCTGGTGGGGGTTCCCATCTCCCATGTCTGTGTGCAGAAACCCCTGCTCCTTGGTAGCACTTGCATAGCTCACCTGCCCTCTTCATCCTGGGGCACTCTCCGCTAGCTGAGAAATGCCATTCAGGTGRTGGGGTTTGGCCTTCAGCCCAGCATCTCCTTCATTGCTGGAAGGAGCTGCCTGAAGCTCTGCAGTGTTGGTGCCTATTGAGTGGGGAAATCCAGGGGTCAGATTTGGCTGGCAATAACATCTTGCCCTGGTTTCTGCAGGCTGTGATTGAAGTGAGCCTTCATTTACAGCTTTGGGGGCTCACACTGGCCAGTTGTCCCTGGCTGCCGCGGTGCTGAGCCTCTGCTGGGCTGAATCCCATGTGTGCCAGACATGAGGTGTCGTGTTGGGGAGTCATCATGACAAGCTGTATTTATACAGGCTGTTGCTTGGCAGTGCTGTTCCAAGGTGCATCAACATAATGAGAGGCATAAAAGGGGAAGGCAGTTAAATGTGCAATAACATCACAATAAAAGTAAAACTGAGCATTAATGAAAAATTTGAGCATACTAAGTGCAGTACAGTTGAACACTCCCACTACCTTGGGCCTCAGTGTCCAAACTTAGTAATAATTTCTGGCAGTGTCATTACTGGATTAAATGAGGGCCTAACTGTCCAGGAAAAGATGTTTGGAAAAAATGGGTCTTGAGACTTTGCAAGTGTTTCTGCTGTGTGGGTGTCCCCAAGGCAGCACAGGTAGTGGGGGGAGCTGGGAACCGCTGCAAGGGGAGGGTGGTGACTGAGAGTACGGGGTGAGGAGGAGGAGGAAGCGATGGGTGGAGGAAGAACCAGTGCAGTCATTTTGGAAGTGCAGCTATGCACTTGCTGCCAGGTGCTGAAGCACCTGGGGAGCTGCTGGATGTGCTGTGAAGATGAGGTGAGGGTTTGTATGTGTATGTACATGCTTGGCTCTGACCACGCTGCGACTGTACATGCATGCCCTGTACATGCTGCGACTTCCCCAGGGCTAGCAGTGCTGCAGGGGATGCTGCTGCCTTTGGTCCCTAGGGGGTCTCTGGGACTTCAAATACAGGACTCCAGAAATACTGACTGCTGGCTAACATGGATGAACTGCTGGGAAAAACTGAACTAAGTGGATTGCTTTCCTCCTAGTAAATAAAATCTCTTTTCTCTTCTCTCCTTCCCCTCTGCACCCACCCTGGCAGGTTTTGGAGGCTTGCTTGCCGGTCACCGCGTGCTGACGCCATGGCACTGAGGCTCCCAGGAACGGGGTCACTCTCTCTTGTTAGCCTTGGAGCCCTAGTCCTGGTTTTGGCTCTCCCTGCTGATGCTGGGTAAGGTGGTGAGCGCTGAGGCTGTTGGCCAAGGCTGCAGTCCTCTTGCTGTGCTTAAATATCCTGGGGCCAGTACCTGCATGAAGTAGTCCAGGGCAAAGCACTAAAAAGCGTCTCTGCTGTGTTTGACCCTCCCCTTGTCCCCATCCCCGTGCCTTTCACCCAGGGACTGTTCAGTCCCTCGTGGCCGAGCTGACTGGTTACATTAGCATTATTTGAGGTGCTCTCACTAAGGACAGTTGTCAGCATTTCTTGCAACAAAACCAATTTTCAGATTTGGCCTCKGCACAATTCACTCTGGGCAAGGACTTGGCTTGGATGAGTTTTAACCTGGAAGAGAGACTCCCCCTCCCTTTGATTTTTTAATACTCTTTTAAAGAAAAGAAAATGAAACTGCTTCAGATGTTTGGCTGTTCATGGTATAACGATCCACGAGCAGCACACCTGATCTGCTGTAGCCTGGGGGGCGGCTCTGGCCAGCCCTGGCTGGGCATGCTGCTYGCCCTCTGCCTGGGCTGGTGTCCCTGGGCGTGCAGGCTCCAACTGTCCTGGCACAGAGAGCACTGCCGCCAGCCTCGCCTTCCCAGCCTCTGGGAGCCATCGGGAGAAGATGAAAGCCTGTTAGTCCGTGACAGGTTCTGCAGCCCTCCTCTGCATCCCGCTGGAGCCTCTGCTGAGGCTTGGTGAGCTCAGAGAGCCCTTCGAGGAAGGGAGGCAGAGACACCCCCAGCACAGCCTGCCAGCCGCGGGGAGGGAGGAGCTCTGCGCAGAGGGAGAGAAATGCAAATAAAACATGACTTCTATAAAAAATTTAGAAAAGCCTTTAGAGTGCTAGGTACGGACACTGAAATGCTGTCTGCTGAGTTACAAGTCCAACAGCTATCAAGGATTTTCATGCATGAAAAGATGTCAGTGCTGCCACTCCTACTTCACCCACGCACCACTCAGTGTGCAGCAGTTTGCCCAGCTGCGCGCTCCCACCCTGTCCTGCCCACGCCACTTCACCTGCTTCGATGTAACTTTGCATAAGCAAATGCATCCCAAGCGTGCCTTGACATGTAGATGCTGACCCTCCTATCGACGTACCGCTGCCTGCCCCGGCCTGCCTTCATAGGGCACCGGCCTCTCGCCTTCTCCTCCAGCCTGCTGGGGCTGGCTCCCCATCTCCATGCTGGCTGCGGGGGGGCGTCAGCAGCGCCTGTGCCTGCAGCCCTGCCTCTGCCTTCCCCACCGCTGCCCTTTTGCTTCCCATCACATATTCACTGATGCTGCTGCCACTGCTCCCTCGCCACCTGCCATGTGGGTATCGCTCTGGTCCACGGGAGGATTTGTTTCCTAAATTGTGTACGAGGGGACCTTTGTTTGGAGGTTAGCGTGCTGATGTGGCAGCCAGCTCTCCAGAGAGCATGTGCACAGGGATGGGTGGTGAGGTAATGACTTTTCCTCAAGCATATCCTAATTAAATTTGCTGTAAACCTCTGTSTTCCCTGCCTAAAGGCTTTTAATTATTTTAAACCCGTGATCCCCATACCTCTTTGTAGTTCCTTAGAGTTCTTCATTGGGGCTTTGAGAGAGATAAATGAGACCTGTTTTTACACCTTGCCAAAGGGCAGCTTTAGCTTTATGTTAAGGTTAGGTGAGCAAGCCCAGACCTCGGCTGGACTGGGGAATTAGCCCAAATCAGGTGCCAGGCAGAGGTACTGCTGGCTCTCCCCTGCCTGCACCTTTCCCTTGCCCTGCCTGCGCCACTCTTTCCCCGGCGCCTGCTGAGTGAATCCCACACTGCTCACATTGAAGTCGAAACCTCAAATGTCAGGCTAAGTAAAACAGCTTTGAAATTTGTAAACTCATTTTTCCCATCACTGCGGAGACTCCACCAGGAGTTCCTTCACAAAAATCTGATCTCTCGCTCTTTATATTACAGGTGATTTTTAAAGATAGCTTATAAAACATTAATGAATGAGTTTTCATGAGCATGCTAGCTATTCATAAGTTATAGATGGTTATATACCCATCAGCAGACACTGGTACAGATTGCTTTTAACCATGACATCTATTGAAAGCTGGTGCAATTGAAACCTCACTAGTTACAGTAGGCATTTGTTAAATTCCTCAAAATTCTACTTACCTGCAGGGAGTTCAGCTATTTCAAATATTTCAAGTCCAGATGAAGAGCCAAAACCAGTGTTTTGATTTGAATGGGAATTCTTGAAGGCTGTGATGCAGTTCATAATATCAGCAGTGTTTTGATGTTTCAGATCTAACAGGTGGCATTAGGTCTGGGACAGGTGTTTTCCCGACCGTGCCTCACCCCCCCATACCCTATGGGAACTGCAGTTTAAGCACTTTATTACCCTCATTGGGCTCTTGTAGACTGAGCTTCCTGGCTTGACCACTTCTCCCACAATAGCAGGTACTGGTTTGCTAAAAACCAGAGACCAAGCGGCCTTGTGAGAAGTGGGATCCGATCCCTGGAGAAGCGAACCTCAAGCACTTGAAATGCAATTTCCCAGAGTGTTTGGTCATTGATGCCGACGCAAATTAATGTCAAAATTGCCTAAAATGGAATGTTTCAATTAGCTACAGCATGCTGAATAGTATTGATTCAGCCTGACTAAAAATACCCATAGCCTGCTCTCAATTTTTCCTCTTTTGCTAGAAAATACTTTTTGCTCTTCTTTTACCTTACAGAAGCTGGGTTTTCTGTTGGGAGAACATTTTGATAGAAAACTCCAAGCCAGCTCTGCTACTTGTCATCCTACTGACCCTTCACAGAGTGTTTACAAATGGACCAGTAGTGTCAGGGGTAACTAGTCTTACCAGATGGGATGTAGCAGGATTAAGCTTTGAACTCCTTAAATGATATTCCTCTTTCTGTTTTGTTTTTTTTTCCCCCCAATTACTTCCTGATGCATGCTTAAATCAGTGGCTGCACACATCAACCGGAGCAAGAGAAAATGAGGCTGGGGAGGAGAAGGAAAGGGGCAGAAGTGTTAGAAAGCAACAGTTTAGGGGCTTCTCTTCCCCCAGCTGTGGGGAGTGGGACTCTGCTTCAGAGGGTCACAGGTGTCCTCCCTGGCCCTTGCACCCACATCTTGCACCACCGGTGTCTCTCTAGTTTGCCGCATTCGTGGTCTTCATCTGGGCAGTGCTCCCCAGTCACTTATCTGTCCGGTTAGTGGCACAGGGCTGATTGGCCAGTCGGGGCTGCCCTGCTCCCGAGGGGCTCCTGGTGCAGCTGCTGAGGATCCCTCTGCTCCAGCAGCCTTTTTTCCCCCTGCCTGGCTGGGCTTTCTCAGCCATCCCGCTACCTGTCTGTGCCTCTCAATCTTTTTTTGGCCTTATTGCTGTCTCTTTTATTTCCTCTTCCATCTTCCTTGCAATCTCTGCATCTCTATAGATTTTTTCTTTTGGTTTTCTGTTATTTAATCTTCTGCCTTTCCATTTGTTTTGGTCCTAACAGCTATTTCTGCTGGGGAAAGCTGTGCTTGGAGCCACAGCACTGGTACTCTGTGTTGTCTGAAATCTCTTTTAGAGACAGCCAGTTTCAGAAGGATTTGCAGGCTCCTTTTCTGATGATTGAAAGGGAGACGCAAAATGCAAATGTATTATTTGAGCCCCTTGGGCTTGCAAAACTGCATTGAAGATTTTGTTTGGTGAGATGAGCTTTGTTTGAGAAATTTACTACTTATTTTATTCCACCTGGGGCAGAAAATGCCCCAAGGAAATCATCTTATTTGGGGGCTTCCAGGCTTCTTGCGTTGAGCAGAGATAGGAATGTGAAAACTCATTTGGTTTTATAAACAGGGAAAGTTCAACAAACYACAGAAATGGTTCACAAAGAGTTTTAATGACGGACTCAGGCTTCAAGCCTGCTTTACTGAATTCCTACTTTTCTGTCTCCCTTCCCTCTTCCCAGGAGCAGAGAACTTGGAAATGGCTCGATATGGTAAATAACTGGCATAACTTCTTCCATGCTGCCTATAAGGAGATCCTGGCATTGAGTAACTGAGGTTACCACAGCCTCTGTTCATAAAATGCTCTTTCTTAGGGGCAGGCGAGGAATGCTGGGGCAGGGGAAGGCTGCCTGAAAAAACAGGGCTCCTAAACCGCTACCCATGGTGCTGCTGGCCCTGAGCATGGACAGGTGGGGAGGGGGCAGTGGGGATGCCTCAGCTTCCACAGTGAGGGCTGCGGTGGCAGAGGCCGGAGGGGAGTTGATTCAAGATGCCCTGTCGGGAGTCCTGCAAGCACATTGCCTTATCAACAGGTGTGCCCCATCCTGCAGTTCAGGGCTCACTGCAGCACAGGCTGGAGCATGAGCCAACATCCCTTCATTTCCAGTTCAGAGCATGTAAAGAGTAGGTTTCTCTTCTGATTATGTTTTTTCCTCTTTTTTTCCCCCGCGTGCCAGGCTTTCTCAGAAGCATGTTTCAGACGTCGTCGATGACAGCAAAGATAACATCACCATTTTCACCCGCATCCTGGACAGGCTGTTGGATGGATACGACAACCGTCTGAGACCCGGACTTGGAGGTCAGTTGGGTGGAGAGATGATGTTTTCCACAGCTGTGTAGCTTTAGAAATGAGAGGCTGCACAGATGACTTTTTAATAAGTCTGGTGCTGTTGGGAGGAGAGGCTGGTTCAGTGCCAGAGTCAGTCTGGTGCTGGTTTCCCCATTTTGAGTCCGTGCTATCTTGTTATTTGATATTTTGTGAGATGAGAGGTGCAAGTCTGACTGCTGTGGTCTTCTATGACATTACATTGATAGGCCTGTAGATGGAGCAAATATGATTAAACTTATTTCTGCTACTTTTATAGGCATTACCGTTTCAGAAATGATGATACTACCAGTTTGCAGGACCTTCAACTCGTGTTGGTGTTGCTTTTTAGTCAGTGGGCTTTGCTACAGAGTCTCTATCTTGACATCTTCTCAGTTATTTCCTATGTATCTGTCACCTGGCAAGCTCTTCTCTGTGTGCCGGTCTGGGCACTGGGCAGTCAGACAGGCTTTGCTGTCTCCTGAGCTGCTTTTAACACCACTGGCATTATAGCTACTGCTGCTGAGTTTCTCTCCAAGCACCTACAGATGTTTAAGGTGCTTTAGAAAGCAAAACCATGGTAGTCACCTTCCCTCCAAATGCTTATGGCATACATTTAGCATGATGCAAGGAGGCAGAAGCAACGGGGAGATGGTGGGGAAGACAGACGTGAGCTTTCTTGGTGAGATGAGGGAGACATGGGCCTGTGTGGTTTCTTGGTGTGTTGTTGCCAAGGGGCATTGCTGTGGCAGAGAAGATGACCCCTCTCAGGTGCCAGCGACTGTGTGCCACAAGGGCTGCTGAGGTGATGTCCCTGCACTGCTCTGAGCTCTCCTGCTCGGCTGCAAAGGTGTGCTGCTGGACCATGATTCCCACCAAAAGCTGAAGTCACCGTGTGCTCCCCCATTCCCTGTAGGTCCCGCTGCCAAGGGAGGTTGGGAACAAGCTTTCCTGAGCTCTTGCATGCTGATGGGGGCTCCGGTGATACGGTGCTAGCCTGGAATTGCACCCTCCGTTCCTCAGAGCAGCCTCGTTGTCTCTTCCCAGCCCCACATCCACCTCTGTGCCATGGCCCTCTGCCCTGCACCTGTCCAGGAGTACTTTGATCCCAAGCAGAGACCATGCAAAATCTGGGGAAGAAGGGTTTCTCCAGTGAGCATCCTCACCTCTGATGGGCTGCCATGCTCTGATGGCCTACCCGGACAGGAAAGGGTTACTGTGTCTGCATAAGCCATCCATCAGATTTATTGCTTTTGTTGCTTGTTTCTTTCCCCCAGAATTAACTGCGGTCCCACTAATAGCTTTGCTTCCTCAAGTCTCCCCGATGGCTGTATTGATTTAACTGAAACGAGTTCTGAAAGGGGACTGAGGGGGCATTTATGTTCACCGTAGGTTTGGTTGCAGACAACCAYGTGCAAAGTATTAACAAGAGGACTCCCAGGAGCCTCTTGCTGGGGACGTTAAAACCTTTCATGGAACATCTCTGCTTGGTTGCTTTAGATCCTTTAATAACATGCTTAACATAATAAATTGCCTTTGCCTGAACCAGACATTGGATGTTTAAAGGCTGCTTTTACCTCTGATTTCCCCTCATGGAGCACTCTTGTGGACCCAGATGGGAGGTTTTGACAAGGGCTACAGGTTTTGGGGGCTCTTGGCTGGCAATGAGTTGTCCTCAGTGTGTGTGTGTATGGGGCAGCCTGGTGAGCCAGGCTCTCCCCACTTTTAGCTGGACCTGTTTTCCCCAAGTGTGGGCTTTTATTCCTTGGAGATCTGTCAGGGCTGCTATCAGGAAGAGCATTAGAGGGAAAGACCTTTCCCACTGCAGCTGGTGGCCAGAGAAGCGGAAATGGTCCTGCTGCAGACTCCAGACTTAGGGGTTAATCAAATAGCCTGGGGTGATAGTCAGCAAGAGATGGGCTCCTGCTGTCCAAGGTTATGTGAGCTCTGTGAAAGGGATTGCTTTGCTTCAAATTAGCAGCTGTGCTGCTGTGTGATTCAGTGACTTACAAGGTACATTGGTTTTCCTGTGAGACAGCACTGGGCAGTCCCTGTAGACCAGGACTGGCTTTCCCTGTTTCCCTTGGGAATATCTTCCACTTGCTTTTCTGAAGATGTCAGGCGAGAGCATCCATTAGCATCATGCAGTCCTGCTTTGGTGTCCGTGGAAAGGGCAGACGTGGTGGTATTGTGCCCATGCACAGGCTAATGGAAAGATGGACTGGCCTAAATTGTGGGTAACTGGGAAGGAGGACATGCAGGCTCCCTTCTTGGCCTTGGTTTCCCTGCTCTGTATGAGACAGATGCCCCTGAAAACACTGGGTTGAGATACGAAGGGCTGAGCGGGGTGCAGGGCTGCAGCACCTCTTGGGGCTGTGCGGTGCTACTTGTGCCCGGGCGCCTGTCCCCTGCGTTCAGCAGAGCCATTTCCTTGTGTGCCGGGAACTGAGCAATGTTTGTTTAGGCTTTGGGAAAAGAGACTGTGTAAGCAACAGAGTGTTGATGTGGTGACTTCTCCCCTCAAGATAGCCTCTTTGTATTTATTTTCTTATCCCCTCTGTTTTCACCATCTGCTGCCACCCACTCTAATAGCTCCCATGCCAGAGCTCCTCTTCCTACCAGGATGCTGCACACACAAACTGAAGCAAACCAGTGCTGAGGCTGCTCAGGAGTGCCYGGCACTGCAGAGCCAGGCTCCAGGTGAGAGCGGTCCTGTGCCTTGCTGCTGCTCCTGCCCCCAGGAGGTGGCTCAGGACATCCTCTCCAGCAAGGAGTCCTTGCAGTCTTGACGGCAAGTAGAGGTTTGTGAGCATACTCTAGGCTAGCTTAGAAGAGGAAAGGGGCAGGGGGAAGGTGGCTGTCAGACCCCTCCTTCTGCAGGAACGCCCCATAGCACTGGGGACGTGACCACTGGTGTCACAGAGAAGTCTTCCGTGGCTGGTAGGAGGTTTGTCCCTATCTCTGCTAGGTGAGCTGGGGCTGGCTTGTTTTAGGGACAGAGCCGAGTTTTTTGTTTGGCCCCATGACCACTGATATACAGTCTGGGCTTGGGGAAGAGTGGCCTCCACTCCTGGTCTGGAGCCAATCCTCTGCCCAGCCCAGTGGGGGCTGCGGTGAGAGGCATCTATTTATAGTTCTCAAATTCTTTTTGCTGGGACTCCCTGCAGAGCTGGCATGTGGAGAGGCCTCAGTTTTGAACCTGGAGCTTGCCTTGCTTGCAAGAGTAGGAGAGAGGAGATGTGGCCAGGAGAAAGAGGTAGAACTGGCTGACAAAGGGAAAGACATGGTATACCCAAAAAGAAGAGATGCTCAAGTAGTGGGATGTGAGCGATAGGACCATGAGTGATCCTCCAAGAATGACTGATGCACAAAAATACCCTGTATATCCTTGTGCTGCTTACTGTGAAGAGTGATTGAAGTTCTGCAATCCTTACACAGCCAGTGTGATGCCCAGCACAGTTACCATGAGAGGGGATGCGGTGGTTGGGTTGTTTGAGGTTCAGTGATGGTCCCTGTGCAGCTGTACCTCCTGCAGCCTTATTTCCTAACTGATGAAGTTTGGGTCCATTGTGCTGCAACCAAAACACAACCATCTTGTGAATGCCTCGGGAGGGGCAGGATGGGAGGTTTCCAGACTTGCCCCAGCCTCTTCCTTCCTTACAGCCTTGAGAATCCTTTTAACGTGCTTGGGCAATACAAAGCTATCGGGGAGCACTGTACTGCTCAGGGAGGAGGCACGTGGAGCCTTTCCGTAGCTGTTTACAAAATAGGGTAGGGATTTCTTCCAGCTCAGCCAGAGACTGTCTGCTTCATGGGGGCCAGRGGTGTGTCTGAGGTGCTATTTGCTGTAAGGATGAGGAACCCAGAGAGCATCTGGAGCAGTGGTGGACGAAGTCTCTGTATTGGGTGGTTGGGGGAATTCTGTGCTCCAGAAAAATGTTGGCCTTTTCCAGGGGATGCCAAGGAGGAAAAGATTTTGCCCAAGGAAGAGAAGGAGAGAGCAGGCTGTTCTGTTTTCTAAAAGATGGGCTGTAAACTTTCTAGATAAGCCAGTTTCTCCAATTGCAATTAAAAAGTAATTTGTACCATGTTAAGCAGCTAGGCTAGGATCGATCGGTGTTATCCCTCCTGGATGCAGCAACACTTACAAGGTAACTCACGATATTTCCTTGAAGCTTCTACCACATGTCTCTGGAGTCCCTAAATAGCTGACTAGGCCCAGCTGAGGGAGCGGTGGCTGGCAAGCATCCTGCCGGTCTGTGTCCACATGATGTGCTTCTGGACAGTTGAGGGTTAGGAGCGTACTGAAGTTTTCAGAGCGTGGGATTTACTGGGACCAGCAAACACAGGCAACTGGATTAAAGCAATGCAATTCCCTAGGCAGAACAAGCCACTTGGCCCCTTTGGTTTCTTCTTCTTTGGGGACAGGGCACAGTGCCCATTCCTTGTCCTCATAGCAGCAAGTGCATCCCATCCAGGCAGAGGGGAAGCCCCAGTGTGTACCTTCACAACTGGGTATATCTGGAGAGTGAAAGCAACCCAGGCTCGTGGCTGCCTCCTCTTCCTCATCTCCACTGGGTTGCTTTTTGTGGCTTGGTGTCAGCATCCCCCTGCCCACATTGGGCTCGGCGCAGATGCCCTTGGGCTTGAGCAGGTTTTGGTGTGGTCAGGCTCTGCTGCCCACAATAGGACTCAAATCAGGGATGCCCGACATGGGCCTATGATGCCTTTTATCTGGCCTTACTATGTCAGCTCTGCCCTGCTAATGGTTTTGATCTGTAGCCACCTGTTAATATTTATCCTGCTGATGTATTCCCTTTACTCTTTTGTAAGTGAAGCACACCTCGATTGGAGTTTTTCTTGTCTCTTCTTTCTGCGGTGCAGTGTTTCTTCCTGCTTTTTTAATGACGGTGTAGTTTGGCGGGATGGCTTCTGAGCAAGCGAGAAACACCTATATCCCTGTCTTTCCACCTGTATTTCACTGATTCAAGTGCTGACGGCCAAGAGGTTTTGGACTTGGGTTCAGAGCGGCTCCCTTTAGGTTGAGACATTCCCGTGAGATGCTTGGTGTGTTACACCTCAGTGTATCTGTCATTTTATCCTGACCTCCTGCAGGTAAGAGCTTGTCCATTATTATGTGAGCATTAAGGCAGAGGGGCTGAAATAGTGGGAATAATTAAATTATAGAACTGCCTTCTCTCAAAAGTACAGTGCTCTTCAAGCTGAAACAGTGAGGTCTTATCTGCCTGGCAAGATCCAAGAAGAAATCTGTTTGCAGTGAGAGTAACCTATAATAGTACTAGAAATTGTTAAATTGTCCAGATTGAAGTTTAGAGAACTTTCATTTCCTAAAATCTGGATGAAGTGTTGAAATTGTCCTTTTCTTCTGCGGATAGGTTGCAAAGCCCTGGGGAAGGGACCCTCGCAAGCTCTTTGGGTGCATGTAAACTCGCAGTGTGCAGCAGCCCAGCTTTTGGGTGCTCGGTGGAGGGCAGAGAGGTGGAGGCAGGGCTGTTCTTGGTCCCTTGGCAGAAGCATCGGGCACTGCCTGTCGCTGTGGGGACACCTGAGCGGTGGTGGCAGAGTCCCACTGCAGTGTGTCCCACTCCCCATTGCAGCATAGCTGGTCCCCAGGTGTCCAGGGAGGCCAGACTCAGTCTGGCCTTGAGCTCTTCTGCAGTTTTTTCACCTGTGCGTGATGAAGCTGCCTGTAGTTTGTCATAAACATTATCTAGATCTACTGTTTGTGCAAGAGAAACATTAGATGACAAACCTAGTGGTCCTTTGTGGTTTGTTATGATTTCTAGGGTTTCAGGACTGTGTTTAATCTGTTTTTCTGTCTTAACGTTCCACCTCTCCCAACTTCTCATCTCTTCTCTCTGATCTGACTTCATGCCTTGTATTGATTACTCCAGGGAGGAATTTGATCCTTTCTTAGAAAAAATCCATGTTTTATCTCAGATTTTTGTCTTTGTCTGAGATTCCTTGATGAATTTTAATTTGAAGCTGAGGCATTGCCTGAACAGCGTTTTCTTCTATTTACCTTTCTGGGCAACGGGGACCCTGCTCTGACTCGTCAAACTTCTGAAGTTAAGATCTATGAACAAATTAAAAAAAGGTTGTCTTCCCCTTGGGTGCAGCTCTCCAAAGGCAGCTTTGCCATGGATTTGCACAGCCCTGAAGCTCTCCTCTCTCATGCAGAAATCCCAGTTGTGCTGCTGTTTAAACCCACGGTGTACAGGGAGAGGGAGCTCTGTGTGAAAAGGCATGCACACATCAGAAGGCAAGTGAGGAATACGGGCTTGACAACTATGCCTAAGGGTGAAAGTCTTCTCTTAAATAAGTTATGAATTTGCTTAGGGCAACAAGCCTGTATCAAAGTTTCAGGGATATCACAAACACTCTGGAGCGGTGAGAAACCCATTGTGAAAAGAGATTCATAGCTTTTGATGTGAAACRGCACCTGGGCTTCAGGTCAGCACTGGGTCCTTTGGGGGCATCTCGCAGCTGCCTGTGCCCCCGCAGTGCCGTGGGAGGGAGTGGACCACCACAGTGGGTTCCTGCCCAGCCACCCTCTCCATGGGGCAGTCATGTGGCCAAAGTCGATCGCCAGCGATGAGGCTGTCCTTGGGCTGCGCGCTCCTGGGCTCTCCAGAGGGCCGCAACCAAGCCCCCAGGCTGCTGGGGTTGTGGAGGTGAAGGTGTTTCTCATGCTACTTTGGATGCCTTTTTTTAGATGGTGCCTTCATTTGCTGTGTGTGGTTCCAATGAGGAGTCTGCCCCAAGCTGCTAACCCCTCCATATATCCACGTATGTAGGCAAGAAATAAGATTTTTCCCAAAGGGTGAGAAATTTTTCTAGGAAAGTGAATCCATTTGAAGGAATTTTTACCCCAGTAATTTGTACTGGAGTAACATCTCAGAGCTTCAATGCTACATCAGACACCTGCAGTGAACCAGTGTGAATGTTAGGCAGCTGATCCCTGCCCAAGGGGAAGCTGGTGGGTGCATGTTGGAGACAGGATGACGCTATTTCTTTATAATGACTTTGGAAGGGGGGACCTGATGTTTAAGCATGTTGAACATGTGTTAGATGGTTTTAAGAACATTAGTAGATGATGTTATAGATGGCTATAAACTGCTTGCAAGGATGTCTTTATTGATCTGTTGGACTATGGCAGCTACTCATTTATTAGAATTTCCATTCATTTAGTCCCATGTAAAGGATTTATAATGTGTCTTTGATACGGATTGTGAAATAAGATTTTTTTTTTTTAATTAGGTATTATAGAGTTTAAAAACAACTTTTATTGGTTTATTCTGGGAAGCTGGTGGTGAAACAACTGGTCAAATATTGAGGAAACAGCAGTTATTTTATTCGTTGAGCTAGAGGATAAAATGTTTGCAGCAGTTTGTGTACCTATACAGAGGCACTGATTATGCCTGATGAGGCAAAGTCATTGATCATGTTGGTGGTGAATTTCAGCCCAGTTCCATCTGGAAGAAGCAATCAAATCACATCTACCTGGGCCCCCTGCAGCGGAGGGATTAATGCTGCTGATTCAGACCTGTTAGCTTGTTAATGCCATTTTATTTATTTAAAGGTTATTGTTTGATTAAATAAAAATATTGGAGTGTTCGTGAGGCTCTGGAAGATGCATGGGGCTTTGGTGAGTGAGTTGCTGCAAGACTATGAGCCTAAACCATGCAAGGTCCCTTAACCAAATAGCGTTAAAAGTCAGAGTGAAATTCTCACCCTGTTGCAGTAAATGGCAAAATTCTCACTGGGTCTGGTGGGGCAGGAATTTCATGCAATGATTTCTTTGTCTATGGGTACTAACCTGTAGCTTACTTTAAAAATCTGCCTCTGAAGGACATACAGCTAATGTTTATTAAAAAAAAAAAGTCTTTGTGGAGTACTGGCAATTGTAAGCATAGAGTATAGCCTAGAGAGAGTTTTTAATCTGCAATTTGCATTGTGAGAAAAGGACACCCCGTTCACTTTACCTTCTGGAAGAATATAATTCAAACCAAAGTGATGAGAACAATAGGCATGGAAAAAACATATGGTTTTTTTTTTCTTCCCCCAAACCTGCTGGAAAATCCTATTGATGACAAAGTTCAGATGGAATCAGTGGATGGAATGATTAATGACTGGAGCAAAATAAATTGTGTCTGAAAATTCAAGACGCTATTTCAACCTTGCAAAAGTCATTTCATATGCCTCTTTTTTGGAAGGATCAGTTCTGATACAAGAAACTTTGTCAAGGAAAGGATCTGATGACCGTAAAAAACCCCATAACCACAGCAATTTGCAAAGGGGAAAGTGGCAGAGGCTCTGCACAAAGCTTACTGCACCCATCTGAATTCTTGTCGAGGAAGTTGTTTGTACCCATACAGGCCAGATCAGATTTTTGCAGTCTTGCATTCCTACTTATTCATCTGAAGACATGTCTCCTGGAGAGCTGTGAATGTCACTTTATCCAGTTAAGGCCACTGTCCTGCAAAAAATGAAGGTGCAAACTCTTCTTTCCACAAGTTGTGTTTTCTGTAAAGGGTCTATGCACATGTGGGGATTGAATTACAGGCTTTTTCTGCTTGAAAGATTAGAAGTCTTCCCTTTGGAGAGATGCACCTGGTCTCGCCTGAGAATTTGAAAAAGCCTTTTCCTAGAAAAGGGCCCTGTCAGCTTGCATGAGGAAGGGTTAAAGCACAAAAGGATGAAATCTCCTTTCTTCTTTCCTGATCAATCTAGCCATCATTATGAGAGAAGCTTTCTGATAGCTTCTCTTTGTCATGTAATGTTAATACCATTAAGTCCACTTTGGCAAGGAAAGCAACGTATAATTAATTTGCAAATCAGGAAAGTGGATGTGATTTTTATACAAAAGAGAAGGTCTTTAACTGCAGAAGGCATTGGGTGGGCATGGCCATGCTGCAGATGGGACCTCTGCTCTCCGGACGGGCAGGAGTCCTTCCTCGAGATCCCCTTCCCAGCAGTGGTGTTGGGACCCCGAGGTCCCAGGCTGGGCTGGTTCCCCCATGTGTCCCGCATTGTGCACACACCTTCAGTGGGTCCCAGTTTGCTGCCAGCCAGAAAAGGGATTGAATCTAACAAATAAGAGGGGAACCAGCTGGGACAGGGGTGAGGTTAGGAGTATGCAAGTGCCTCTGAATACCCGCGGAGCAAGTTAGTTGAGCCAGGTGAAAGTATGTTTAAGCCTCTGCCTCCATCCACTGTTCTTTTTTTTTAAAGCCTAAGCTCTATTAGAATTATTGTTATTTTGATGCAGAATGCATTAAAAAGGGAAAAGAAAAAAAACTCAAACCCTATCCGGACTGATTTGTTCCCAGAAAGATGTTTAATTTTGTATGTATAATTGAAAGGGGCTAAATATAGCTGTATTAATATTTATGGGCCTTATGTTGGAGTCAATACAAGAGTTGCTGTTCAAGGCAATTAAGCTTTACCTTTTCACATCTAGGATTTCAGCATTTGGAGATGACATTAGTTTTGTGACCTGCATCCAAGAGAGAAAAGACTAAAAGCATGCCATTATCTGTCGAATATGATACCCTGTATTTAATGCTGTTTGCTGACAGGCAGTTTGTCTCCAGCAAGGGTGATCCCTCAGAAGCAGGGCTGCTGCCTTAATAGGGGGGAAATTGGAGAAATCAAGGCTCAGAGGCTTGCAGGAGAACTGTCCCCACAGCCTATGCTATGTTTTGGGAGGAACTGAGTGACTGGACTATCTCATGGCATCAGAAAGTGGGCATTGCCCATCTCTGCTGCATCGGTAGCTGCTGGGGATGAGGGCAAAATGATTATGGTGGCACTTCATGGACTCCATTTGTCTTCATAACACACTGAAGCTGGGGCATGGGAAACAYGACCCTCGGTAGCTTGTGTGCGGAGGCACATGGGGCAGGGAGGGCTGTTTGCACTCTATTCCTGGGCTTGGGCTATCTGTGCATGTCTGCGGGGCTAGTCACAACCTTCATGTCATTAAAGCACAGGGAAAGCAAATCCTTTCCAGAGATCCGAGCTGCTGTAGGGAGTTTGTGCACGGGGAATTAGGTCGAGGCTATAATGATGAAAACAAGTCAGTTTGCGTTAATAACAAAGGCAAAATGATGATGCACTTGATTTCTAAAGCACTGCCTTTCAAGAGAAGGGTATCACTTGGATAACATGACAAGAGTCCTGGCAGTGGTTGAATTGCCCTGCATTGCTACTTTTTGGAAGCTGCAGCTCCTCACTGCTCCAGTTAACAAAGCAGCTGTTAGACGCTGTAAAATCTCTCACTGATAAGGACTGTCTGAATCCTGCCTTTCTACTAAATTTGATCAATGTGTCAGATTTTTCCTTTCTTCCATCTGGACTTTAATAACTGCCTTTGAGAAGGAGGACTGCAGTAAGGAGCCTCAGACATGGCTGCTCTGTAGCTTCCTCAGGGAGTGAGGGGTTAACCTGCCCTCCCCAGGGCAGATGCTTACAGCCAAGGCTGCAGATGGAGGTTGTCTCAGGGTGAGCTTGGTCCTCATCTCTTCTCCTAGGACTGATGCGCCCCACAAATTTTGAAGCTTTATGTGGGTGTGTTTTGGTTCTTTCACTGGTGCGTTGTGTATTTTGGTAGCTGGAAGCCTTTTAACCCCCTTCAATAAGTGGGAATGCATTTTCCAATGACTTTCATTAGCTTTTGCCCCAATAGCTGCTTATACAGGGAAGGAAAAGCGGAAATCAAATGGCACACCGAGGGAGGTAGAAATAGTGGCCACGCTTTTAGTGGTTGGAAATGAGTTTTCAACTCCAAATAGCTCATCTGAATTCAGCCTTGGCTCTGGGGATTTGCACCCGGTGGTGCTGACCCCAGCAGACCCGTATTACCAATTGCGGATGACATCATCCTTGCCAAAAGGTGTTGCCTTGATAGCAAAACATTGTTCCTGTGTGCCTGAGAGCGAGCCAGCACAGGGCTGAGTCCCACCTCATCTCTGTTCCTGAACAAGGGCAAGCCAAGCTATATATTAAGGAACAAGGAAATTGCACCAGTTAAATTTAAAAAACTCATTTAGCTAAAGCAGCGCAAGCCCCCATGAATATTTATCTGATGTTATGGAAGCATGTGGACTCCCACCTACTTTATTAAATTGATTTTCAATAAAAATGCCAGTGTAAGACRTTTGATTAATGGCTGGCAGGACAGTACAATTAATGTGAAGTCTGGAGTCAGCAAGAAGTGTCCCCTGAGCCCATGTGTCCCTGCTGGAGGCTGGGCTAAGAAAATGTTTCTAAACTTCTCTGAGGGACAACAGCGATATTTATGTATGTGGTTTCCATGATGGGGTGAACAGGAGCTGCTGTTTTGCTGCTGTTTGTCTGGTGCATGGTTTTGCTGAGGGCCGATGTCCTGAACTTGAGCTGGTGTGTGGCTTTTGCTCCCAGTGCTCTGCCTTTTCCTCTGCTTTTCACACCCCTCCAAGCAGGCTGCACCTGAGAATTAAGCACAGCAGCGAGCTTCAGCGATCATGTCGGGTTTCAGTGAGGCTCCCTGGGCCTTTGCATTTAAACATGCCTGGGATTAGCTCCACCAGCCTCCGGATCCGCTCAGCTCCTACCAATTTACCTGCTTGGATTTGTCTCCTGAAGGAAGKCAATTTGAAGCTGTAATGTTATAGCTCTATTAGAGAGCTCTAGCACGTTTCCCGCCGGGACCCCTGCCAGGGCTGGTGCTGCCTCTTTCCGATGAGCTGTTGGGAGCTTGGGTGGGAGAGGCTGAGCGCCGTGCAAGTGAGGGTCGCAGGTGCTGTGGCACCYGGGGCCCGGCTCAGCTGGGGAGCTTGGAAATCCCTGCGGGTGGCGGGGCCTCCCTGCCCCTGGAGGGCAGCGGGGCTGGGGGCTGCCTGCACAGCCTGAAACAGAAACTCTCGCCGGGGCTCTGGCAAAAAGTCTTTGGGAGCTGCTGTGGGTGGGACGTTGCATCTCACTTTCTCTGCAGGGGGTTTCTGAGCCAGACGCATAGGTCTTTCGGGTGTGATGGTTAGGCGAGAACTGCGTGGGAGCAGAGGTGGGTGGCATGCCTCGGCGTGGCAGGGAAGGCAGCGTGTTAGGCAGGGAGGCGGGTCCATCCCTCAGCTCCACACCCATGGAGCCCAGAGAGGTACCGCAACGCTGTGAACCACTGCAACAGGGGTGCCCGAGTGGCACCAGATAACCAACACGTGGGGCACGAATCCTTCCCCCAGCCAGTGTGGGAGCCCCATGCACAGGCTCCTGCGCTGGGGAGCAGGATCTGTGCTCTGATGTGCTCACCCCTTCCTGGAGGGCACGTGGTGCCCAGCGGGCTATGGCCAAATGGCACAGGGAGAGCAGCGGGGACAGAGACAGTGCAGATGCTCCTGATGCTGCCCTCCGAGGCCAAGAGGGTCTTGTAGTGGTCTCTATTTTGCAGTACTTTGGGTTTTTCTCTGCGTGGAAGTGTATAATGAGGCCCGTGATGGCTCTCTGCCTGCAGGAGAAGAGGGGGTCCCTGGGCAGCACCTGAACCAGCAGGCAGTGAATGGGTGCAGATACTTTCAGCATGTGCTGAATTGGTTGGGTAGTCCGCTGCTGCCCTTGCATTACCAGGGAGCTGGGCTGAGATCGGGCATGGGGGAGAGTGATGGGAACAGAAAGGAATAAAAAAAAAAAGGGAGCAGGTGTTGGCTAATATGTATGTGGCAGAAAAGGAGGGGAGAGTTCTGGTTGAAAAGAGAAGCTGAGAAAAGGCAGATTGGCAGCCAGCATATTTCTGGAGACAGCTTTCTCCTCTGTAGGCTGTGAGTCGCCTAAGAAACATGTCAATAAAGCACACTCGCAGGCACTGTCTCTAATAAATATATATTTAAGAGAGACATTTCTTCAAAACTTCTGCTAGGAGATGTCTAATTCTGAAGGGATGGCATGAAAAATGGCATCTCCAGTGGAAGCAAAGAGTTGCCATGGGAACTGGAACGCTTTGAATGCACGTCGCTAAAACAAGAAAACATTATCCCCAGCAAAGGAAATTAAAAATTACATCTGGAGGCATCTGACCTCTGCTTGTCTCTGTTGGGAGTATTGGAGTATTATGCAGCATATCGTAATTCATGTAGTGGGCAGAACTGAAAATGTGGTATTTGTTGCTGAATTTTTGTGAGTAACTGTGATAAAAAGCCTTCCTGTCTACGGGACAGACAATGCTGGTGTCTGAACAATGCGGGGCAAGGGAAAATTTAGAGCCGTAATGGAATTTCCTCTAAAAGGGTTTTGCACTTGGGGATAAAACAACAGCCTGAGTGCACAAATAAGCCTGTCTTGCCGTGTATGGATCACCCCGCTGCTCCCAGGGTTTGCCAGCCCCATTTGCCAGCCAAGGACTTTYCTGGGAGGCATGGGGAAGCCGGGCGAGAGGAAATGTGATGGAGGGGCACGGTGTGTGTCCGGGGATTTATCTTGCGCTTCAGAGACTCTCTGTTTATCCTTGCAAGTCTGGGACAGCAAACACAGGAGGAGTTATTTCCATGTGGCAGAGGTGGACTCGCAGTCCGTGCTGTCTAACGCATTTCTTGGTGCGTTGGCAGCAGCGTGCACAGAGGTATCGCGGGGAGCTACGTGAGCCCAGGTGGCGAGGAGAGCTTGCCGTGCTGTGCGACAGGACTCCAGCATCAGAGGAAATGCTAACTTGACCAGTGCAAGGCAATGTGAATTAAATAAATTTATTTGTACGATGTATTGGCATTGCTGCAAACTAAATGAGCAGTGACCATACAGCCCAGTGACCCGTGCATAACGGGGGAGAGACAGCTCAGTGGAGACCTTGGCTCTGCGCACAGCTCAGCAGTCACACAGACGAAGACAACGTTGGGGTGCATAAGGAAGGGAAAGCATTTGTCTGCGTTGCCCTGGGGGTGGTGGTGAAGGATGCCAGAAGTGTCACTGGAGGCACACCATCGCAGGAGCTGATTAAGTTATCCTGCTGAAGGAAATGCCAGCCAGGACCTAATGGAGGAGATAAGGGAACCAGAGTGCAAATTACTGTGTTGCTCCCTGCTATGGTTTTCTTGTATCTTCCTCTCAGTACCTGGCATTGGCCTCAGGGCACAGGCTTGAGAATTAAATGGACTCTTCCTCTCAGCTATACAGCAAGCCCCAGGAGCCACTTTCCTTCTCTTTTTTTTTTCTTTTTTGCACAGTACAGTCCATCATGCGGTCTGGCAATCCTCAGCCTGCAGAGCAACCTGGAACGAGATATAGCCAGAGGCATAGGAAGGCAGCGCTGAGGCTAGAAGGCAGATGGGGAAACTGAGGCACAGCAGAACTGCATTGCATGCTCAGTGCATAGTGCAGATTAGCACCAATGGTGGGGTTGGAGCTCAGAGCTCAGCCTGCAAACCCCACGCACTTGATTGAGACATCTTGTTTATGCTTCTCCCTCTGCAATGACATAAAATTAACACAATGCAGTGTGTCTCTCATTTGATTTTTCTTGCATTTCCCTGCTTGCTTTCTGGCTTTCCAATCTTTCCAGTTGTTTTCTATGTATCAGTGATTATCAGGTTAGAAATAGCAGTTTTGTATTGCACCCTTGTACTTATCTTTTTGCTGGGGATCTGCCTTGAGCTCTGATGAATTACAGAGCTCAGTAATTGCTTTACAAATGCTAAGGATTTTACTGGCTCTGATCTGAAGTTTTTGCAGCTCCTCTTCAAGCATGTGGCTGGCCTGTTAGGAGGTGATGATTTCTGTTAAAGAAAGACTTGCTAAGAATGAGTTAACAAAAGGTTCAGTGTTTTTAGGAAAGGAAGTAAGCAATAACCTGCTGGGGCCAGTCTGCAAGCTCTCTGCTGAAGAAGCTTCAGAGGTGCACAGTGTCCATGCAGGTTCTGGATAAGCCTGATCTGATGACTGACTCTCCCAGCTGAGTTACACGCATGTGAAGGGATACAGAAAAGGCAGCAGCTGCATGGCTGCTTTGTTCCGGTKCCTTATCTCTCCTGTGTATGTGCAACTTCAGCCACAGTACTGGGGCACAGGACCTGCTGCAGTCTTTCCCTGAGGGTGCTGTTCACCAAGATCCCTTGATGTGGTCAACAAGAACATTGTCACTGACCCCTAAAGAGGGAAATTAACTGAAGATGAGGTCAGGAAGGCAGGCCCAAAATGAAACACAGGTGTTTTGCAGGTAACATGGAGAGGTTTGCCTAATTCTGAAGTACCAGTCTGGCATTTTTGCCCTCATCTCATTGCTCCCTCCAGTGCATACAGCCATGCAGGCACCCTACAGGACTGTGGTCAGCAAAATTCTCCTGGCTTTGGTTTCATTAGGGCCACAGCCACATGTACCAGCTGGCAACAGGGCATTGTCTGAATGCTCTTCTCCTGTCCACTGGGACCGGCAGGGATTCCCTTCCCTGAGCGCCTCTGGCTTAGCCATCAAGGACAGACTTTAATACTGAATATGTTAAATTATGCATGCTAATTTCTACTCGCACATTTTCTCATTGTATTTATAATATATAACAAGCATGTTTATGTAGCATCTCTATTCCATTACCACAGGGTCTCAAAGCACTGTAAAACCTCTAAAAGCATGCTTATACATACATATTCCTCCTCTGTCTTCATAGCATCTGAGGGTGTCCTAAGTCCTTAAAATAGTAACTACAGTAGCTTTGTTCATTCCGTCTTTTCTGTCTGTAGCAAAAATAGCTCAACTAATTTGTAGTCTCTGTTTGTAGTCTGTATGTGTGAGAATGAGGGGTGTGTGTAAAGCCTCCATGACTGCACATCCTCTAGCAGTTGCTGCTTCTGACTCTCTCTTCTATCTGACTCTCTCTTCTATTCCACCTGGACTCTGTTTATCAGTAAGTTGCACCACATCCTGATTCTAACCTCTGGATGTGTATTTTATGTCACTTAATGCAGTAATAAGAATACATGCGTGTGCACGCCTGTACAGGGCAATGAGGGAAAGCTAAATTAAACTACATGAGCCAAATGCGTAGTTCTGTTGAGTCTTGCTGTAGTGTTTTTGCCTGGGCTCCTAATGGAGTAAGGCTTATCACATCTTTCTTTCTGCCTTTTGTCTTCTAAAAGCTTTTGAGCCTGTTGGCTGATCTGAACAAAACCTGACAGAAAGGTATATATCTCAGAGATTTTAACTCCCTGCAAGATTTGTGGAATTATGCAGCTGAGTGGAAAAAGACCCAAAGTAGAGAGAGGTTACTGGATGGGATCAACTGGTGTTAGGCATCAGAAAAACAGGCAGGAAAAGCTGATCTGTGGGAAAGCAGTGTTTGTTGGCTCTGCTGCTGGTAGAGCAGCATCTCTCCTAGGCTGTTCTGCTGGATAGAGCTCTAACCCGCATCCCCCACTCTTGGTAAATGTGAGAAAACGCCTTTCTCTAGCATGGGAGGGTGTGAAATCCCTATAGCACCTTCTACAGCACCAAGTGGACTTACCCACCACACCAGGTATGCCTAGAGCCCCCTTATCCATCGTGTGTTGAGACAAAGTGGCAGTGTAGCATGCTCTGTGCAGGGAGTTCAGACCAGAAAACTGGGCTACCCTGTGCTGTTATTCACATGGAAGTGCTAGGGAGGGAGTGCAGTTTCTCACCCAAAAGGGACAAGCAGATGCCCTGTGTGCCTCTCAGCGCTGTGCTGGGACACTGGCTCCCTGCTCCCTTGGAAGCAAGGAGGAACAAGGTGTGCCTGACTCCTCTGCTTTCAGCAGAAGTTATGCCTTGATCCAAACTCCATAGCCAACGTGTTACGTAGGCGTGGCGAGAGCTCAGATCTGGGTCAGAGCCACAAGCCCATGTATAGCGCATTTGGAGACTGCTTAGTGATTTCTCTTCCAAGAACTGAGCTGATCTTCCCTACGTAACCCAAGGAGTTTGTGCCCCAGATGGCTTGTGCCCCAGGGATCACTGGGAATTAGACATCCATCTAGGCGTTAAGGTGTGCCATAAATCCTAGACAAGCCATGCTCAAGTGGTAACTGGGTCACTTCATGGTCCTGCATCTTGTTCCTGCAGAGGACGCTGGGTGCAGCCGTGTTAGAAAGCTGCGTATGTGGCATGCTGTGTGAGACAGGGAATAAATCTCATTGCATCAGCTCTCCCCTGGCCCCACTAAGAAAGAGAGCCAGGGCAGTAGGCTGTCTTTTTGAGGGATTTGACAGGCATCATCTCACTTCATCTGGGCTGAAAAATTAAGCACATGTAATTGTAGACCATGCTGATCTCTCTCATCATGTGTGAGTGGTTTTGTTGTCAGCTGTCTCTTGAGAGAGCCCCTGAAATTCTTTTGAACTTCTTGCTCCCCCTAAGCTGAAATATCCAAGTTGGGGGGAGAAAAGAGACAGAGCACAGCTGGAAGTGATACCACATGTGTATCTGTGTTTACAGATTTGATGACTTCTCTCTAGTCCGGCTGGAGGACATGCAATTGTAGACACTGATGTGCCATCACACCAGAGAGAAGGTAGTGATTTATCACCGTGGCTCACAGAGCAGCTTGTTGGGAACTGGCTGTACAGTAAACACTGGCAGTCCCAGGGATTCAAGCAGCAGCAGTGGGTGATAAGCCAACCCCTGTGAAAAGATGCCTTGGCACCCCAGGATGGGAGGGACAGGCTTGATTTTTTCATGGAGAGCAGCAGATAGCCTTGTTTCCTGTGATGCCTTTTTGATCATAGCTCTGCAGAAGTCACTGGGAGTGTAACTGAGGGGGTCAGATCTGTTACACAGGCTGAGTTATTTCAGCTTTACGAGTGAGACAGGGTGACCACTTCTGTAAGCAAGCAAATAGCCGAGAAAAACTGCATTAGACAAATAGTTCATCACACATAGGCAGAGCTAGATACGGATCTGATCCAAAGGTCTCGTTGGCAATCCCCTGCAGGCTTTTACTCACCCCTGCTTTTGCTGAGATAAGACATTTGTTTCAGACATTTATATTGTTTCTTTCCTTGCTGTGTGGTTTATTCTGCGGAGTACAGATTCCCAGTGCTCCCAGTCCTTGGCTGACCCCACTTTGCAGCAGATGAGCATCCCGTCATCTTTAACCATGTTGTCCCCGGTGGGAGCATGAGGCTAAGGCCAGCCTTCATCCATGGGACCCTGGTCATCCTCATCTCTATGTTCACTAGAGAGAGGTAGATGCCATCAGAGGCTGTCAGGTCTGGGTGGGTTGACCTACCTCTGGGATTACCCTCCCCCCATAGACAAAATGGGGCTAGCGGGTTCTCTGTTGTGTCTTGATACTTCTGCCCAAGTGAGTTTTCCTGGAGACGTGTTGGTGTTTTAGGTAGTTTGGGGAATTAAACCTGACGAMACTGTTAGCTCTGTCTGGCCTGCGAAGGATTGGGCCAGCTGCCAGCCCTTCTGGTGACACTCTTGGCCRTGATCGCTGCCGTTTGGCATTAACTTCTGTAGGATGTGTGGTGTGCTACCAAAAGCCTTTGCTTCTTACTGATTTCAACTGTTTCAATTCTATATAATTCTATATATGGAGGCGGTTACAATTTATTCCTATGTAAGGAAGGCTGCTGACAGGACCGAGACACCCTATGTATGTTCTGAGTTATTCTTCTAAGAAGAACATGTGCACACTGCTGTCCACTTTTGGGAAAGATGCCCAGGCTGAACTTGTCAAACCTGGGCGAATGTCTGAGATATGAGACGTGGCTTTTGCTTCTGAACAAGTAATTTTTTATTCAGGGATGCTGAGGCACTAAAACAGCCAAGCAACATCTGAAAATAGTATTTGACTTTGGGACTGGGAGTTTGAAGAGGTTGACTGTGACCTCTCTATGTGTTGTCTAAGATCCCCAAGTCAAAACCAATTGAGGAGAGAGAAGGGGGGGCGCTGAGAGCTGCCCAGATCTCTCTGCACTCCAGCTCTGCTCTCCCTTTCGCAGAAGCTGGAGGAAATGCCAGTACCTTCTTGGTTTTTTGCTGTTTCTGTTCCCCAGCCTTCCCCTCCTGACCCATGCATAGCCTCTGCTCCCAGGATACCTGGTGTGAAACCATCCCAGGTGCAGTAGGGATGTTTGTGGTCCTCACATTAGCAATAGCTCATGCTGCTTTGTGGCCTTTGGGTGGCAGGAGCTCCATCAGTCTATGTCCTCAGAGTCAGCTTTAACCCCTGGCTGGGCTGGACAAGCCTAGGAGGCATTAACAGCGCTGCAGTGATGTTCACTGAAATGTTTTCTTCTATGCTGCTATTCCTGAGCTCCCTAGCAAAAAAATGCAAGAAAAGCATCTCTAATGTATGTGGGAGAGCCTTGCTGGCCCTGCAGCAGGAGAGCAGCAGTGAAGGCTACATCAGGGGTTTCTTGTGTGTGGTTGGTGATGTAGAAGATGTCATGTTTCCATTTCTGCAGCTCTTGCAAGGGAGGTTGTGGGGAGAGGCAAGGTTACCCTCTCCCCTTGGGCACCTACCCCTCTGCTTGTGCCTCCCTGTCCTCTCCCAGTACTGGCATGGCAGTCCCAAAGGCAAAGTCACAGAGAGGGCACCCCATGCCACGCCATCCAGAGATGTGCCCTTCCTTCTTCAGTGCCTCTGTTCTTACTGAAAGGAGACACAACTCAGCTCCTACTTCCCAAAACAAGGTAGCACCACAGGTTAAAAGGCTGTCTGAAAAACCAAGGTAGGAACTGGCAAAGGCAGCAGCCCTGGTGTGATGGGACTGAAGCTGTCAGAGTGAGAGGAGGGACTCGAGGGTGAAGTTTCTGGCTGGGGGCTGCAGTGTGCCGCCTCTGAAGGCAAGCACGGCCCTGGGTTGTGGTGTGACTCGGCTCTGGCAGGCTCATGGGGCTTGTAGAAAAGGTCATGGAAGCCTCTTTTGTTCCAGAGGCTAAAATTGGAAGGAAAATTAAATCCTCCCAGTGAGAGGCTGAGAAAACAAAGAATGAAACACCCAAAAAGCTTCTGTGTGCAGCTGCAAAAATTACCTTCTGCTGCTTATTAATTAGCATGGCAAGGGAGAAGGCATGAGGTGGAAGTTGGTAGTACACACCAACTTCCTGTGTCTCCCTTCCCAGGGATGCTGGGTTGGCTGTAAAGCACCATCCTGTCCAGTGTGCTCGCTTTGAGTTACGTGACATGGGAAAGAGCTATGCAGCATCCCCTCTCTCTTGATAGTGACACTGCCCTCACCACAGGCTGGTGGGAGTCCTACCCAAAGGATTTTGTGTATTTGAGGGAACGCTGGACAGGTCCTTGGAAGAGGGTCACTGAATAAGGGGACCTCATCAAGCTGAGAAACTCTTGAGCTGAGGCTAAATGCRGTTGCAGTCTAGGAGGGTGTTAAGGGGCATTATCAGCTTGTTACTGCACTTTTTAGGTTGTGACCACAGTTGCAGATTCATAGGGAGCCCAGTGCAGAAAAATCTACCTCCAGGAGCTGGCCTGGAGCAGATTGGAGGTTTGTACCCCTGGGTGCAGAAGAGTCTGAACAGCACTGTCCTCCTTTCTAGTCTTAGCTATGTCATCATGCACAGAAATACCAGTACGGACAGGCTTGTCACCTCCAAGCTCCCTTAGGTGCCAGCACAGCCCTGGGGCAGAGCTGGAGCACTGCCATGAGGAGCACAGCCTCGAGGATGTCCCTATCCCCTCGCTCATCCAGCTTATCTCCGAGATAAGGCTGTGCAGCCTCCCTGACGTCAGTGCAGCAGCCAGGAATCCCCTGCACGAAGCCGCAGTGGCTTCGCCCATGTTTTAATAGTGCACATTGTTTGGGAGCCTTCAGCGCTTGGATGCAGGCACATCATTTCTGCTAGCTTGCGGCATAGCCTCTGGGAACCCCCGCCTGGAAAACGTGACTGTGTTCAGTACATCCGCAAACCTCAAGAGCTGAAACACAACCGGCCGAGTCAATTATATTACGGCTGAGATTCTTAAATAAACAGCACTTGATGAGTGCAGCGGGATGTTTAATAAGAGCCTCCTCAGCCCCCCGTGCTCCCCGCCTCCCATAATCACTTGTAGAGGCAGCCCTACAATCTACAGCCGGCAAGGGGAGAGGCAGCAAGGCAGCGTAATTTGTATTCCAGTTCTGCTACTGCTCCTAGTGCTTCCAAGAAGCAAGTAAAAATAGCACTCCGTCATTTTGTAAATAATAGCTATCTCCTCACAGGCCCAGGGAGTCACGAGCACTTAAAAGGGAGATTGCGGGAAGAGGGGGATGTCTGCCTTGAGCCAGGGCCAGGAAGATGGGACATGGGGACTCGGAGTGGGGGACAGGGGAGGGCAGGTGAAATGGAAACCCTGAAGCACCTCAGCAGCAGCAGCTGCTGCTTTACACCTTCTGCACGCACAAGGGAAGCAACCGACCCTGCTGGCGTGGAGCTCGGGGYGGCAGGATCTGGCCCTCCACACAGAGCTAATAGGGGTGTTTATCGCCTGCACAAGCAGCTAGATCTGGCGTAGCAAATTCTTGGAGAAGGAGAGGGGTAGCTTTTAAAGAGCAGGCAGGTGTAGGGAGTGCCATGGTAACACTGTGGGAAGGGATGTTACAGCTTTTGTTTTACATTTGCATTGCAGATCTGCCCAGCTGTGGGGGATTTCTGCAGGCAGGAGCCAGGCAGCATTGCCTGGCAGGCAGAGATGGGGCTTTGTACCATGTGGGAGAAGGGGCAGCTCTGATCAACCTGCAGCACTTGTTCCTGCTCACACACTTGCTCCAGATGGTTTTAGAAACACAGTTGTGCCGAAGCTTGGGAATAAGCTGAGCCTATAAATGGGAAAAGCCCCCAGACAAGGGAATCAGCCTCAAACAAATAGCTTGGGAACATGGCATGCCACTCGGGTCTCTAAATTCTGCCCATGTTCATACGTTGAACCTGAAAATCTCTTGCTCTTCTAGTTTCGTGACTGCTTCAGGGTCTTTTTTTGCTTTCCCGGTCCCCAGGTGGCAGCAGCTTGGGGTGAGGTTCAACAACGTRGCCAGAGGGTGCTTGTGCAGCGTGCCAAGAGCAATATCGAGCCCTCCACCGGGCACCAGTGCACCAGCCCGTGCCGTTCCCTAGGGCAGCTGGAGCTGGGCTCTGGTCCTTGCTCCACTCCAGCTTCCTACCTGAACCAAATCTCTCCTTTTTTGTTTCCCCAACTATAAAACAGGACTGGCAGCATCCGCCTGCCACCCCAGCGGGCTTGAAGGCTCAACTCACTTGTGCGTGTAAAAAAACTTTGAGTCACAGGGAAGGATGATGCTAGGAAAGGAAAAATGCCATTTAATGTTCTGCAACAGGTCTAGGGAAAATGCCTAACCCTCTACAGTACAGTTGTTAATTATTAAATCTTTAGTGAGAACTGAGCAAGACAGCCAAGCTGCAGTGTGAGCGTGTCTGCGGATTGAGGAGGAGATAAGTATTTCCCTGCCATGTCTCTGAGCRGAGGCAGGCGACGCTCCTCTCTCAGCTTTCTCTTGCTGCAAAAGTAGATGCAGTTTCTTCTTGTTCAGGCTCAGGGTGGGTAGATGTGAGGGTAAGGAGCGAGGAGGCTGGCTGAGTAGCTCCTAATTTCCCCGGAGGAGAAGGTCTCACCATCACAGAGGCAATGAGCTCGGGCAGGGCTGCAAGCAGCACAGATGCTCTTGGGCTGTAGGATCACGAAGGAAGTGAATCTCTGAGGCTGGAGCTCACTCTGTTCTGCTGGTATTTTACTTATCTCTGGATTTCCCAGCTCTGCTGAAATCCCTGCTTGCGTAGCAATGATTTAATTTCAGAAATCCCACCGGATCCCAGCCAAATCCTGCCCTTAGGAGCACATATTAACAGGGAAAGTTCAGTCTGGCTTTTGCCATGAAAGGTGCAGGGAGCCCATTTTTCTAAGTGCTGGGGGACATCAATAAGCCAGCGACTGAGCCAGCCCCCCCCAGCTCATCCCTGCACTGGGCGCTGCCTTGCAGGGAAAAAGGGGTCCCACTGAGTTCGGCGGGTTCACATGGCCTGGCCCAGAGGGTACATCTGCAGTCTGGAAATGGGGGATCCTCTTCAGACCTGAGCTGTAATTAATTATAAATATTAATAAATTATTAATATTAATAAATTAATGGCATTTATTAATGCCATTATCTTTGATTGGATTTGCCAGTAGATAGAAGRGGCGGGAAGGGGTGTCTGGAGCTCTGTGACAGCCAGGTTACCACATGATAAGAACATAAAGGCTCATGTAAAGATAGCAGGATCGTATCAAAAAGTGTTCAAAACTAGTTCTGCATTTTTACCTCCTCATCACTTCCTGAATCCCTTCCCTCRTGCTTGGACCCTGAGGATCACATTGTAAAGCATGGGTCCTTTCATGGACCCCTGTCCCTCTGCCCTCTCAGGTGCAGGGGACAATTCATTCTGCACCTCACAAGGACTGGCTTCACTGGCCATGGGCAGCCATGGATCCTGATCCGATAACCATGGCTGTAAATTATTTATCTTGGGCAAACTGAATGCCAAGAAGGGAGGAGAGGAGGGGAGAGAGAGTTTGTTTTTTCTCTAAAACATAATTAGCTTTCTCTCGCTACATGTGTTAGCGGAAAGAGCCTTTCTTTGCTAAATGTTCTTCTCTGCTCTGTATCTCATCTGGGGACTTGTTTGGAGGGAGACAGAGAAAATACCCTGAGTGTTTAAGTCTTACAGAAGTAACTCATTTTTTTCAGGATGCTGTCTTGTTGRCTTCTGGGTGTTTCAGAACGCGTACTGCATACATATTTCTCTTTAACCGTCTTTTTATCGCATCAAGACGAGATCAAGGGTTACTTATATAGCACATAATATCAGCCACAGGCTGCGTCAGAAGCTTCCCAGTCATAATAACTAAAGACATGTATACATATATTTTAGCCATTAAGGAGAAAACCCTGCCAGAATGCATTATCTTATTTTTTGATACAAAACTTTGATGCACAAAACTAAGCTTTATAGTACTGAAAAATAACTGTCAGGGGACAGAAGGTTTTCCATAACTGAATTGAGCAATGGGCCATCCAGGCTACTTGCAAAGCTGCTGCAGTGGCCAAAATGGGGTACTACACATAAAATTGGGGCTATAAGTTGGTTCTTTCATTGGGAAAGCAGCTCTGAGCCAGCTAATGCCATACAAAAGGAGCACAATGGCATGATCTATCCCTAAAGTGGTGAGGATTTATGGTAACGTAGTGCTAAACTCAAGGCACCTCATCCATCATTGTTTCAGTACAGCCCAGTGGGCAGAGTGTAGGACTGTGAATCTGGCAAGTCACCGTGCCTTGATTTCCCTCCAAAATGGGACAGCAGCAGAGATTTCAATTAGGAAACATGCCGAAATCATAATGAAGTCAAGAATGAGAGCTGTATGTGCTGTTCGGCATGAATAACACCTGCTGGTGGCTGTGTTCTGCAAAGCACTTCAGTTCATCTTTACCTGTGATTAAGATTGCCCCTGGGTTTTAGCGCTCGGGGCAAGAACTGGGGCTCTGTGGTTTTGCTGGGGCAGTGAGGGTGCTGTTCAGCACCCACAAGGGCGGTGCAGCCTGGGATGCAGGGGAGTGTGTGATGCAGGTGAGCAGTGGCTTTGCAAAAGCAGCCGCTCACCAGGAGCGAGGCACTTAGGAGAACAGCAAACACGATGGCAGTAAAAGGCAATCAGAATATTGATAAGCCTGAAGCTGTAACAAACCCAGGGTTTCCTAAAACTGGTGGAACATTGCTATAGGCTGTTTATCAGGCTGGGAGACACAAAGGGATTTCAGGTTAAAAGGGGTTTCAAAGCATCAGGGCTTACCTCTGTATTGAAAACATGTGGATTGTACCATGTTATGTATCGTGTAGCTGCATACATTTCGTAAATACACATTGTCTGGCTGTGCGGGACATATTCCTCCTCGGTGTAAGCGTGGAAAGCAGCAGAGCTACATCAGAGATTAATTTGCCCAATTACGAGTGATAAAATCGGCCATTGTTCAGGGCACAGCAGAGAGCACGATGCTGGCTTGCCGAGGGCTCGCCAGGGAGGCGCCTGGCAGGAAAAACCACCACGTAACAAAACCCAAACCATTCCCTATACAAGCAAATTCAGTTCTCTAATTGCTTTTTTCCCTTTTTTTTGTCCCAGACAGCGTAACTGAAGTCAAGACAGACATTTATGTGACGAGTTTCGGCCCTGTCTCGGACACAGATATGGTAGGTGTGCCACTGGCTGGTCGCCTCACGGGGAGGGATGACTTCTCCTGCAGCCGCAGCGGACGTGTCCCACCCTCGTCCCCAGACAATCTGGGCAAAAGCAGGATTTTCCTAAATGACAAGAACACAAGCATCGCAGCTGCCTGCCCACACACGAATGTGCCTCATCATCTTCTCGAAGGCCAGGGGGAGCTCAGTGCAGGCGGTAGACAGGAATTGTTTCTCAGGTGCATTTGGGCTTTTAGATACCAATTGATAATGGCAAATGCAGCCTTGGAGGGTCGATGCCTTTGCACTGCTCCAGCATGCTGCAGGCTTCAGGGTCTTTTTCTTTCCTGCAAGTGCAACCTAATGAAATCAGGAGGTCTGCCCACAGGACCAAGACCTGTATGTAGCATGCTACACCTATTACATGCTTTGACAAACACCTTCACTGTAGCCAGCTTTCCTTGACCTGACTGTGCATGGACGAAGGAGGGTGCTCCCTGGGAAGAGGGGAGGATGCCAGAATCTGGCCTGTTTTGGTGGCAATGCCAGAAGAGAACAGTTCACCATCAAATTGTCCTTAGTGCTTGAACCAGAAGGGAGGCAAAGGAGAAGAAAGAAGAAGAATGAACTGATTGCCATATTTTGACATGTTCAGGGAAAATTATTAATGAAAAGGCCTGAGGTCTGAATTTAGGCTTGTATTCCCACAACAGTTTGTCTTCTAATTAAAACAGGACTGTGGAGCGTAATTAATAGTGAGCTTTCTCAACAGTATTTCTTGCAGCTCGTATTCCACACACGCCCAGGCGCACAGAGAAGAGTTGGCTGTTGATGGTTGCTCAACATTTCAAGGGGCCACATGAGGACAGTCATGCATTCAGGACTGAGACCCTCCTGCGCAACCAGTCCCAGAGGTGACCTGGTGCTGGCATAGCCCAGGCCAGTGGTGGGCAGTCCTTGCCCTGAAGGGAGCCCACTTTGGGAGAGGGAACAGGCATTGCTCTCACCAGCTGGGTCAAGCAGGAGCAATGTCCCCTCTCACGTCCCCTCCAGAGCTGGGAGGGTTTCATTTTCTGTGCTCCCATGGCCATGAACATCTCTTCAGCTGCCCCACCGACAGGCCTGTGCTAGCAAGCGGAGGAGTTGCAGGAGAATAAAAAGTGTTTCATTGAGGTGCTAGCCCCATCACACAACCCCGTGTTGTTTTGGATCTTTCCAAAACTCTCTCCAGGGTTAGAAGTTAACTTGATGTCAACRTAGCCAAGAGTATTAATCTCATCTGAGCTCTCTCTCTATCTTGCTTGCTTTCCTACCGCAGCAGAGACCCATAATATATTCAGCAATCTTAGCCCTTGGGGAGTATCTGATAATTACTTCCAAGGTGGAGCATATTTGATTAAGGGAGCGTGTATAATGAACTGTGAAGAAGAAATATGAGGTATTGAAAAGAGGAAGGTATTCTCTGCAATGTGATTTGACAAAATGAATTTAAAATTAGGAAGACAGTTAAAGAATAATAAATTGTTTCCCCTTCGCATGTTTTAGTTCCATGTGTTTTACAAATGCATAGCGAATGTGTTTTAGCGTGCCGTTCTGGTGCTAAATGCACTCAGAAACGTGAGAGAGAGAAACCCAGTCTCCTCGGGAAGTGTGGGGAGAGCCTGCTCTTCCGTGGTGGTTCCTTTCATCTCGGGAGTGGGGAAGTCCCTCCTTCCCTGCTCACATCTGCCTGGTGATCTCGCTCCCGTCCCTCCCATAGCCATTACTCACTGYGATGGAAAGCCGCTCCTGAGCATCTTGATGCAGACAGAGAGTGTAATTATGATGATGGAGGAGAGGCAGGTAAAGCTGCTGTGGAGAGTGGAGGAGAGCAACTGGTTATGAAGCGTGGAGGAGGACGTGTAGACCTTTTCCCTGAGATGCTCCAAGGGACTTCTAATCTCTCTTTCAGTTTGGTTTGGAAAGTAGAGCCTGATAGGACCTGATGTATGCCTGAATCTTCGGTAGTGAGCTCTTGCAGCTTTGCCTCAGTCCCCAGGAAATTAAAAAAAAAAAAAAGTTCAGGGGAGTTTTATGCTTTGGTGGATGGACTCTGGAGACAGACTCAGTCTTGATGTTTTCGGTCACTTCTATAAGGCAGTGAAGAGCATAACGTAGAAATAAGTGTGCTCCTTGGAAGGAGTGACTTGGGAATGATGCTATCATGGAAAGAAATGTAGAAAAGAGGGGAAGAATCTGAACATGATTTCTCTTTTCTTTGGGAATGATTCCTTAGCATAAAAGAAGAAAAACAGGGTCTGGGAAGTTGTTATAAAAGTTTTGCTTCTTTGTTTTTTTAATAGGAACAGGGAGTTCTGAATAAGATAGCTCTTCTCCTGATAAGGACTTTTCCCAAACCTACCTCCTGGGACTGCACACAGTCTCATTCCTTTGGTTTTATCCCCTTACTGAGCTTAAAACCACAAAGTGAAGATCATTTCYATGAAGGGGCAGAATATCTTGTGCAGGGCAGAGCCTGTGGGAACATAGGATCTTCTCTTTCCTTCCCCCAGCCAGGCTCCAGAAATTTCACATTTGAGCAGGAGTGGCTCTGTGGCCAGGGAGCAGGGATGAATTTCTTTACCAAGATGCTTTCATTCAGCTGCCATCTGCTGCAAAACCTGTAGGAATTTCTGTGACCTATAGGAAACTGATGCACAGCAGCTTTTAAATGCTGAGAAGAGCTGCAGGAAAGAAATCACTCACAATGATAAGTTTAGTTGGTCCTGCAGCCTCCAGGAACCCGTAAATAAAGACTACGAATCTGTAAYGGCAGGGGAAGAACAGCTGGGACAGACAGATTTTCTGAAGCCCCCGTCTCTCTCTGAAAGCCTCGTGAGCTAATGAGATCCTTCATTAGCACTGGTGCAGCTCATGCTGACTGGCTGAAGACTTTCCCTCAAGTGACACGGACCCTCAGAGGACATGGGGTGGCTCAGGTCACAGGGAACAGCAGTCCCTTATGCCAGACACCGGGCGGATTGATTTAATTTTGCCTCGGGGTGGCCGTGGAGCTGTAGCACCTTTGTTCCTTGGTCAAGTGGTTTCTGAGGCTGCACACACCAAGTGAGGAGCTGGTCGTGGCTGCAGGGTTTCAAAGAGGTGACTTCTAATTGCCCCAACTGGAATTTGGCCTAGGAAATGGGTTTCTACACTAGCTGAAAGAAGAAAAAAGAAAAAAAAAAAAAGAAAAAAGAAAAGAAAAAAGGGGAAAAATAGGAAAAAGAAGAAAAAGAAAAGAAAGTCAGAGGATCTTGTAATGCAAGTTTGTGGGATCCTTGATTCAATGCTTTTCTAGAGGTGGCCTGGGGAACAAAGTAACATTAAGACAATGTCATGAAACTTTATTTCTTTTTTTTTTTATGAGCAGGGGTATAATTACCAGTATCCTGACCAAATTCCATCTCCAGGAACTTTATTTTTGCCTTTTTAAATTCCCGTGTAGCTGCACACAATGGTTTCCTCCCCTGAAATATCTGGATAAAGGTGGTGGTGCAGCAGGGCTACCCCAGGACTGGCCACTGGCTAGCGTAGCCTGTATTGCAGCTTGTCTGTAGGGGTCAGACAAATTTTGGCATAATATGTAAGTCATTATACAAAATGTGGTAAATGCCCTCTATCCTCCACAGATTTCTCCACTGCCATTAATCCCTACTTCCTGTTGCATCACGCTTCATGTCAACCAAGGTGTGCCAAAACACGGTATACTCAATGACCGAAGATATTTACCATTTCTTGAAGCGGCTTGTTTGCAATGAAGAGCTGAGTAAAACAAGACTTGTTTTTCTTTCCTTTCTCCACAAAGGAATACACTATTGATGTCTTTTTCCGGCAATCCTGGAGAGATGAAAGGCTGAAGTTTGATGGTCCCATGAAAATACTTCCCCTGAACAACCTGCTGGCCAGTAAGATCTGGACTCCTGATACCTTCTTCCACAACGGGAAGAAATCTGTCGCCCATAACATGACAACACCCAATAAGCTGCTGCGCCTGGTGGACAATGGCACCCTCCTGTACACCATGAGGTAAGTTTGTGTCTTCTGGGCCAGGGTCTTCCAGGTCCCTATACACATGCAGGCAAGGATGGGACCTCAGGGTACATTACAGCAGGGTTTGTGCAGACTTCCACTGACTCTGTTAGCACATTTGAGTCTTACCCTGCTGCTTTCCCTGCTATCCTTGTTTCCTACCTATGTAGCATCACTGATCCTCAACTTAAGCACATTTTTACAGGTAGCTTTCTTCTCATCAATCATGTTGATTTTTTTCTTTTATGTGATGAGGTAGAAGTGTTGGGATCTATAGTTTGTGGAGTTGGTGCGCCACCCGACTTATTTTTATTCCTGACCTCTGATGGGATATGAAGTCAGGTTTCCAGTATTGGTAGGGGAATGTTAGGATGGGAGAATTTGTTATTCTCCAGCAACTTGAGAACAGATCTAAATTTGTTCGGCATGTTACACCGGGGCCATTTGAAACATCTAATGAGCCCAACCTTGCTTCTGAGAACAATGGTTTTTTTTTTCCTACTTCACGGAATCAAAAATCCAAATCTGTGTAATCAATGCACATCATTAGGGAAAAAAAATCACCATCTTATTAAAAGCTGTGCTTTGGAGGTGCCAGGTTTGGAGAGGCCATTGGAAGTTCTCAGTTTAACCCAGCCCATGTTGTCCCCAGCTGAGCTCTCAGTGGGAGCCCTGAACATGAGGTAGCCCTGCAGCATGAGACCCCAGGCAGTGTTCAACTCCACTGTGAGCTCCAGCAACTGGTGCCTTCCTTCTAAAACATGAGTCGCTGTTGAGGAACCATGCTTGGGCAGTCATCTTCTCTGAATTTCTCAAGAACAGCCCTGGTACATCCATTTATCACTAAGCTGCAACAGGTGGAGAGCATGAAGAGAAACACTTTTGGGTTAATTGTACATTCGTTCCAGAATTATTCAGATATTCCTGTATGCTTGTAAGCTATTCACCCACGTAAATAATGTTTGCCACCTGGAGTTGATGTACTAATTTGCCTTCTCAGCTAAATGGGCTTGTAAATGAAACAACAGGCTACTCATAGATGCACAAGAAGGGTATTGAGTTGGTTTTGGAAAGGTGTAAATCTTTGTTTTCAAAAATTATTTTCTCTGCCTCCATCTTCAAGCCAGTCCTAACTAATAACAGGCTTCATTGTGGATTCTGTATGCTGAGATGCTGCACTTTCACCTCTGTTTTTTGAGGACCAGACAGAATTTCATCTTTTCATAGTTAAGCTGGCTGTCAATCTACATAGTGTCAGCAAGTTTTACAGTCTACATTGATAAACAATGCTCTGTTTTTGTGCAGCAGTTCTCAAATATGAGCTAATCCTGCCAGTGCCCTGGGGGTTTAGGTCTCCACACATCAGTGATCTCACGTTACTGAGGCAGATGGGGTAAATGAAGGAAGAAGCCCAACTTGACTTAAGGGCTCAGTTCTGCTCCCGGCTCTCTGACCTGCATGTGGATGACTAACACTCCCCCCGTTTGTATCATTGTCTGACAGTAAAGTATTTCAGGAGCTACTGGCATAAGACAGCAAAAAAAGGACTCAGTTTCAGGGCTTTTATATCATTTCACTTCTTCTTTATTCAGCAAACAGCCATTAGCTTCAGCAAGTTTTGTGTGACTGAGAAAGTACTGGATTTACTTTCCTACTTGTTTAGGGCTGGGCAGGTGCCAGGATGGTAGCATCACGAGGCTCTTCGGAATGAGCTTCTTGAAGAAAATGGAGTCATGGGATTTTTTAAATAAATTCAACACATCCTTCAGTTTAGCTCTCTCCCAAAGAAGCGGGGGATGAAGGAGAGTCTGGACCTCCCTTTGCATCTGCTCCTGCCCCCCTTAAATGTACCTCTAAGTCTTTGTAAGAGGTGAAGAGCCCACTCAGAGATACCCATAGGTTGAGGGTTGGATATCAGGCCTTTTGTCGCATGTTATATTGCACAGTACCAGGAGCTGTAGTGCATGGAGATCTTTTCCTTACCTAGCACAAATTGCTGCTGTGCAGATGTGTGTGAAGCTATCCTGGTGGGGCTGCAGGCCATATTGGACCAGCCTGATGCTGGAGATGTGGTTAGAGCTGGCCAGATGGCCATCTGGAAAGCACTGCCCACTGCACAGGACAGCGTGTCAGGGGCGAAGCAGGGCTCCTCTGGGTTTGCAGTTCAACACGTCCAGGATGGGATGCCTCTGATGATCGCCCTTCTCCCTGATGCTGAAGGAAATGCCTGCTCAGGGCCACACAGGGTCTTTTGAGCAGGGGCTCAGAAAGGAAGATACAAGGGCACAGACTGCATGGTCCAGGACTGTGCATCAGGCTGAGGCTCAGAGACCAAGTACTACCTGGCTCTGCCACTCATAGGCACTCACACCTCAATTCCCCTGTGAAATGATGATGATGGTATCACCCTCCCTTGTTAAGGGCTTTGAAACCTCCTCCCAGGAAAGGGCTGGAAGGAGACTCATGTTTTATGTCCAAGTGGCACATTTGCTGTTCTCCCCCATGCCCAGGGGCATGCACATGTGTCCTTCTCAAAGGAAGGAGCAGGACCACGAAGTCAATCTCAGCCCCACACAACTGACATCCAGCAAAGTGCAAATCCCAAAGAGGCACGCTCTGTCCTGCTGACTAGGGAGCAAGTTTGGACCTCCACCAGATTTCCCCTGGACTGGCAGGACTGCCCAGGTGATCCCTTGCAGGCTCAGTCTAGACTGGTACATTGCCATGCAGTTTGACTCCTGAGACATATCCTACTCCTTTACCTTGTACCAGCCAATATCCTTGAGGGATCAGCTCTGCTGATGTGCGATTAGAGGCATGTCTCTTGCTATTTATCCTGCTGTGAAAGCCAACTTCTCTTGGTCAACGCTTACATTTATAGATGAAGTTGCTCTGGAGGAACAGCAACTCTGACACATGCATCCAGCAAAATTACACCTGTGTGACAATATTTATAGCTCCTGGAGAGAGCCTCTTTATCACTGACCTGAGCTTCAAGGAGTCGCACGCCAGCTGTAGCTGAGCGTCCAGAGATGTCCTTTAGTCACAGCACAGCCTCCTTGCGGATCGGTGCAACGTCACGGTGCAAACACCTGATCACTGACTCAGGTCTTGGCACCTGGGTGACAAGATGGCCTTTGCGACCGCAGCACAAAATTGCATTTCTGTATTCCCCTCCTTCTGGCTGACGAGGAAGGGACAGGATTATTGATCCCTCTGCCTCTTCCCTGCTACTCCAGCTGCCTTAGAGGGCATGGGGAACACAGTTTTATTATGTAGCCCTCCCTCTGCAGTCTTGTTTGTGGAGCTCCTACAAGATCCAAGTAGTTCACAAAAGCCCAGCTAGGGCCTCAAAGCTCTGGTGTCAGACCTGAGTACAACAAACTGGGAATTGTGCGTGGATTTACATAAGGTACAGACAAAAACTCAGCTGCTGCAGCAATATCTGGATGTACTCTTTGGCTCGAATTGTGTGGGGCACATAGATAATGTTCTGGTTCTTCCTGGCCTTGAAGCATATGAAAATAGAATCATARAATCATAGAATAGTTTGGATTGGAAGGGACCTTTAAAGGTCATCTAGTCCAACCCCCCTGCCATGGGCAGGGACATCTTCAACTAGATCAGGTTGCTCAGAGCCCTGTCCAACCTGACTTTGAATGTTTCCAGGGATGGGGCATCTACCACCCCTCTGGGCAACCTGTTCCAGTGTTTCACCACCCTCACTGTAAAAAATTTCTTTCTTATATCTAGTCTAAATCTACCCTCTTTTAGTTTAAAGCCATTCCCCCTTGTCCTGTTGCAGCAGGCCCTGCTAAAAAGTTTGCCGCCATCTTTTTTATAAGCCCCCTTTAAGTACTGATAGGCTGCAATAAGGTCTCCCCAAAGCCTTCTCTTCTCCAGGCTGAACAAGCCCAACTCTCTCAGCCTTTCTTCATAGGAGAGGCGTTCCATCCCCCTGATAATTTTTGTGGCCCTCCTCTGGACCCGCTCCAACAGGTCTATGTCTTTCTTATGCTGAGGGCTCCAGAGCTGGATGCAGTACTCCAGGTGGGGTCTCACCAGAGCAGAGTAGAGGGGCAGAATCACCTCCCTCGACCTGCTGGCCGTGCTTCTTTTGATGCAGCCCAGGGTACAGTTGGCCTTCTGGGCTGCGAGCGCACATTGCTGGCTCATGTCCAGCTTTTCACCCACCAATAMCCCCAAGTCCTTCTCGGCAGGGCTGCTCTCAATCCCTTCATCCCCCAGCCTGTATTGATACTGGGGGTTGCCCCGACCCAGGTGCAGGACCTTACACTTGGCCTTCCTGAACCTCATGAGGTTCACACGGGCCCACTTCTCGAGCTTGTCCAGGTCCCTCTGGATGGCATCCCTTCCCTCAGGCGTGTTGACCACACCACTCAGCTTGGTGTCATCTCCAAACTTGCTGAGGGTGCACTCGATCCCACTGTCTATGTCATTGATGAAGATATTAAACAGTACTGGTCCCAATACAGACCCCTGCAGGACGCCACTCGTCACCGACCTCCATCTGGACATTGAGCCATTGACCACTACCCTCTGGATGAGACCATCCAACCAATTCCTCACCCACCGGACAGTCCACCCATCAAATCCATACCTCTCCGGTTTAGAGAGAAGGGTGTTGTGGGGGACCGTGTCAAAGGCCTTACAGATGTCCAGATAGATGACATCTGTAGCCCTTCCCACGTCCACTGATGTAGTCACTCCATTGTAGAAGGCCACTAGGTTGGTCAGGCAGGACTTGCCCTTGGTGAAGCCATGCTGGCTGTCTCGAATCACCTCCCTGTCCTCCATGTGCCTTAGCATAGCTTCCAGGAGGATCTGTTCMGTGATCTTCCTGGGCACAGAGGTGAAATAGTGAAAGCTTAATGCTGTGCCAATGGGATTCAACTTTGTGAATCCAGGCTTTAAAGAGCATTCCTGCTCTTCACAGGGACTGTCAGAGTGGCATGTTGAGGCTTTGTGGTTATTGTCAGAGTGGTTCCCAGACAATATGTGCTCAAGTTACGCACTTAAAGGACGTTTTCTTTAACTGCCAGGCTGACGCATTCAGCTGCATGCCCAAAGACTTTGCCTCAAGAACCTGTATTGCTAAAGACAGCATGAAGTCCTTAGTGGCAGTGCACGAGCACTTGGGAAGGAGGATTGATGAACCCCTGGGTAAGGCAGAGGCAGAATAGGAGGCAAAGCTGGGTACAAAGGCACCCAGGGCGTGTGCAGTCCTACCGACGCTGTTGAACCCCAGATAACAAGTCCTGTACCTACTGTGGCATGCTCAGGGGTTTGAGCTTCCCAGGTGGCTTTTTGAAATCACAGAGCTTCACAGTGTCTCTCCCAGCAAAGGCTTTGGGTTGTCTTTACTGCCTGTTTTTTTTTAACCCCCGGGGAACTTGTGAGAGCTGTAGGCTGGAGCTTGCAGAACCCTTCCGCATGGTGGAGGTGCAATCATCATTCTCCTTTCTGCAAGAGCAGCAGCTGGGACATCCCAGCACCAGCTCCTCTGGGTAGTACGGACTGGCAGCTATTTGGCTGCATGCCACATCAGGGCTGATCCCAGACAAAAGCATAAACGGACCCGAGCAGACCAAAGCTAGACTGCTGAACACACAAGCAGACGAATAGACGAGATGAGATTTGCACAGCCTGCTTTTCCCTCCCTTACAGATTCCAGAGTGGATCCAAAGGCAGAAATGATCTATTTTCCAGGCTTGGTTTTGTGCAGGCAGACTTTTGTAAGGAAGCTGTCCCAGGAGGGAGAAATCTTCAGAGATCACTTTATCTCGCTGCATTTCTGCCATCATGGGCTGAAATCTCCAGGGGCTGGGGGAGGATGCAAAGTGAATTCAGTGCTTTCAGATCCAGCTCAAGGATCCTAGAAGCAATTTGGCTTTCAAGCTCAAACCCCAGCAATTAAATCTAACCTAGATTCTCACACAGCCTAAACCGTAAACACTATTCGGCCTGACTGCGGTTATTAATGAATCTCCTAGAGGAGAAATCAGGACAAAACTCAAGCAATATCCCTGGCATAAACAAAGTCAGTTCTGCTGTGCAGGGTGCTGTCATGTTTTTGTACCACACATACACCAAGGGATTATTACATTTGCGTCCCAGAAATTGGACTGAGACTCTTGCTCATCCTGCAGCACGATGCAGGTAACGACAGGGGCTCTAATGACACATCAAAGGCTTCGCTAAGCTCCTGGTAACCATGAGAACGAAGCTGAAGTGGTTTGTTGTACCGTCAGCCCTGGGAGAGGTATGTTTAGCCTGATTCACGCTTCTTGCCATTGTGTCGAGCAGTTCAAAGGAGTTCCCATGACTTTAAAGAGAAAAACATGGTTTCTCTCCTGGATGTTCCACTTTTGGTGCCATTGTACCAGCAAAGCGAAGAGAAAACATGAGGAGTTTGGGGTTTGATTTCAAGACAGTTCTGCATAAGTTATTGCTAGCGCCTGGGAATGAAGAGCCAAAGGATACAACAGCTCGATTATGTGATTGCTGGCAGCTTGGCTATTTTTCACATGCTGTTTAGGCTTTATAATGACATTTCAGGGCTCAGATGTCTGGACCTGAACAGGGCATCAGAGCAATGAAGCAAACCTCTGTGGCTAGCTGGCCATAAGCTCCCTTGCACAGGGTAAGGGGCAAAGATGAGAATTTCTGCAGCAGGCACTTTTACCCAAATGCTGCAGAGGCAGTGGTAATTGTCTGGGAAGCAAGATACATTCCTCTTAGTTTGACATTTTGACGTTTCATTAGGCAAAGCATATGGTGCTGAGGAGTCCTTCACCAGCAACAGGAGGTGGCGGGGAAGGCCAGCGGCGGGGGGAGCGGAAGGGGAATGTGGGCACTCTCCTGAGCGGTGATTGATTCCACAGCTCACCTAAATACCTCTGCTAATTAGTGTGCTGAAAGATGAGTGTGTGCAAAAAAGGCTGCAGGAGGGGGGTGAAAGATGGCTGAGGGATGCGGCAGGCAGAGGAGTGAGCAGGAGCAAGCAGCAGTGCATGCACTCTGGTCGCGGGGAAAGCATCTCAGGGAGCCAGCACACCCCGGCATGCGTGGGGGCAAAGCGAAGAGGTTTCAGGCAAGGGAGAACACCTGGGAGGGGGAATGCTTGTATTGCTTCCCCCTTTGTCAGGGAAGCTGACTCCCTTCGCATGTTATCTGTGAACCTGCTGACTTCTGGCTGGCTGAATTGCTGAACCAGACTCATCTTGCTGGAATGATATGGCATTTTTTTTTTTATTTCATTTCAGGAGACTTAAAAGCTCCTTCAGTTGTAGGTGGAGAAGTGGCAGCTTAGGTTGCTTTTTCAGTGGTTTGTTGATGGATTTATTGTGGTGGTGTTTACTGGCTCAGCTAATAAAACACACTTTAGATTTAAAATGTGACTGCAGMATTCCCACACACCTATGGAGTCATCCAGCATCCGTATAAAGTTGTCTCCTTCCCTTGACAACACTTGCTCTTGTTGGCCATGGCCTGGAGAGGGCAGGAGGGTATGGCCAAGGCCAGCTTGTGCCCAGCTGGTCTCTGCTGCCATCCTGGCCCCCTYTGAGGCTCTTTCTGGCTGCTCTAAATGGCACTCAACCACTGGGCTCACAGTCTGTGATCCTTTGAGTCGTTCAGCCTTCAGTGGCTGTTGATCGCAGCCAAGACTTGCAAACAGTACAGTGGATGAAAAGGGCCTTTCTGGTTTTTTGGGGGAGTTCAGGATACATCAGAAGGAAAGCACTGATCAGAGGAGAGGTCCTTTGGAAAAGCCAACTCTGGGAACACCCAGCCTTTTGAAATAATAAAGTAATTAGTGAAGCCAACAAAGGAATAGGAAGGTAAAAAGGAAAAGTCTTGTTTGGCCTGCTGAGGGAGACGGGAAATACATCAACATTTCCTTTACACGAGTTACAGCGACAAATATTAAAAGCAAAAAGTCCATTGCAGTTGGAAAGGACACAGAAAGAAATGAGTGGTAAGATCCGTGAGGACGTGTTTGACAAGCTTGCCAACCATGAAGCTCCCCAAGTGAATTTCAAGCTGACAGAAGAAAGCATCACAAAAGAAACAGAACAGGAGGAGCAAGGCTGTCAAGTTCACACCTTGCTGCCAGGTTTTCATACCTGCTTCTTGAAATCCTAATCTTCATCCAGATTACAGAAGAGAGGCATCAGAGCAAATGAGCAATTTGTTCGTGGTGGCCTCTGAGTGTGCAGAAGAAAATCATTCCAACGATGTGCTTGTAGGCTTGTCAAAATCACTGTCAGTCTTTCYATTGACTTCAGTGAGTCTTGGTTGAGGTCCTAAAGATCAGGTCGTCTTCTCTCTCGTGTAAAACAGGTACATTCAGTCCACAGGTGAAGAGATCAGCAAATCAGAAAGAGTGATTTATTTCCGAGGAAGTTACATTGGCCACACAGTGGTTCTTGGATTGGCTGAGGAAGCCAAGCTGGGGCCAGACATAATGCAAGCAGGACAGTCATCATCACCTCTTTGTCAGTAAAATGATTACTGCAGGACATAGTTGTCACTATCCATGTATATGGATTCAGAAAGGATTGGCAGACTCGGAGTAGAAAAGGTCCTTGGTCTCTGGTGCACTCGATTGCCTGGATACAGCCTCTGAATCATGGAAGCTGTAAGCCACCGGCTGCTGGGAGACGACGGCAAGGTGTGGTTTGCTCTGAATTCATCCAGCTTTCGTACTTCTCTATAAATATCCACTGGCCTCCTCTACCGGAGGTGGAGTCAGCCTGCATAGACCCAATAAACCCGCTGTGATTAACCTGGCCAGAGTATGGAGCATTGCATCAGCCGCAGTTGGGCTGTGAGCCCTTGGGACCCAATAGTGAATGGTGACTCAACAGCTAGCCCCTCAGGGCTTCAGTGCAAGTAGTCCTCATGGGGCGTACAGGGACCATGTCCTGCTGATGCTGAATAGCTAAGAGCTGTTTATCAGGACCTGATTGTGGAAGTTGCTTTTATAGGTTTTTTTCCTCATATGGGGTAGCTCTTGGGGCACAGTGGGGCGGATGTGCCCAGTGGAGACAGGACAGTGGTACCTGGCATTGAAAAACAGCAGAAATGAATATGTGCTCCTGTTGCATGAAGGAGCAGGGTACCACTGAAACACTGTGGGGCTGGGTTCAGAAGGTCTGTAGGAAATTCATCGCTTTCCTTTGCCAGCTCATACAAGAATAAGGTGTAGACATCCACATGGTGCGATCTGCTCTGCAGCACTGTGATCCCAGTGACCACTGCAAAGGGGTCATGTGGCTCACCTCCCAGACACTCCCAAAGGCTGGGTTTACTGGGATTTAAACCCCTGCTGTGGGTGCTGCAGGGACTCCGGGTCATGCAGGAGGGTTTTGGCCACCCAGCCCTGCCCCATCAAAGTTACGGCAGCTTCCAGCTCTGCTCCTCCACTTCTTGATTTAATACCTCTGCCTGTCTCTCATGGGGATGCCAGCTTTCCTAAACCCTCTGAAAGAAGCAGATGAAGCTGGACGTAAGTCTGAAATCACGAGGTTCGTTTCCTCACCTGGCAGAGCAAAATTCACAGCTGGCGGAGAGTTTCCAGTGCAGCCTGGGCTGCTCTCGCAGCCGACACGGAGCAGCTGTGCAGGAATTTGCTGCTGCTCCATCCCTCACTTGCGCTGGTGTTGCCTGTCACAGCACCATCTGCCGCCTGCAGCTACCATCGCTGCAGCCTCGGAGATCCCTTGCCACCTCCAAGCCACGGTGATTCTGCTTTGTTTCCCCACAGGGGTTCTTAGAGTGATTTGTGAAGTGCTTGGTTTTGTCCACCAAATTTTTCTATGCCAGGTTTAAAAAACTCTTTTTTTTTTTTTGTAGAATCATTTAAGGTTTGTCCACCTAAAAAAGTAACTTTTATTTTTCTTTTCTTTCCTTTCTTTTTTTTTTCTTCTTTGCTTTTAGCAAACAAAATCTGAATGCTTTATTTTTTTCAAGGTTTGTTTTGCATTTGACTATGCCTCAATATTTTCTATGAAGAATAACTTACCTGAATGTTTTTCCAGCTGAAGGAAAATATCTCAATAGAAGCTTTCTACTATGCTTCTCAATCTGAGTTTTCCACAAGCCACCTTCAGCCTTAGGTCTGTGCGCTTGCCCTTTGCATCCACCTGTTCCTCCTGTCACGGTTTATTTGTTATTTTGCCGAGCCATCAGAAGAGGGTCCTTTTTTCTACAAGTGGTTCCTTCAGAGAAGATTATATTAGACATCTCCTGGGAAGCTGTCTGTCCTGGATCCGCCCCCCCGGCCCCGAGGCTGCAGGCTTTGCAGTACTTCAGGAAGGAACACGAGCTTAGAGCTACCTTTTTTAGAGCCCTTTATAATGGATCCTTTTATGCTTGGCCCCATGTTCTGCAGCACACTGCTTTTATGTTTGTCTCTCCCTCACAAAACCACTTCCTGATGAGGAATCCCTCCTGGGATTTGGTGGATGCGTAAAGCGCACAAGTTGTCCTGCACCCCTCTACGCAGCCCCAGGACATGCAGTTCTGCGTCTGCCCACAGCATCCTCTGCAGTGCCACCAGCGAGGGAAGAGCCGGGGGAGGTGGGATGAGGTGCCCCACATGCACAGGCGTGTGTTGTACCCTGGTGCAACACCTGTGACTTCATGGCTCTGACTGACTTTGTTCAGCAAGCCCAGTAGCACTGTGGCTTTCTGACTGAACAATCTGCCAGCCCACGGCTCCTTCCAGACCACCGGGAAGAACAGGCCATGTTCCCTGGAAGCCCCTTCCCTCTGCTTTCCAGCATGGTCCATGAGATGTCCCCTGGACCCAGGCATTAATGAGCTCTTTGTGCACAGTGCATAAGCAAACAGAAGTCCTGGGCTTTGGCAGATTTTCTGATTGCACTGAGTGGATAAAGATGAACTCAGTCAATAGGGCTGAGTTTATACAATGGGAAAGGTGGCCAGATCTGTGTGCCTGCTGTTCTCTCCACAGCTGATGGCCTTCTGCCCAGAGACCCAGAGGTTAGTGACTGCATTGAGGCCTTTGTCGCCTTTGATGGATGCAGGGCAAAGACGATGTGGCAGAAGGGCCAGGTGGGAGCCTCCGCAGCCGTGTGTTTCTGATCGTGCCCTGTGTTTTGTCTTGTAGGCTAACGATTCATGCAGAGTGCCCCATGCACCTGGAGGACTTCCCAATGGATGTGCACGCTTGCCCACTGAAATTTGGGAGCTGTAAGTACCCTGATCAGCCTCTGCAAGGAGGTGGGTACAGAGCTAAAGAACAGTCCTTTGTGTGGCTAGTGTTTTCCAGTATTTTAGTAACAGTGTTATTAATTATTGCTAATGATAATGTGACCAAAAATTTGTTTCTGGTATCTCATACATGCAATTCCTACCATCGTCAGAAATGGGCAGCAAGCAAATCTGTGGTCAATTCATGCTCAGAGGATGGGTTAGCCACCTATGGTTTTGCTCTAAGTTTATTAGGGAAGTGGGAAGAGCAGCTTCCCATTGCCCTGCCTACCTTTGGTAGGCAGTGCTGCCTCTTCAGCGCTGCCTCAGCAGGACCGGCATTGGTGGAAAACTCAGAGATGCTTTTCCTTCATCACATGGTGATCCTGGGGGGACAGATTTGGGAAGGTAGCAGTGGTGTCTGCTGCTAGGTGTCCTGTCCAGCATCCCTACGTCACTCCTGCCAGTCTGGGGAGAGCCTGAAATCTCTGGTTGCTCTGGCTCCATGCTCCAATGGAGCTTACAAACCCCTTCCTCCTCTTTGGTCTGTCAGACAGGCTGCTTTCAAGTAAAAGGCTTGGAAACTCTGGGAATCTCAGTCCCAACATCCAAGGGTCCTGGTTTAGGGAAGATTTGCAGGCTGCTGGTGAGTTGAAAGCTGCTCTCAGCCTCCCAGGCTTGCAGCTGCTCATCTGCCTGGGCTTCCCATACCCTGCCTAGGAACAAGTTCCCTCTTCTCTCCCGTATGCAAGTTAAATTTCTTTTGGTTTTGTTCCTAAAGTGAGTGGGAACCAAATTCCAAGCCACTGGTTCACCATAATGTGGAAATAAATTTCCTAGTCCTGCTCTGCATGGAGTCTCCTTCAGGTCCAATGAACTGAGCACCACTGTCAGTCTATGTTTGCATTACATGGAAGAGTTACCCACCTCCAAATGAGCCCCCACCAGTAATGTCCCTTTTGGACTCTAAGAAAACAGAGAAACACAACCTTTCTAAACTGATACTTCCTTCCTGTAGCCATTTGGGAGTTGACTAAGGAGAAAGTTGAAAAGTTTGATTGACACCAGAAGAAATCATGTTTATCATGTGCATCTGCTCCTTTGCCTCATGACAAAATGCATCCGTGAAACTGAATTATTCAAAACTACTAAATTAAAGTTATTTCTTAGGCAGCACCTAATTAAATGTAGAACTCATTGCCACAAGACATCACTAAGGCCAGTAAAATAGCAAGCCTTAGAGAAGGTTGAATTATTAATGTTAATTGACCTTGTGAGGAGGCATATAAAATCTCATACCTCAGGCCTAAACTCTGGGATTATTACAAGACTTGCAGGAAGGCAGATTACTCCATTTCTAATTGCTTATAATGTTTCTTGGTGAGGAAAAGAGATTAATGTGTGTATTCCTAGTGGAACACCCTTTGGGGTTATTCTGGGTATTTTTACTGATTTGCCCTCTGAATGATGAGAGTTTTGACACAAGCAGCTCAGAGAGCTGCCCCTGATTAACATCACTACAGCTCTTTCTAAAGCACCCATCCGCATAGTATCTGAGCTCACCTCTCCTGTGTTGGAGTAGGATTAAACTAGTGTTTGCACCAAAAAGCCATCAACAGCTGGAAGCTGCTCATTTGCCAGAAGCTTAGAGTGGGTCAGATTTGTAAGTAGAAGGACAATGCCAGGGCCAGACACCTGCTGTTCAAATGATAGCCGAATTTGCCTCAGTGACCACCTTCCAGTGATTCCCACAACCTGAATGGCTCATCAGTGACCTCCTGTCCCTGTGCCAACACGGCAGCCACCCAAAGAGGCAAGGCAGAGAGCTTGCAGGAGAAGTAAGGGCCTCAGGCATTTCAGATAGCTTCAGCTGCCCACCTGCATCATTCCTTGGACCAAGTGCAGTGAAGGTGACGGCTTTACCTATCACTATGCTCCCTAGAAGATGGATGTACACAGCAGAGAACAACTGTTTCTAAGCCAGTCATAGGACATTTGTGCAGCAGCTGTCTGAGACCAGGCTAGCAGAAGATGTTGCTGAAGTTACCAGCTCCACTAAATGTCAAAGAGCTGTCCTTGTTTGTATTGGACTAGACTGCATTGCAAGTGAGGCATTGAGCAGAACCAAAACAGCTTCATGGCATTGAATATGTTCCAAGCATCCATGCCATGCCTACGTGACACCAGATACGTTTCTGTCCCAGACAACCAGATATGTAGACAACTGTGTTTTCAGGGATGATGGCAATGAAACTGTGGACAAGTGGAGGTGGGTGAACCATGACTGCTAGAGCAGCAGGTGCTGCCCATCAAGGCGGAAGAGTATTGGCAGAGCTGTACAAAGCTAAGCCTGAAGGAGGATGGAGGTCTCCAGAAGCATGTTGAGAGCTGGAAGGAGGGATTGGAAAAGCAGAATGTTGCACATCGGGTGAGGGGTGCCAGCCTGCATCAGAAGCGCTTAGGCAGCACACTGGCGTGCTGAGAAACATTGGCTGATCATCAGAACCACTCCCCCCACTTTGCACAGCGCCTGCTTATTATTTATCAGATTTGCCAAAACCTACAGTGCAGGGATAACAGTGGTTGTTTTAAAAAGGTCAGAGAAATCTGGTTGTCTCAGGACACAATCTTCCACAAAGCAGGAGCTGAGACATTTCTGTAGTAGACCCGACCCATTGCTTGACCTGACCCCAGCCAAAGAATTCCTTAATATCTTAATAGGAGAAGCTGGTCGTAAAAATGAATTAAAGACTTGTTTTAGTGAACTATGTTCTTGCCTAAAAAACTGGTGCAGAGTGGGTATGGACAGGAAGCTTGGGCATTATCAGGAGAAGTAGCTCCTAGTAGAGTCTGGAGAGACTCAATTTCTGGATACCATAGGACTGGCAAAAGCAAGAGCATGCAGGAGCTGTTGGGAAAAGGAGCGGCTATGAGGACAAGCAGGGATTTGGTCACAAAGGCTTGTGAAGGTGATGGTGACTGTGTGTTAGAGGGAGGTGTTTGCATATGGGGAGTTGGGCAGGTGGGATAGAGAGGGGAACTTGCAAGCCCCTGGAAGGATGCCCTGGCCCTGAGCCCAGTGCTACCCCATGCAGCAGTCCAGCGGCACTCGCCTGCTGTTTCTCTTGCAATGTGCAGGCAGCCTTTTCTCAGCACTGCCTTCCCCCGCTGCCTGGCTGACTGGCCTGGAGGCTGGCAAACACAGGGTCATGCAGGGGAAAAAGCATCTCGGTGGGAGGGCACACCACCTCCAAAGCTAAGAGGTTTGGAGAGGGTTGCTGCTGAGTGAGGGTAAAGATTTTTAACTTTTTCTCCTTAACCTAAAATTCAACCCCATTTGCGTTTAGCCTTTCTCACCAGCTGCTGCCGGCATGACTCTCCTGGTCCCTGGCACGGCAGGGCTGTGGCTGTCCTGCTGCCCCAGCAGTCTGCTGGTCTGGACACCTTTCTGTCTTGTCTCTGCTTGGAGCCAGCCCTTGCAGAGTCAGCATGTCAAGGGGACAGCATCTCTCAACGACAGTGCTCTGCCCCCTCTTCCAGCTCCCTTCCAAAAACCCCAGCTCCCTTTTGCTCATTTGATTTAACAGTTGCTGAACTGCCTTGGTCTCTGGCCATGCTTGGCTGTGCTCAGCCATGTGGCTCTGAGGAATGCACAGCAGGGATTAAGTTGGCTACAGGCTAATTTTGGTATATTTTAGGTCAGGCAGAAGCACAAACCTCATTCTTCTTTCTCCTCCACAGATGCCTACACAAAGACAGAGGTGATCTACACCTGGACACTGGGGAAGGATAAATCAGTGGAAGTAGCGAAGGGTGGGTCTCGCCTGAACCAGTATGACCTGCTCGGCCATGTTGTTGGGACAGAGATGGTTCGATCCAGCACAGGTACTTGTGGGACCACGATGCAATGCATGGGCTGAGCACACTGTCAGACGAGATGGACCCATGGGCTTTGAATGCCACGATTTGGCATAGTTATAGAGGCAGTACCTGTGGGCAGTGAGCACCACAGTAATTCCCAAGCCACGTGCTGTTGGAGAATATGGCTGGGGACATCTGGAGCAGTCACCAAGAGGCAGTAAAGGGTTTAGCTTTTAGTGGTTTCCACTGAAAGAGCCTTATCGCCCATACCCTCTAGAAAACTGATTTCAAGCATCTAAAAATGATCTGTTGTGTGGAAAATTTGCCCCACCTTGCCCAGCTGGTTCTTGGTACTGTGGGTTCATTTGTCTTGGATCCCTTTCCAGTCCCTCAGGAGAGGATTGCGGGCAGGGGAGGCGAATGCAACATAATGTTCAGTGTGATTTTCACTGCATCTGCTTACACAAATATTATCATAGCTAACAGAAGATTATCCCAAACAAATGTTTCCTCTGATTAATGACCAATATTAATCATCTTTCTCTCCCATCTGCTGCTCCTCCCTTCCCCTCTGAATCCAGGTACTGATAGCTTCTGTTATCTCATGTGTGTCTCTCATCTTTCTTTTTTTCTTTTCTTTTTTTTTTTCCTTCTGTATGCATCAGTAGTTCTCTCATTTGAGGATATTTCCTCTCTGGTGCACTTGATTTTAATAGTGTCTGTCTGTAACAACTCATATCACCTCCCTTGGGGACACGTGGGGAGTCCAGGGAACTAAATGTCATAATATCTGGCCCATCTCTCTACTTAAGTTGTAGTAAAATGTACAGATGAATAACCTGAAGTGGCAAGAAAGCTGCTAAAGGCTCCTGTGTGTAATGATTTAGCAGAGCCACACTCACAACAAAAAGGCACAATAATCCAACAAAATATCCAAAGCTTTGAGTGGAGGAATAGGGCATTGAGGGAAAATAGGGACAGCTGCTTCTTTGGTTTACAGCCCAGACCTTTAACGACAGAACTTGCCCTGATTTTTGAGATGGTTACAGTGAGGGAAGATGGAATATTTTCAGGATTGTCAGAGAAAATAAAATCCTTTGTCTTGAAATCCTACTGAAGAAATGTTAGGGTCTCTCTGGGCTTAAGGGAACTTACCCACAATGTGGCTCCCTGGGCTGGAGCAGAAAAGGGATGGGAGCTGGGTCAGGAGAGACCCCCAGAGGCATCTTGTGCCTGGGGTGAAACAGGGAAAGCCTATTGCCCAGTTGTTTATTGGCATTGATTTGCCTTTGTCCCACAACCATTTTGTAGTGAATTAAAGAAGTCTCCAGAGAAGCATTTTGTGTGTGCATGTGCAGGACATGCAAAGTCAGTGCCAACAGTGTGCTGCAGCACGCATCCCTCCTTCGCACGGCTGTCAGGGTGGCCTGCAGTACTGTAAGATACCGGGGCATGCCAGCCAGTAACAATATGACACACACACTACAATTTCATCTAAGAACTTGAAAGTTTGTTCCGGACAGATCTTTAGTGGTTTAGAGATGGATTGGTGGTCAGCTGGCCCCATCCTGGAAAGCACCAGTGGCTCAGCACCTCTAACCGGCTGTCTCTGCAGGGGAGTATGTCGTCATGACCACACACTTCCACCTCAAGAGGAAGATCGGGTACTTTGTGATCCAGACTTACCTACCCTGCATTATGACGGTCATCCTGTCCCAGGTCTCCTTCTGGCTTAACAGGGAGTCCGTTCCTGCCCGAACGGTTTTTGGTGAGTCTGGGAGCATGGGGGCATCCTCTTAGGTCGGGGGAGAAAGGCACCACAAATGACAGGAAACAGACTGAGCATCAGAGCTGGTCTTCTCCAGGCCTTGACTGGCATCAGTGAAGCTGCTGGCCACTTCCCAGAATAGCTCTCAGTGTCTTCCCAGTGCCCCTGCTTCCACTGAATCACTGCAAAAATACTCCTGCCCATGTTTCTGCTACAAGCCGAGCCATAAATATTAACAGTAATCAAGGTATTGATCATCTAATTATATGCATTTGGCTGTGTCTGCTTATCTATATTGGCTTTTGAGTTGAGGAGAGGATAGGAACATGGGGAGGCATTTAAAGCTTTACCTTTGAAATTGCTAATGTGCCCCTGGTCAGAGCCCCACATAACAAGTTCCTGGGCTGAGGCAGTATAACGGCATGGTAAATATATTGTTATTATTTTCTTCAGCTGGTTTCAGATCCTCTCTCCRAGGCAAAGTGTCAGGCTGGCATTGCACATATATCAATAGCTTTTACAAACATTTAATAACAGAATTGCTTTGTGCTTTCCTGCCAAGACCTTTAGTTCAGGATCTACACACACATGCTCACAGACCAGGTGTGATGCTGCAGGATTGTATTTCCTGGAAATAACAGTGTCCAGCAGATACCGCTTAACAGAGTGTATATTGGACAAAAGTCACCAAGCAGAGAGGGGATATATGGTACCACCTGCTCGTGTTTTGGAATAAGACAGAAAGTGGTGTGGTTTCAAAGATCATGAAGCATTTTCTCTGTAGCAAGAGTCGTGATAGAAATACTCCCACAAACCCAACAGGGCTGATGTCCTCCTTTCTGGACCCTCTCCGCCTGTGCTGTGGAGTGGAACAGGATGCAGGGAGGGTCACAGGTGGTTCTGCACACTCCTAAATGAACTAGAAGGGAATCATTATGGGTTTTGTGTTCACTGGGGCTTGTGAAATGTAGATCATGAACAAGCTTTAAAATTTACAGTTGACCCCAGCTTCTCCCCATTAGCACCGGGTTGCCTTCCCTTCCCCGGTGATGTAAATCCTACAGCGATCCCCAGGGTCGAGTGCAGCTGCGGGGAGCGGGGCAGTTAGTATGACCAAACTGGTTTGCGTGATCCAGACTGCAAGAGCTGCGCTGAACAGTGATAACAGTGAAGAAAAGGGGATACAGCCCCTTAGCACCCACTTTTTGGTGTTTTCATCCAGCAGAATGGAAAAGGGGGGGCTCAGACAGAAATCACATGGAAAATAGGACCAGCTCAGGCATATAGAGAGTCATCGATGAACTTTCCTCACTCATCTATCTGTGAATCATTTGCAACTAAGCCCCACAGAGCACACACCCGGACCCCATGTCTGTCCATGCCCCAGGTGGGCTCTTACATTTGCATTAGTTCTGGAGTGTCTCTGCCCTCCCGACACCAGGGGCRAGCACTTCTCTGAGGATATTTGATTCCCTCCTATGTTATCTTAAGATTTGCAATTAGACAGGTTTCCTCGAGTAGCAGCTCAGATTGAGCAGGAAAGAGCTGACTGAAAAATTAAAACCTACCTTTGCGAAAAATGTCTTTGCTCCCAAATTGCCTTGCTTTCCTATTAAGAAAATAATGAGAACTCCAATTGTTTATTCCTTTTTTTTGCCCCTCAGAAAGTTTTGTCAACAATATTATTGAAACTCTTCAATTACCAGGAGTATGGCTTAAGGGAAGTCAAAATTAGTCAATATTTTTATAATGTTTTTAATGCATTTTTAATTGAAAAGCACATTATTGGGGAAAATGGATAGCAGTGGTTGCTTGCTTTAATGAAAAAAGCTTTAAAAGGCATTTTGCAACAGATCTTTTTTTTAAGATAAATCATAGTGACACTCATTCTGGCAGCTTGGGCCACTGACGGGTGCCTGGCCATGCCGGCAGGACCCAGGATCCCAGGTGTCCATCCATGCAGGTCACAAGACACTATTTCCAAAATGTTGAGAGAACCACATTGGATGAGTGGCCAGTTTCTGGTCCCCCATGAAGTTCGCAACCATCTAGCTGTCCTTTTTACTGTTATTTTATTATTTTTATTTTATTGCAAAAGCAACCAGAGGCTTCTCCATGGCATATTCTACATGAGGGAGCTGGGTCTAGCATCACACAACTTACCCTACTAGCAGACGAGGAATTGAATGCGTGTGCCTACCTATGAGCAACTGCTATAGTAAGCAGAGATCTAGTCGATGGAGTTTGGGGAAGATTAATCTCATCCTAATGCAGATGTTTGCCATTGATTATATGAATTGGAGATATTCAAAACTGAACCAGAGAAGGCCCTGAGCAACCTGAAGTTGGTCCTGATTCGAGCAGGGGTTGGACAAGCTGACTTCCCTCTCAACCTGGACTGTTTCGTTATTCTATGAATTGCACCACGGACTTGTGCTGGGTAAGACTCCCTTACTTACAGCGGGAATGTGGGCCACATGGCCTAGAGGATGGCTCCTAAATTTACATGGTGGAAATACCAACTGTGTGGTTTGAGGAGAAACTGGGTGGGTATGAGTGTATGGTCTCACACCATTCTTGTCTCCTGCTGTGTTTCCACAGGTGTCACCACCGTCCTCACCATGACCACACTAAGTATCAGCGCAAGAAACTCGTTACCTAAAGTGGCGTACGCGACGGCCATGGACTGGTTCATAGCCGTCTGTTACGCCTTTGTGTTTTCTGCGCTGATCGAATTTGCCACCGTCAACTACTTCACCAAGCGCAGCTGGGCTTGGGATGGCAAGAAGGTGCTGGAGGCCCAAGAGATGAAGGTCAGCCCTGTGGCCAAGGCCAGGGAGGAGGGGGCGGTGAAGAAACGCTGCACGAGAGAGCTGCGCTGGGGCCAAGAGTAGGTAACATGCAGCCCCGCAGCACTCGGGGAGGCTGGATGCTACTTACTGGGGTCCCCAGCTCAGGTCTCAACTGGAGCGGTTCTTGAGGGTCGAGRGAGGAAGGGCTTGGAGGGCTGGTTACTGTGCTTAGCTGGAGAAAAACACCCAGGCATGACTGCTCACTTTTCCCTCTGTCCTTCCGCACGACCATTCACCTGTGGAAATGTGAATGCGTGCATTTTTTGGTCTTGCTCTGCCGGTGGTCTCCTCTCTCCTTTCTTCTCCCTCCAACCCATAAATGCCCCAGTCCATGTTGCTAGCATGCTACACAAACCCAAATATGCCAACGGGATGCCAGCCTCGCCAATGGAGATGGTCCCACTCTGCTGTGTCCCCTGCGGCTGGTATCCCCAACTGTAGGTCTCCCCTGGCACAGCCAAGCATGGTGCAGCGATGGGGAGGTCTAACGCTCGTGCTGTTGCCCACAGCTGCTGGCAGCTGCTGCTTTGTACGTTCGGGCCAAAAGGGTGGGTGGGAAGCAAGCAATGAGAAACAGCAACTGGCAGTAAATTAGTGCCTGGCATCACCCAGGTTTTCCCTTTTCGCTCGGGATTAGCCTCTCTGGCAGCTTCCTTCCTGACAGCCACCGCTACCCCTGCTCGTGCCCCCTCCCTCCTAACGGATTTAATCTCGGCTGTGCAGAGAAATCGCTTACTGTAGCATGCCGCTCCTTGTTTATATTTATTGAATCAATTTGAAAATCAGCTTTGTCCTTGTTCTTGGTTCTGGAGCCTTTATATTTTACTCCTTTGCATTTTAATGTGTTGTTTAAAATTGTTGTGGGTCTGTATGCAAATACCTGGCAGAATTGCAGTAACTTTTGGGAAGACAACAGCCAGTCATCTCTCTGGTATGGAGGTCAAAGCAGGAGAACAGAGGCCTTATGGAGAACCACAGCCATCACTGGGTGTTGAATGGCGCTCTCTTGTGTTTCTTGGACTCCCTCTATCTGTTTGCTTTTGCAGCTGTGGTCTGAGCAACAGACTCATGGCAGAAAGGCTCCAGAGGAGGCCAGTTGATGGTCTTCCACTTCCATTGTGAACAATAATGCTAATCTGGCCTCAGAACAGGTCCTCAAAGCAACCATGTCCCTTTCAGGGATGGGCAAATCAGCACAAAGTCAGGATTCACACAATTATGTGAACTGGGCACAGCTGAAAAAGCAGCAAAGGCTCAAAAGCTTCAGTTTGTCATAGAAGAAGCATGCTCCTTAATTTATTCATTGACCCAGCACTGCAAGATTAACAGTGCTGAAACAATAGGGTAAGAGCATGCAGAATGTTTGCGCACGTGGTAATCAAACAAGAAAACAAAGCAGGACCAGGAATGTTTCAGAGGGAGTGCTCTTCGTGAGTTTGCTGCAGCTGGTATCAGGCTGGAGAATCAGGAAGGACTCTAAATTTGTGGATGCTTTTTCAAGCCAACCCTGATCTTTATCTTAGAAGGCTAAGCCACTCCCGGTGTCTGCAGCTCAGAGAGCTCCCTGAAGAGTGGTGGGCTTTCAGGGAGCTTGGGAATACGATGTGTCACCCTTTGCTTTTCATCTTTATTCCATTGAATATTTCCAAGCAGTGAATTTGCTACGCAATGAAGGTGCTTCATTGGCTCAGTTTCAGTCTTTAATTAGCTCTTCTTGAAACAATTGACAAGCCAGGTGGTTGAAACCACAGAAGCAAGAGGAGGCAGAAGGATAACTATTGGCATTTTAAAGTGTTTGTACCAGGATTAAAACTACCAGTGACAAGCCCAAGCTGAGCCCTGGTCTCTGGAGAGCCTTCCCCCCAGCCAAAAAGAATGCTCTTTATTGATGTGATGGCAAGGATCCTCACTCCAGGTTTGATTGTTTCCTTGAATGAACATGAAAAAAAAATCAATAAGCATCAGCCCTTCCCTCAACTCAAATGTAGGCAGCAGCAATGCTTACCATCCCATTTGAAAGAAATCACTACCTTGCAAAAGCTGCTGGTTGCTGACAGGCACTCTCAGCATGTTCACTCTCTCAGGGCTGGTTCCATTCCTTCTTTCTCCCCTTCAGCCAGCCCAGCAGTTTAGATTGGAACAGAGCATTTTTTCAGGTAGAATCTAACATGATGGGCTGATCTTGGTGAATCGCTGATCTCTGCATCATAAATGATCATGATGATGTTCTGGCTATAGCCACAGTTGGGTTCTGGTTCTAGCTGGGAGCTACTCTGCACGTTCTCTGCAGTTTTCCTCTAATGAAAGACAGGCAGGTATCACCATAGATGTCACCAAAAACTCCCTTTAGCGCGCACTGAAAAGATTTGACTAGTGCTTCTTGGTCCCAAAGATTTTCCAAGCCTTTCCCGCCTCCCAGCAGTAATCGCTAATTGTGGATGAAGGATTTCCTCCCTTTTTGTATGGCACAGTGGCTGCAACTAACCTAGAGGTGCAGATCAAATTGGAGAGAGGTATCTGGATCCAATGTGGAAAACTTGTTAGTAAAGATGATTTTTAAAAAAAACGTGATCAGGAGGAAGGGGGGAGATGGCAGTAGTTGGGGAGGAGTGAGAGGCCAAAGGGATTGGAAGATGAGTGGTTTCAGTAGCCAGCAAAGCTCCCTATCTCCAGCATCCTCAAAATATCTTGTTAAAAAGATCCCCTTCAGGACAGAAGGGCTGTGTCTCAACACAGTGAGATCCATTGCATCCCATCCATCCCAACCATAGGGATGGCCATCTCTGGAGCCAACAAGGTCACTTCCTGAGCGGCTGTTACAGTGAGGATCCGGAGAGACAACCATTAACAGTGACTTTGCCACTGGGAAACTCATGAAGTCTGCAAGGATGACATTTACCAGGGAGTTCCCTGCAAAAAAGTGTTGTCTGTTCCTCAGGATGGAAGATGCTTTGGATCTTTGGAAGACACTTACTTAAACCCACTTCCACCTGCAACGCAATATCTATGCATAAAATCAGGTTTAGCTCTGTATCTGTGCTTGTATGACATTGCCCTGAAATCCTGGGTGGCAAGAAGCAACAAAACCAATACAAGTAGCTGCAGTCAGGCACATGAGAACAAGGAAGAACACACTTGGGATGGAGGAATAGTCCTGGATCTTTATCCTTCTCATCCTTAAGACGGTAATCCTGTAGTGCATGGTGAGAAGGTTAGGTCCAGGCTTTTTATGTACTTTTCACGTCTTTTCATTAAGAGAAAGTCACCAAAAAGCATCCTCCAAACCTCTCTGTTGATATGATCATCATGGTTTTCTTTCTTGTATTTTGGAAGTGATGGGCATGCTCACCATTTGCACTAGGTGCCTTTTCCACTGACTGAGTAAAGCCTAGCTTTTTGTTCAACCTACTCTTCAGCAGTTCTGAAGTTTGTCCCTTGATCCAGGTCACTTAGGAATCATTCTTCTTTCTCTGTTTCTTTCCATTTGTGGCATCTTTGTTTCAATCCCCTCCTTGCCAACAGAGAGGAACTAGAACCAACCTTGACAGGCCACCATTTTCAACCAGTTTGAAGTCTTACAGACTCACGGGGTGGTTGAGACCCATCTCTTTTTCTGCCTTGCTATCATAAATACGTTTTTGCTGGGACTTTCCCTTACTGACCATGCTCTGCAGCCCACGTGTCCTTTGTCCTACTGCACTTGCAATCACCTGTAGCTCTCCATAGCACTGCAAGTGATTTATGTTCTCAGCACCTTCACTGGGGTCCATGTATCATTCTTTGACAAGATTTCACCCTCTTTCTCTCAACACTATCTGCGTGGTGTGTTGGGCTGATTATTGACTCCATCCAACCTCTGAGTCTTTGTCTGGTGATCCAAGGAGCATAAGATCATTGGGCTCAGTCCCACATGATCTGAATGAAGAGATGGGAGGGATAAGTGATGCCAAAGGTTACACCAGCAGCTGACAGTAACCTGGCATTGACGTTGCCTGCTTGTTAATGCAAGACTGCATTGTTCGGAGCCTTTGGCTCTGCTCAGGGTACAAGCGTCTCAGTGTAAAACGCTTTGCTGCTATTCTCTGATAGGATGAAGTCTGGCACACAGCAGAGGGGAACTTTGGCTGGCATGAGGAAGGAGTGGCATGTTTGCTGGAACAGCAACTGCAGTTGCTGGGCTTTGAATTATAGGATACAAGTATGTCAGAGACTAGAGCTGCTTGGAGGTCATTAAAGTGACTTTTCTCTAGAATGGCAAGTGGCAGAGACCTTGCATTTCTCAAGTACTGCAGATATTAGTGATGTTGACCTTCAGAGTGGCCTGTCAGAGGGATAGTGCTTCCAACCCAAATGTCTAGCTAAGGAGCAGGTGCAGAGAACTAAATCTCCAGCAGACCATAGGCAGAATCAGTAGTTCCCATAATTTAGAGGTTCAGCTGTTAGCTCCTCAACAGAGAGGCTTGAAGACAAGAATATTTAACAAAAATGCTATTATTTTCCAGTAGTTGTGTTGTGGAAGAACTTGTCAGACTGCGATATCCAGGGAACATATTTCTCTCTAGACCAGCTTTCACAGCTTTTCCCTCAGGAGAGCAGTGCAGGGACAGCTTTGTGCAGTGATTCAGTCTCCCTGGGCCCAAACTGGGCCATAAACGCAGGAATTGCTTTACAACATAGATGTTTTAAATAGGACAAGTTTTCAAAGCAAATGTGGGGTTTCCTCCTGTTTTTCCACTCTTTTCTTCTGTTTCAGTAGGACGTGGAACTCCTCACAGATAAAGGTGCAGGGGGAAGGCTGGGTGCTACTTTGCAGCTGACAGCAATAAGCATATTTTGCTTTGTTTGATTGTCAAAATCTTGCCTGAAACACTTATTAATAAAGCATAGCCTGGTAAGCTTCAGGCTGAACGATTTCTTCTGACATCTCAGGAGCAGAGCACATCCGGAGCACACACATGTGCCTTGGTGTAGGCAGTGTGTGCTCTGGGTGCTTCCCAAAGGCTCCCAGCTCTGACCAGGGCAGAAGACCCCACAGGCAGCTGGAAAAAGGCCCTGGCTGTAGGCTCCCAAGCCTCTGCGCTACCTGAACAGCCTGATCTGAGGTCCAGAGAAGCCCACGTTGATGCTTGGGGGCTCTGGGTCACACTAACAGGAGCAGTAGCTTGCTATCACCACCCACAGCATTCATATTTGCCTGACTTTCCTCCATTTCAGCCTGCTGTTTTCAGATGCCTTTGGCCAGGCAAGACGGATCCACTTTCCAAGCTCTGGGGCAGAAAAGCTAGCCAGGTTGAAAGTGTCATGTTACTTGTAGTCATCTTATTCCTGTAACGAATAATGTGGCTGATTAATACTAAAATAATCAGAGTGCACTTCAAATTACGTTCTGTGAACAACAGTCTGTTTTTCATTTCATTACTGATTATTAATTATTTTATTACCTCCTGTAGCTGTGTTAATAAGTAATCATACTTAAGCATATTTAAATGTTTTAGAAGGTGAAACATCTTTAGTCCTTTATTTGCTTCTTGTCAGCTCTTTAGCAGGAAAAGTTCACCTCCTATGCAGGGGGTACAAGTTAACATGGCTCTAATGATTGCAGAAATCAGTCGCTCAGTTAATCATTAAAGATCATAACACCCTCTCCCATAAAAGACTATGAATACAGTCTGATCAGTGGTTTAGTCTGATCTGGAGTCTGAAGACATTTAGACCTCCTTTTAACAGCAAGTTAATTTCTGTAATTTTTGGCATTATTACGAGGCTGCAGGCCTGGCTATGATGTTATTGGAGAGGGGTTTAAAGATTGCACAGAAGTCTGCTTTTAGTGTCCCTCTGAAAATCACTGTGGAAAATTCATTTCCTAAGGTAACCAGAAATATCCATGGTGATTGTGGACACATTTAAAATGGAAGTACAGCTGAAAGCTAAAGCCCTTGGAGTATCTCTGCAGAGCAGACTGGGCGAATCTGGCCTTTCCAGCTCCCAGTGCTACCCAGCAATGCTGCCTGCTACCAATTTCCAGGGTAGGGTCAGGAGATGACAGGTTCTGCTGTCTGCACGCTGGCTGACGGTCACTTTGTATGTGGTTCCCTCACACGTACATGCAAGACCGTGTCAAGCACCCCTGGGAAATGCCTGGATGAGCCTTACCTTGTGTTTCAGTTGCTTTTGAATAGAAAATGAGATCCAAAGTCACCTTGTTCTGAGTTTAGATATTAGATTCCCACCATGAGTCATTGCTGTGTCTAATGCTGGCTGTTGGTGTGTAATTACAGTGGACACCGCATGGAGTACATGAGTGCCGGGATGTGTAGGGTGCCTGATGTCTGCATATGAATAGATTTCATTCAATGGGCTTCTCCTGGTAGACCTGGATTGCTTTATACGATACGCTCTTCGGTGCAGCTGGTCTCAGGTCCCTGACAGCAACAGGAAGATCCCCAGAGTGGGGGCAACACCTATCATGACTTCCTAGCTTCATCTTCCTGTCCACTCATCTTCATTAACATCTGAACTCTGTCTTCAGCATCTTCCATCATCCTTCAGTACATCATGTCTGACACATAAGTGCCTCTCTTGCCATTCGATATGCAAGCTCTCCTCCCTTCAGCTGGGACAGCATGTCCCCTGGAGCCATGTGGGAGGGGTGCACTTATCTCCCTTGATTTGCAGCAACCCATAGATATGAAGGCAAGATGAAAGGCTTCCCTCTGCCCTATAGTGCCGTGTCGAACAATCTTGAAATCCAGGGCTAGTGCAAATGCCTTCCATCTGTTCTGTATCTTACCTGGGTAGGTCATGAGGTGCTCTAAAGGGTCCCAGAGTCATATTGGACATCATGATGTTAAATTGTGAGGTATTCCTGTGAGGTATTCAGGCCACTGAGGCAGTGTATGATAGGGCCTTGTAATATGGTGCAAAAATATTGCGATGCTGTCACCCACATTCTTAAAGCCACTGGCTTTCTGCTACAAAAAAAAAAAAAAAAAAAAAAAAAAAAAAAAAAAAAAAAAAAAAAAAAAAAACCAGAAATATAATAGAACTATAATCCTCTGTGATGTCTCTTCCTCTCACCTGACTCAGGAAGCAGAGCAGCAAAGCAGAAAATCAAGTTCTTCCCCCAGGATGACCACATTCTTTTCTAAAGACTGCATACCATCATCACTTCTCCATGGCTGAACCTTACATGCAACACAGATAACAGTGCTCAGTTGAGAGAGAAAACAAGGAGTCTGTACAGTTTGAGCCTGCATTCACTTATACTGACCTGGCAATACGCGACATAGACCTGGCAGCACTCAGCCAATCAAGGAGTCACCCGTCTGGGGCAGCTACTGTACACACCTTTTTATACCACTACTCTGATCTAAGGGGCTGCAAGGAGGCCACAAACCCACCTATGTGGCTTCAGCTATTTGACTTGCAGCAGGACCTAGCTGCCAGGCCAGGACCTCTTTGTGCTAAGTGCTGCATGCCAGGCTTAGACCAAGTAGCTGATCCACCCTAGTCCAGCACGTCCTTATGGTTCAGCAGCCCTCAAGTGGCAGATGTCATGAGTTCTGGCCATCTTCTCACCACATCTTCCTTCCCTTCCACAATGCCGCCTTCTTGGTCTCTTGCTCCTCACACCCTTTTCCATCTTCTTATCTGGGCAAGCAGGTAAACTCAGAGGACAAAATGTTCTCCATGCAATTCTATGGTCAATTCATCTCTATTATGTTTTTTTCTTCCACCTTCCCTAGAAAAAAGAGCCAGTGGCACTAGCGAAGAAAACCAACAACACCTACAACATTGTTGGCACCACATATGCCCTCAACATTGCCAAGGACCCTGGCCTGCCCACCATCTCCAAGAGTGCTGCTGCCACCGCTACTGCCACCAATGTACCCCCCAAGATGCCCCGCATAGAAGAGAAGCTCCCAGAGAGTAAGAAGACATACAACAGTGTCAGCAAGGTAGACAAGATGTCCCGCATCGTCTTTCCAGTCCTCTTTGCCATTTTCAACTTAGTCTACTGGGCCACATACGTAAACCGGGAGTCAGCTATCAAGGGAATGATCCCCAAACAATAAAACCAGTCACACAAACCTTCCATCAGTGAGCACCATCCAGGCAGGAATTCTCCAGGGCTTTCTTCTTTCCTGTTTTGTTTAATTATTATTGTTCATTTGATATTATTATTATTATTAGATTGTTCTTTTATAATGTAAACAAAACTGCGATTTTAATTTAATCCCGTATACTTTAGTTTCGTTTTACTTTGATGACGAAAGGAAAAAAAAAGGATCATAACAAGTTGTGCTTCTAACATCGTGAGTCTGATGTCCCCCGTCTGTCCAAGTCACCCTGTGCTTCTATCTCTCCTCCTCCACCTTCTGCCTTTCTCAAGGTCTGCATGCCACTGCCATTCCATGCTCTGCTCTGCTGCAGGCTGCTGCTGTGGCCTGCCCCCCTCCTCCTCTTCTGCGATGGACTGCCCTAGCATGGTGGATGCTCCTGGTCACCTGGGCTCAGGGATGTGGAGGCCTCCAGAGTCAGTCAGTCAGCCAGGCTGCTCTTCAGTGCCTGGCACTTTGTGCTAGGTGGTACTCCCCGGGCTGTGGACGCAGGTGAGCTGATCAGTTGAGGGAGCAGTGCAGCATGGGCCAGCTTGTAGCCCAATGCCTGCTGGGGGTGAACTCACCACTGCTGTGGTCAGTGGAGCCATTGCAGGGGTGAAACAGGGTGGCAGCATCTTGTAGGTATCTATAGGGCTTCTTCCTCTCTGTCTTCACCAAACCCAGCTGCTGGCTTCCTCCATGTCTCTCCCCAGACAAGAACAGGTGAGAAAGGTCTTGTCTGTCCGCCATCCTGCACTCTTGGGGCAATTCATGTTAGAGGGTGGGGTGGTTCCTACCAGAGAAATAATTTTTCTCAGGGTCAGTCAGGAAGTCAAGACAGGAGCTTTACAATGCCTTGGAGGAGATAGTAGCTGTGAGGCCGCACGCGTTCAGCATCAGGACTGGAAGCCATAGAGTTTGTGTTCAGATGGGTGGTTTATCACTTTCTCTTGGCCCCATCCACTTATCCTTCTTGGCATCTCCTCTCTGTCCCAGCCCCTTCTTCCAGCTYCCCATTCATCTTCCTTTGGCTACTCAGCAGCCCTCAGTAGTATCTCACTGCTAACGGGTGGATTTAGGCAGAGAAGCCCCTACCTCTCAGGTAAGCCACACTGACAGGGAGGAGCACAGTCTGGGGAAGTCCACCTCATGGCACATCCCTGCTCCGGTTCACCAGAGCGGCAGCGATGTTGGTTCAGGCCAGCTCAGGTGCAGGCTGTTTCCTGTAGGACACACCAGGGGCCACTCTGCCACCTGTGGGGATGAGCCAGGGGACAGTCGGTCCCCAAGTATCTCCCTCCCCTGGTGAACAGATGCCGCTGAGCATCCTCAGTACCATGGGAGAACAGCAGAAGGGGCTCTTTGAAACAGCAGGGTGATACTGCTGTCCTGGAGAGCCATGTGAGCCAGGTGCCATCCCACAAAGCCATTGAGATAAGACCCAACTCTAACACCTGCACACTCTTCCAAGGAAACCCCTCCAGTGCCTTGGAGAGAGGCTTTTTCCTCTTTCCTGGGCCTCCCTCTGACCCTCCGGCTGCCCACCCTGAGCTGCCCACAGCACATTTCGGGTGCATGCAGCCAGGCTGAGGCCCCAGCACCCCCAAGGTGATGTCTTCAGCATTGCTTTGAGCCGCTGTGCCGAGCTCAGTTTCCCCCTGCCTGTGCAGGAGTGGGGCTGAGCATAAGGCACAGGATTTGCCCCACCTGGAATATCCATGCAGATGGCAGGACGGAACGGGGAAGGCCAGGGCACTTTGTCCTGCAGTGTGGGTGGCATTGGTGCATGTCCTGCCCGTCCCTTACCAATCTTGCTGGCTCAACAGCAGTGCAGTCGCTCCCCTTGCCTACAGCTGCGGTGAGGAGCTCAGAGACATTTAGCTCAGCCCCCAGTGCATCCACACCAGCAGGCAGCGTCGGGCAAGAGGTGGCAACACCCCCCCAAGCCAATGCTAAGGAAACCAGCTCTCTCCCCATCCTCTCCCCCAGCATCCACACCCCAAACTGCCCATGATATTTCTACAGTGCCTTTCATCCCTGAGGGCTCCCCTCTGGGTGGTGAGGAGAAAAAAGCCCAGGAACTCTCCCTTTTGCACCCAGCATCGGGTTGGAGGAGCAGAGGGAGGGTGCACCATCCCCAGCCCTTCTGCTGGGCAGGGGGGACATCCCGGCTGCTTTTGCACCTGGGGCACCCAGTTCCTCCTGGCACTGGCCACCTGCTGCTGCTGCAGCCACCCTGCTCTGACAGTTGGCTGCCCCAGCACTGCCCCGCCGCAGCTCCGTACCCCTCGCCACCGGGGCCCCCTGTGCTCCCTCCATGCCAGCACCGTCCCCTCCAGCAGTGAGTGCCATTGCTGCTGCCCTTCTGCTCCCCAGGCTTTCCAGTGGGAAGTGCTATGCTGATCGGCCGTGAGGCTGTTTGTTTTGGAAACTGCTTGGATGTCATTTTCTTAAATAAGCTAGATGAAGTGTACCTCATAAAACATTCATGTCACTATAATACTCAGGCCTAAGTTAATGGAATAGAAACCCTATAAAAAGCAAAACAAACACAATAAAATGGTAACAAAGAGTATATTGTGTTTACTAACAGAATTACATCAAAGGCAAGTTTAAATATGGGATCCAGTGACTTAGCTGACTTTAGCTGGCCCCGGTGCAGAAGTGGTCCCCTCTGCTAGCCTGGGCATTCCCCAAAATCCCCTCTAGCCCAAGGGCCACGTCCTACTGCACATCGCCTCGCTATATGTTCCTGTGTCTGTTGCTACCCGCTTCGTAGAGCTGTCCATAAATTGTCAGGTCGTACCATCGGCTTCTCAGCAGCCTGAGCACCCGCAGGTGCTGCCTTTGCTGCCCGCCCGGGGCCACACAGGCTCAGTCCAGCAGGGTGATGCTCAAGGTGCCGGGGCTGGACCCCTCTGTGGTGCCGGGAACAGCATCGGGGCAGCATCTGAGCCTCCTCCCTTTCTGCAGGTGATCCAGCCTGTCTCACTGAACTGTCGGGGTGAATCTCCTGCCTGTCCCTTCCCCCAGTCCTTCCCTTCCTGCAACGCCGAGACTCTTGTCCCTCCCCAGGACACAGCCCACCGATCTGGCTTGCCTGTGACACCTCTCAGCTGGCTCATCTTTGCTTTTCCTGACTCCAAAACCTTTGCTCTCTGCCTGATAAAAGGCTGCCTTCCTGGATCTGTGTTAGCACGCCTTGAAAGCCAAGTCTRTTCCCACCAAAGCCTGGCACTGGCTCGGAGTCTTTTTGCCAGCTGGAAGCAGAAATACCGGCATCCTTTGGTTAAAGACAACAAACCAAACAGGATTTGTAGTTTGGCTTCCAAGCAGGGAAGCATTTTGGGAAGATAGTTATAAATAAGTAGTTTAACATCTCCTGCCAGCAGACATCACAGAGAAGATAATGTTCTTTTTTTTTTTTAAATCTGTCAGTGGCTCAAATTGGGACGTTTCCTTCCCAGCTAACATGAGGCTGCTGATGGGGGCTTCTTCTAAGGGCACGCTGGGCCAGAGCTAACCTAGCATCAGTTACTGGGGTTTACTGCTTGCTAAGGGCTCCATTTTTATAATTGGTCCTGTATAGGAATAGATCTGTACCTGGCCATTCATAGTCTAATCCACAGTTGTGCACAGAGTGGGCATTTCATTTTGCTGTGAACCTCAGTACTCCAATATTTCATTTTTTCTGGCAAGGCCCAAAGCCTCCCTGACTTGATGAGAGTCTCCCAGGCAGGAATTAGAAGTCTTTGAGGGTGATAAAAATGATCTGTTCAGTCCACGATCCTGTTTTGTAGCTTGTACCACCTGGGGCACACACAGTGCAGTCCAAGCCTGCAGTTGCATTCCTCCTGAAAATGTCAGAGGGACATTTTGGCACTGCAGCTTGCCTCTTCCCTCCTCTGAAACTGCACATGGGCAAAAGCAGTGTGGCTTTCAGGAGCTCCGTGCCCCAGGGAGGTGTGGGATGGTTCGGCTGAGGTCCTCCAAGCAGGCAGGGGAGGCAGCGCRTGGTGGCTGCAAATGCTGTGTTAGTGCTGTGACATTTCTGCAGGGTGACATGAGAGGGATGGGGGAGAAGTGGTCCCTCGGCGCCACCCATTCTTCTAAAGGGCTGGTGGAATTACTCCCATACAATGTCTCAAAAGCTTCTTCAACATCACCGAGCAGGACTGTGACACCCAAGACAGAGCTTCCCAGTTCTCCTCCGTGCACCGAGCTCAACATTAGCAAAGCTGGCTTTGCCGCTCCGTAGGTTTTACAGACAAGTGCTGTGGCCAACACAGCTCACCTCCGTCCTGATGCCCACCAGCTCGGTGGCACTGGCAGGGTCCTAGTTCATTTGCTGTAGGACATCCCCTGTGCGAGCAGACCCCATGCTTGCTGTTCCCAGACACAAGCCATGCATGCAAACAAGGTCACGACCAGCCTGTTTCTGCAAGCCTATCCCATGGACACAAGGTGCATTCATTTCTCATCTGCTGCCTTGATTTCTTCTGTCTTGGATTCCTTTCAGCCATCCCTTGGGGAGGATTATAGGGCTGCGTCACATACCAGGAAGGGGTTTCTCTTGCTCCAGATCACCTCATATGGGAAGACCCTCTGTTCTGCTAAGAACCTCTCTGAGATTTTCAGAAACCTGGAGCTGTTGCCTCTCCTGGAGGGTGCTGTAGAAATGGCCTCTTTGCAGTGCTCTTTGCAGCTGCTGGAGGAACAGAACAGTTAAACACACGCTGCTGTTAAAGGAAGGATCACAGTCAAAGGCGAGTAGCTATTGAGGACAGGTACCACGCTCTCCCAGCTTGCCAGGGCATGACCAGGCAGCTCCCAATGGGCTCACTTGGGGAACGGTTTGGCAGGGACGTGCTAGTGCCCCTCTTCCACGTGCTTGGTCCTGGTGATGGTGGAGAGCTGGCATGGGGCCGTGGGACTGGACCGTTGCAGCATGCAGCGTCAGGCCAGCCCTCGCTCCAGGCCCTCTTCCCCAAATTGTATGCCTCTCTGGGGCCACACTTTAACCCACCTGATCAAATATCTGTGTGGATTTTGCAGACTGGAGGGAAACATTTCCCTGCCTCCTTGGTGGCTCTTAGGGGTGGGGAGGGCTCAGCCAGCGCAAGGGGCACATCCATGAAAACATAAATGCTCTATTAATGTCAAAATAGGGAGGAAAAAACCCAAACAATTCACCAATCCTCTCTCCATATCAAGCTAAACTACTCCTGAAGGCATTTTTGGCAAGAGGCCACAGCACGGATGAGATTGGTGGCTTCCAGGTATAAATATTTACTGTTTGACCTTGTTAATATTCAGTCAGCCAAAGGTTTTTACATATATATATATATATATGCGCGCGCGTGTGTGTATATTTATGCTCACAAACTCTTTATATCTAAAAGTCAAACCTCTTTCTCTTTGAAAGTGGCCACATTCAATTATTTTACTTCCCTCTCATTGTCTTTGCTGAATCTTCTGGAAGGAGGTGCATCCCTCTCCRCTGGTCCTCAGATGGCTTTGGGAGGCACAGGAACAAAGGGAGCAAGGGAGAAGAGCCTCTTTCCACGCTGGGGTCTTGGTGCAGGCTTGCTGCCTGGACCAAGGTCACTGCTGGCAGCGCTGCCCAGCACCTTTCAGGAAAACTTAGTCCCAGATGTCACAACTTCTCCAACACAGCCCTTGTCCTGCCCCAGACACTAGGATGTTCCCAGGAAGGCAGCCTGGCTTTTCAAAAGCTGAATGCCATAAGCAATTAGTCCTCACCCCATAGCACAACCAGGGAATGTGTAGCTGAGTGTTGCAAAGGGGTGTGAGGTCTCCACCCTGAGCCTGCTTCAGGAGGTAGCACAAAACCTGATGGGATCCATTCCAGCTGTCCCTGGCCAGAGGAACACCACAGGTAGGGGCTGCACTTCAGCTTGAGCTCTTCTGCAAAGCAAAGGAAGGTGCTGGCACTTGGCCACTGCTTGCTGCTCATCCAGGTGGGATGTGCTGATATGTGACTATGTGCTAATTGTGGGAGGGGTCAGCAAAAGCATAGGCCTTTGCTGCCACTGTGTCCTGGACCCACACCTGATCTCACCTCAGCACAAGCAGGACCAAAGACAGCTGCTGGGCAGCCCATGAGCGGTGGGGCCACGGTAAGTGAGCGGTGTGCAGGCCCTAGCAATGGTACCCAGTGACAGCTCCCTTAATGTCACCCCTTTGTCTCCCCCTGTCTTAGGAGAAAYGTTTAGGCGGTGATCCTGCAACTGCACTCATAGCTCCTATATTCCCTCCTCTGCTGCTGGAGAAAGGCTCTTGCGGTCAGCAGCGATCATCGCCTGTGCCTTGTGGTGTCCCAGTCATGAGAATGAAGGATGTCACCACCCATAAGCAAACAAAGCCGGTTCTCTTTCTGGGTCTATACCTGCCTCCCACCACAGGAATCTGTGCTGCTTTAAACAGCAGAGAGCCTTAGGCTTGGATTAGTCCTAACGTTTGACTTGTCATCCTTCGCCACAAGTGGGGTTATGCTGGTTTTTGCTCATGAAGCTCTAGGACAAAATATGATGTTCTAGCCACTCTTTCCTATTCCCCACTGTCCCAGTCCCCACCAATGCAGATTTCTTCTGTACACAGCTTTAACAATCCCATCTGCCTAGAGAGGAAAGCCTGGTCCCAGGTTTGCTACGTGAGCCAGGATGCTCCCACAGTCTTTGAAGGCTCTTGGCTCTTATCTTCACTGCTGCTTGAAGGTCCTGTCAACTTGATAACTCCATTGGCTCATGTTACACTGCTGGCAGCACTCTGTTTCCCCTGAAAAGTCTGTCGATCTCTCCTGTCTTTTTGCAGGGCACCCAGCAAATGTAACGGCAATCATACATTGAACGATTTGATTTTTGCAACTACAAAAAAGTAGGGGCAGAGGTGGGAAACCTGAGTCATTGCCACATTGCCTTTGCCAGGCTGTATTTAGAGCTGAAGGGCTCCTCTCAGTTGTCACAAGGGAGTTTCTCAGCCCACCAAATCTAGTCAGGTGGCCACAAGTATCTCTTCATCAACTAGATTTTCACTGTTGACTGACTTGGGGATAGCTGCAGGCGGATGTCCTATCTGAAGGTGAGGGCACCTGCTGCTTCTTTAGCTGCAGCCCTGGTGCCCAGGGTAGGGAAAGTTGCATTAGCATCACACTAGGGCAGACCATCATGGGAAAGCGCACACCGCAACAAATCACCAGAGAATACGCTCATTTTCGCTGCCTCAGGTTCAATCTGTGCCCCAGTATGTCTTCTGCTTTGTTTTCCATCTTGTGAGACTCTCTTTAGTCCACTATGAGAAAGATTCTAGCCGGCAGCAGTTTAATGCATGACAATCCTGTTATTACAGCTGTAAATAATTAACAACTAGAAAAAAATGCATTTTTTAATTTTTTTGTTGACTTTATTTTCTCTGTTGACTAGCTGGTAGCCACTTTCTTAAGGGATTTCTCATGGAAACTGTGACCTTTCTTCTCTCTATTTCTCTCTCTCTTTTTCTTTCTCTTTCTGAGCTTTGTGTTTCAAATGCTTTTTGGTGCAATGTTCAATGTCTGTTTGTATTTTTGAATCGTATTTTTCAACCTTTGCCGGAAAAAGAATTTTGCCCATTCTAATTGGCAGGATTTTGAGTCCTGCAATTTTTTTCAGCTTTTAGCTTTTTCAGTAAGTTAAAGCAACAGAAAAATGTCTCAAAAAATTACAGTGAAGTTCTGAAGAGAGATTAGAAAACAGCAGAAACAAGAACTACATGAATAAGATCAGCAAGCTGAGTGGAGGAGGAGGACTCTTCTGACCACCTACTAACCTCCTGATCTAACACACAAGGCAGGACTAGACCTCTTCACTGAATTAAATCACCCCGCTTTTCCACTCTACCCACTCTCTCGAACTCCAATCAAAACAAATAAAAATTCATATTTTAAAAAAATCTGTGTCATTGGTTTTTATATGGTCTGTTTCTCAAAGCCAAATGATGTTGACATACAAAGGGATGGGGAGCCCATGGAGCCACTCCTCTGGGCTTCAGGCTACCTGCACATCTGGGGAGTTTGTCCCAGTGACGAGCAGACAAGCTACCCATGAAAAAATAAATATTCCAGGGGAAAATAAAAGAGCTTGAAAATATTCCATGGTTCCCATCGTGTCGTGTTTAAAATGCTTTCCCTTCCAATGGCAGGGGAGTGGAGGGCACAAGGTATGTTCAAGGCAGATTTGCTGGGGAGATTGGGAACCAACTCAAAGGCGGGATGGTGGTGGTATGATGAGTGGGCAAGAAGGAGACCCTGAGGTGTGCTCTTTCCCCACAGTGTGTGGCCCATGGTTAGACTTTGCTTTGCCAGAAGAGCTCTTTGGCATTTCTCTATGTAGAACATGAACCGAGCCTTTTGCTGCTCTAGGGGCAACCAGAAGCAGCCTTGGCCAAGACGCTGGTTTATCAAGCCACCACATACACTCCTCCAGCTGAATCATGCCTTAAAGAGACCCTGGTGGGGAGAAGAACATGGAGGCCCTTAGCCCAAATGTCTTTGGCCATGTGGTAAATTGAATGTGTGCGAAGGAAAGGTTGTGGGCAGTTCAACCCACCCTGCTGCGCTGTTCAGCTGTTACAATGACCTCCACTGTCACTTTAGTCCACCCAAACAGCTTCCAGGCATGACTTGGGATTTACCATGGTCCAGAGACCTTTGCTCCAGGGAGTTCTGATTGTGGCTACCCTGTTTTTGGAGATTTAATAGCACATAACTGGCCATGCCATGTCACTCGGACAGTGTGACATGTGTCCAGGTGACTGTGTGATTTGCTGGCAAGGAAGTTCAAGGTGTAGGGGCTTCATTTGGTTGCTTCATTGCATCTCCTTGGAGGCACGAGAAGTTATATCTAGCAACTAATAGAAAGAAGGATTTTTCTCACTGGGTAGGAAGATCTGAAATGAAGTAAATCTCTTCAAATGCAAAAGCAGAAGAAAAATCACCTACAAGAAATGCTGAAGTTCTTCCTATTGCACTAAGTTTGAAACATCCTATGTTCCCCTGTGATTTTTTTCTGCATTTTTTGCTACTTTTTAGTTAAAAATATTGATGATTTACCCAAATCCCACATATTCAATGAGGACTTTTCCCCCCCTCAGTTACCACTGGGAAATAGCAGGAGAAGCAAATAACTCCAGTGACATTGTCAGTTGTTTTCCATGCCTGAAGAAGGAATGAAACGCCCTCCCCCCTTCCCCGGATTCCCTGAGCACCATCTGGATGCTGCACCAGGGACTTGCTGGTGGGGCAATATCTCCAAACATATTGCAACCTAGAACAAAAAAGTTATGCATTTGAATTTGCTGCATTCAGCTGAATCCTCCTCCTTTCTCAGAGATTCGGATGACAGAAGAGGCTTGGGAGCGCTGGGGCTCACAGCTGCTGTGGCAGATGGATAGTTACCATGGGTCTTAGCAGTACAGGCTGCATACTTATGTCTTCCCAAGAAAGGAGCATAGCTTGTGACCTCGGCAAGAGCAGGCAAGGAAGGAGCCCACCACTGTTTTAAACCATAAAAGCTGGAACCTGAAGTTTTCACCCCTTTCCCTGCCACCCCCCTGCCCAAATCCTTCCTCAATCAAAACCGCACAGGGTTGGTCCCAGCCTGAAAAGATCTTCCTGACTCAGAAGACAAAAATAAACAGCGATGTGAAAAGCTTCCCTGCATTATCACTTCTCTATTTGAACCTGGAACAAGGGCCCTGAAGAGGAACAGACTGTAATTGCAGTGTCCACAGAAAAGAAATACTAATGAAAACAGGCAGAGCCAGGAGAATTGGCGGAGAAGAGGCATAGCTGAGCAAGTATTTATTACCCCAGCACTTAGTGCTCAGGCTGACAGGTGTCTTAGGAATGCAATAGCTGGGTTTTATTATTAGATGCTTATACTACAGCAGCGCTCGGGGTGGGGGAACCGTTGATGTGTGGCTCCTGAGGTGCCGGGTGTTGGGGAGCAGATAAATGTGTCTCCTATGCCAGGCTGTAACATGGCCAGCAGAGATGGCTTAGCCCCACAGCCCCATGAAGGAAAAGGTCCCCTGGGGCACAGTAGTCATCTTCTGCCTTCGAAGGGTGGCTGTTCCAGAAACCTCTTCTGTGAACCACCTCCTCATGAGGTAGGGCTAAGTGCCCCAAAGCCAGCTCTAAGCTAGCCTTCATGCATTTGGGTGGTACGATCAGAAACCCCAGCATCAAGGTAGGGTTCCCCCTGCGGAAGGAACTCTCTTCTCTGGTTCCTTCACCCTGTAAGACGAATAGATCCAATGCTGCATGACTCCCATTTGCGGGGCTCTTCCCAGGACCATCGCCGTGCTGGCTGCCTTGTAAGCAAACAGTGCTTTCTTCTGCAAAGCACAATTCCTCCTGACCAAACTCATCCATCAGCAGCTTGTCAGCAGGAACATGGTTTGAGACTTTGCGGTCACCCTACTCCATGGAGAACACCCTCGCTTGGCAGATGTGTGGCTTGCTGGGATTCATTCTCTCTTACATTTTCATGCATCGGCAGGCTGCGGGCTGCAGGGGCCTCATGGGGGATCCCAGGCCACAAGCACATGCTCACTGCAATTAGAGGCGGGAAAAAGTGGTTGTGACTTTCCTCCTGCCCCCACCACCTTCCCTTTTCATGCTCAGCGGACGGGTGATGTGTTAACAGCAGCCAGAGCAGCAAGGGGGGCTGCTTCCCAGCACCGACGTGCTGAGCTCCTTCTGCAGATCCTCAGTGTCCTTCATGGGGATGAAGATGTCCTATTCTCCTCCACCCCTAAGCAGGCAGGGGACTGGGTGATGTGCCTGGAGCAGGGGGTGTGGGTGTCAACCACAGCAAAGCTCCTTTACCCTGCAGCAGCAGGGGATGCTTCCCTGAGCCCCCTGGTCAGGGGAAGCAGGAGAAGGAGCCTGCTCCAGCCCTGCTCTGACCCCAGGGCAGGGCAGACATCTCCGGTGTGGGAACTGCGGCGCTCCTTGGGTATCAGTCTTGGACAACCCTGCAGTGTTACCAACAAAGCAGGTGTCTACCCCGCATACTGCCGTGGTCCCTGCTCCAGGGGAGTACCGCGGGTGGGATTCAGGTCTCCCCCTACACCCCACCCCGGGGCTACAATGGGTGTTTTGCAGTGGGGGGTGTGGAAGACACAGCCATAGGGCACTCGAGTGGGACAGGGGAGTCAGCCAGCSCGGGGACGGCAGGGACCCTGGGCTGAACAAGGGTCCCCATGGCCACCCTTTTGGCTAGCAGAGAGAAAATGTCTCTGAAAAACAGCACCGTGTGATTTTCTTCAGAAGGGGAGAGGTGTAGGAGCTAGCTGAGCATTAGGCATTTTATAAAAGCACTTTGGGATCCCTGATAAATAGCAATCTAGGAATTGATAGCAGTGGTTTCAGCAGAGGTGGCATTGCGGCTCTGATAGTCTAAGGACATAAGTGAGGCAAGGCTGGTAGGAAAAAGCAGTATTTTTTCATTACACAGATAGCACAGCTGGGGAAAAGAAGCCAAGATTTCAGGCCTACAAACTCTCCTTCAGATGTGGTGCCGTAAACTTCGCTTAGGCCTGGGAAGGACTGGTCTGGGCTAGCTTTATTAATGAGGCAGTCAGAAAGCAAAGGCTCCTAGCTCCTATGCAGAGTGGCAAGTTGCTTATAAGGGGAAAGGTACTTCTTAGGATTTTGTGAAGAATGGGGGAGAATAGGAGACAAAATAGTATTGCTGAGTTTATTCAGAGAAAGAAAGAAAAGCATGCAGTGATCTGGATTAAAAAAAAAAAGAGAGATAAAAATGCATATAATACAGACAGAAACCTTCTCTAAAGTCAATGCACAATTTTTTCAGCACATGCAGGTTTTACACTTGCTTAAGAAGCCTGGGAGCAGTACATCTCCAGTCTGACCCCAGCTCAGCTATACATCAGCCCAGACCTGTGCTGGAAATGACCATAACTCATCAGCCCATCTCCCAGCATTCAAGGGAAGCTGTTTAGGCTCCTCTTAGGATTTCTCTTTGCTGTTGTGAATCTTTAAATATTTGTGCCAGACTGTAATCCCCAGTTTGACTGTAAAGCTAGCCTTTGCCTTCATACTGCCTTATTACACCCAGCTTAAATTATGAGGGGTAGCGAGACAGGGTTGATAAGGAGGATTTATTATGCTTGAATGACCATCTATAGCAACTCATTGCTGAGTGACTCCCTCTCCCTCCTCTGGAGGACAGCTGCTGCCAGAATACACTCATTTTCAAGTGTGAACCCTCAATCAACTAGGATCGGAAGACCTCACTCACATCCTCATTGGGAGGAGAGGATTGGTTTCACCTGACCATGGTTATAAAGGGAAGCATCTCTAAGCAACTAGCTTGTGAGGGCCCTGGCCCAGAGGAGATGTGGAGGTTGATCTGCAGGTGGTTCTGGGCAGGGGAAGCCCTGAGGTGGGGGTCTGTCATCACATGGTGGTGTTGTGATGTCCTGGGTAAGGAGCAGAGATGTGYGGAGTTCCTTACCTTGGTGTAAGGATGCTCCAGGTGCTGGGGGGAAAGAGCCCCGGGTGCATCATGTGATGGCCACGGGGAGCTCAAGGTGGCCAGAAGCTGCATTTCACCCAAGTCAGCAACTCCTCTCCCTCTTTGGGTTTCCATGTAGACAGCATAATGCAAACCAGCTTCCTGGGAGYGTGCTGGGAGTCAGCGTCCCCAGTGGGAACACTAGTGGCTGTCTGCTGGGATGTGCAGGCAACTGTGCCACCTCCCAGGGTGGAAATCAAGTCCAGCTCGTAACAGGGCAGAGCTGGTCTACTTCTGTAGCCCTGCAGGGGTACTGGGAGGAGGTCAGCCTTTTTGGTATGTTTTTTAAAGAATTATTGCTGGGGAGTTGGGTGACACTTTCCTTCCTTTGCTAAGTTTAGAGTGTAATTGTTAYGCTGCTTGTTTGGGCTTTTTGCAGTCCTGCTGTCTGGGGATCTCATTTGCGTAATTTTGTTGGGTCCTGGCTAATAATGACGTCACATAAAAACAACTCATTCTGCTGGACTGAGAGTGGGCTTCGTTGTCATGGTAACCTTTGATTCGGAGACTTGCGGGAAGGAGACAGGTAAGTACTTGAAATTGCCATATTTCAGCATGGTTTCAAATGCCTCAGAAGTCTGAGGCCCATTTTCCATAAATTAAATTTCAAGGCTTGTTGAAGTACTTTGTAAACAAAATTCATTTATTGCCTGAAGAAAATGGAGTGGGATTTAGTTGAAGAAAAAACCTTTAGAAAAACTAAGTTTTCATGAAGCACTCTACAAAATAATGGGAGTTAAACACAATCAGGATGTGCTAATGCTGCTTTGTTCCCCAAAACTCAGCCCTGGAGAGAAAAGATCCTTTCCCTGTGAGGGGAGATAKTCCAATGGCCCTCAGGGCTGGCCCAGTAAGGAGACCTATGCACTGGCGGGGTATGAAAAGGGACAGAAGCAGGTCTGATGGGAGCAATCTTTAATTAGTTTCAAATGCGTCCCCCACAAGTGTGCTGTGTCTTACCCAGTCTGAATCAGTGAGCCTCTCTGTTCCTAAAATTTGAGTCAATGTGTACTACATTAGTCAAAATACTCTGGAAGCCAAGATATTCACTCAGAGCTACATATCTACATGCTTATCTGGAGATCTGATTATGAATGCTTGTGGCTTCTCTGAAAATCAAACCGGGATGATGTTAGCCCCTCTGGATATGAGTTAGTCTGAACGGGGGTTGTAGGGAGACATTTCCAGCTGGAAAGCCCTGGGCTTCTGAAGGGAGATTCCCAGTTTGGAGATGCTGTGTGAAATCAGCAAAAGCTCTGTAGTGCTGACTTCCTTTCAAAGTGAAAATCAGCCTGAACCCAAAGGCAAGCCACAAAAGGCAAAAGTCAACATTTGGCATCTGGATCCAGCCAACGCTTTGGTCAGGGGTCTTTGATTCTGTAGTCCCCTAAATATTCTCCAAGGGAACATCCAAGGATCTGTGAGTGAAGTTGTTTGGCCAGACCATAGTGTGAAAGGAGAACCTGGTGCATTGGTGTTACCAGGATCTGGGTTGCAGCGTTTATCCAAACCCCCTTTGGCATAACTTATACCCCCCTGAAATGCTGTGTCTCTTCCTTTGCCTGCAATAGGGTGGCCGTTTGGGGGAACTTTCCTCCAAAGCTAAAAGAATCCCTTAGCACTTTAACWGTTGCATAGAAAATTTCATTTTCTTCAAGGCATGTTGGAAAGGAAGCTCTTTCAGCTCAGCTGCAAGTGATGGTTTGGGGAGGGAGGGGGATGATGAGATGAAACCGAGGTGGGCCTGTAGAAATCAACTGCCCAGGTGCCAGCTTGTTGAGCCCCACAACTGCTGCAGGAAGCAGAGGCACCATGTGGAGACTATTTAGGACATGGGTCAAGCAAAGGGGTCTCTGGGGCCTGGAGCACAGGCTGGAGAGGACTGCAGCTGGTGCAGGGACTGTGGCAAAGCTGGAACTGTCTTGTGCCTGTTCAGGGTCCTGCTCCAGCCTGAGAGATGTTCAAAGCAGCTCCTGTGAATTGCACCAGCCCTGGCAGGGTGAGAGCAGGTTCCTGCGGCAGGATGGAGCGTGGTGGTGAGGAGGGAGCTCTGGGGGAATGTAAGCCCAAGGGGAGAGCAGCAAATTGGGTCTGTGCTTCTTGGGCTTGCAAGGAGCCTATGCCTGGTGTATATGGGAAGTGCCTGAAATAGAAGCACTTTGGAAAGAGCGAAAAAGGAGTGTTTCCGAAGCACTCCAACCCTTCTCCATGTGATTTGCTCAACCCTTCAGAGCATTTGTTGCTTTTTTTGGTGGCGGAAGCTATTCAGGGAATTTGACCTGAATTTCTGCATCACTTTGGATGCCTGGAAATTGCATTTATTTAAAGCAAATAAGTAATTTGCTGAAAAAATATTGCCCAGCTATGTGCAGGAGAAAAGGCAGGTATTCCTAAAATTGACCCAAGATTAGTGCAAGTGTTTGCTCGGCTCACAATCTGCAGGTACAGAAGAGCTGCTATACTGGGAGAACCCAAAGCCTTGTCTAAACAGTGTCCAATTTCTGATAGCAGTCAAACAGGAGATGCTTCCTATAACCTTAGGCTCTCTTTCATGCACCTTGCAGAGCTTCACCAGGGTATTCTCCCAGCCTCCAGCAATCTGTGGCTCACGGAGTTGCCTGTAAAAGCCACATCCTTATGTTTAATTATGTTATCCTTATGTTAAGGAGGCTGAGGGGTGACCTCATTGCTCTCTACAGCTTTCTGAGGAGGGGAAGTAGAGAAGGAGGTGCTGATCTCTTCTCCCTGGTACCCAGTGATAGGACATGTGGGAATGGTTCAAAGCTGTGCCAGGGGAGGTTTAGAATGGACCCTTTCTTTACTGAGAGGGTGGTCAAACAATGCAACAGGCTTCCTAGAGAGGTAGTCAATGCCTCAAGCCTGTCAGTGTTTAAGAGGCATTGGGACAATGCMCTTAATAATTTGCTTTAACTTTTAGTCAGACCTGAAGTGGTCAGGCAGTTGGACTAGATGATCATTGTAGGTTCCTTCCAACTAAAACTATTCTATTCTAATAACTCTTGATGGATTGTTCTTGTTGTTCTGTGAGTTGGTCCAGCTGCTCCTTGAACTCATATCAACTGTGTCCACAACATCCTGCAGAAAGGAGTTTCCTGGTTTAATTGTGGTATAAAGAACCACTTCATTTTGGTTTGGTGGCCATGATTTTCCCCTTCCATTTGATGTCTCCTTGTGTGTTTGCGTTAGAAGAGAAGGTGAACCCTTGATCACTGTCCATCCTCTGCCTGCCTCACACAATTATACACTTGAACTTTATGCACTATATCCCATCTTAACTATCTCAGTGATGGCTCTGGGGGCTGACGGAGCCAAGGAATCTGCATAGCCAGTGATGTGGCTGGGACAAACTGTGCTGACCGTGGCGGACAAAGGCTCAGTGTGTTGCCTTCTGCCTATGCTCCTGCGTATAGCAGCTCCTGAGCAAAAGCTGAGTGCTAGGGAGCTGCAGCATGGTGTACGTGTAGCCAGCGCCCAAACAAGCAGGGTTAACGTGATACCGGTCCAGTGCTATTCAGCTGTGTGCCTGCCGCTTGGTGCCTGACTCAGGGTTTTTTGGAGTACCTTTGGAGATGTTTGCTCCAAGCAGAGCCCCCAAGTTCCTGTGCCCATGTGCCAGGATCTCCCTGTGGCCAGTGGGATATGCAGTGCTCCTGCAGCAGCACACCAGAGGATGGTTTCTAGGACAGCATTTAAAAAAAAAAATGGGTTCACATCAGCCTGGGAAATCCCAGAACATGCTAGGACTTTTCATGTGGCATACAGGCTTGGTCCCCTTGCTCCATTGCTTTCCCACTGCCTGAAAGGGCTCCAGCTCTCTAATAGTCTTGCCCAGGTTGTAGTATTCACACTGGTTGTGCAAAGTGGTTTCCCAGCCAAAATTTCAGTAGCAGGAGTTGACTGTAGCCCTCCCTTCTGGGGAGTGGTCACATCTCCCCTTGGTCTTACAGGCTGCAGAGTCACAACTTGTTGCACTTGAGGGCTCYGCACCTCCTGGAAGGAGCTACGGAAGAGCAGAGCCTTTTTTGCAAAGTGCTGTGTTTTGCAGGAGCCAATTGAATGAGTATTGTCATGCTGCAGCTCTTTCCTCTGCAGCATTTGAGGTAAATGAGGCTTATGTAAACAGGGGACAGATGAGAGCTATGTGGGGGCAGTGGCGGTGCGTGGAGATGCTGTCTCTGAGCCTCCCTCTGCAGCGTGGTGGTGGCCCTCTGCCCTAACCCCAGCTTCCCTGCTATTCTGGCTCGGGCTGCTAATGATGCTGTCACAGTTCTGACGAGGCACCTCTGTCCCCATCGGCACCCCCTAGCTATTCTGACCCTCTCTTCGCCCTTGCTCTGCTCAGCAGGGGCACTTCAAGCTTAGGCTGAAGGGCTTCCACGGTTTTGCTCCCGGCTGCTGACTGCCAGTCATACCCAACAATAGCAGGGAGTTTTAATGATGTAGATAAATATTTCTTGAGAGCATGGAGTTCACTTTATTAGTGATCAGGACAGCTTTTCAGGGACAAAACATGGATTTAGAGCTTAATCCCTGGCTCCTGCTGTGTTGCAAGAACTCTCTAAAACCTTTGTGCACACCAAGGCCGTTTTGGAGTTTCAAAGTTAAACAATCCCTCTCTCCCCCTCCTTGTAAACACCAGGAGGATTGGAGAATCAAAACCTCAGTTGTGAATATATTCTGGTTCTTAAGTGTCTCCCTGCCTTGAACCTGCTTGTGTGGCATGACTCCAAATCTTCCTAGCTCATTTCCTGTGCTCAGGGCTAGAGCTGGTCAGAGAAGTTCAAAACAATCGCAATCCCCCTGATGCACAGATATGCTGCAAACAAAAGGGACAGTGAATTTTAGCATAAAAAATATTAATTTGTTTCTTTGAAACTTTTCATTTATTTGCCATCTGTGATTCTTCTGACTAAAAAATCATCCCATCATCCAATCAAAGACAGGAAAGGACTAGCTGGGGCTTCGCTGGCTGACCCTGCGGCACAGGGATCACCTTGCAGACAGATGACCCAATGGTTAATCTGTGCCCGACAGGCTGAAAATGGCTCATCAAAAGTACTGGGAAAAGAGTTAAAAATTTGCCAGGGTGAATTCAACTGATGCAGTCAGACTCCAGTGCGGAGTTAATGTCCCCTTTAGAAGTGGGGGTTCAGATCAGTGAAGCCCTTGCTTTGAATTACACTTTCCTGGCCACCCCTAAACTTCTGGAAATATCCTCCAAATGGAGTAATAAGATGCTTGGGAAGAGAGAGAGGAAACACAAAAGGTAACGAATAAAGTGATCTGCAAGGAAAAAAAAAATCAGTGGACAAAAGGCTTTGCTTTGCCAGCACTCGAACCATTCAGCCAGCCACAATAGTGTGTTCTGTTCCCATCCTTTGCATCCCAGCCCCGTGCATTTGTGGTTATTATCTCACCTGGACCAGATTGGTGTTGACAAACAAAAACTCAGGTAGCTTTTATTTTTCCTTGTGTGCACAGTCAAAGGGAAGGAGTCATCTGCCCCTCGGTGTCTGATTTTTCATTGTCCCCACTCTGCTTTATTCTCTCAGCACCATGGCATGGAACAAGGACTTGAATTATGGCAGAAGATGAATTAAGTCTTTGAAACACTATTAGAACAATCAGGTACTGAGGCACGGTGCAGGGGGAGAGCAAAGGGGTCACCACTTTGAGGGCTTGAGTGCTCTGAGTTTTGGGAAGGTTTGGGCTGCCTGTGGAGCTGGTCCTCCGGAGGGGAAGCAGAAGGAGAGAACTGCAGAGAAAAGCCAGGAGTGGTGGCAGCTGCTGCCATCCGCTATCCTGTGACTAGGATAGCTACCTAGATAAGGTAGCCTGACAGCGGTCAAAGTCTTTTTTTGCTCCGCTTCTCCATCCTGAGCTGGTGTGGGAAGCAATTCCCAGCCCTGCCAAGGGAGAGGGGAGCGAGAGCCTGGGAAAGCAAGGAGACAACAGAACTCATGAGAGATGACTTGCTGAAACACGGAGGGTCCTCCTGGAAAGGGAGGAACCGTGCATATACCTGCCCCTTTCCTTAGCATCTCCTCTGTGCAGCCACTGGGAGATGGGACAAGAGGCACAGTGAGGACTTGGCTTTACCTACTGTGGCCTCTTCTAAAACATGTTATTACCATGCAGATCTCCTTCCATATGTACTTGGAAAGAAAATTTCTAACAAGGACAGTGGTCGCTGATAGCAGCGCAGTGTTCCTCAGTGCTAAGGGTACATGCTAAAGATAACGATTATTTCTTCCATTACACAGCTGGGGAGCTGAGCACCGAGAAATCCCCTGCAGGCTCCAACCAAGACAGCTTCAGAGCTGCAAACAGCCCTGGACCATGATATTTTTCAATGGACGATGCTTCTTCACATGGTGGGAGGAGGGTCTGGCAATCTCTAGGGCACTTAGATGGCGAGCAATAGCAGTGTGGATGGGGGAGCAGAAACAAAGACCCATGGAGTCAAATCGCTGCTGGAAAAAATGCACTGAGGGTGAAAAGCTAGAAAAGGGAATAACCCTAGCATAGCACTGCCATTAATTTAATGTTCAGCAGATGTGATGGGAGGTGGGGTGGTGTATAGGTTTCCCTTGTGTGCTACTGTCCCCAGAGCACTCCTTTTATCCTTTAGTCCAGTCTTGGAGGAAAGCTTTTACTCCCCCAAAATCAGACTTTGTGGCAATGGAAAATGGGATCGTGATGCTCTTGCTGCAGAGTGGTGTGAAACAATGGTGATATTAAAAAATAGTAATCTCTTTAGAAAAGAAAGGCCTGGTCGTGCTTGGCAGATGTTATTTATTTTTCCTAGCAGAGGGAGCAAGAAACTGCAGCTGGAATCTCCGGTTGGCTTCCCAAGGTACTACTGTGACATTTTAATGATGTAATTCCCCTCAAAGGTGGCATTTTCACCTGTTCCCCTGACCTATTGCTGTGAAACAAAGTATCTGCTATCAGCCCTGACATCTCAGGCTCAGAGAAAAAAAAAATAAATAAGGCTGTGATACTAATGCAGTGAATGGACTCTTCACCCTGTTAATCCTTATGAGGATGTAGCTGGCCGTCTTCCCCATGTGCTTTAGGGCCATGGGCTCTTTGGGAGTACATCAGCGTGATGCTGTTCACCTTTGCAGCTCCCACCAGCAGAGGCTGTGACTCAGGGTGCACCTGTGTGATGTTTCCTGGCCCATTTACACTCTCTTCCTGCACAGCTAAAGGTGATGTTCATGCTGGCGAGACCCTTTTCTCACTCTGTAGTGCAGCTCTGCCCTGTTCGGAGGAGTCGTGCCAGGCTGAAGTGCTGTTTGTGATAGGCATGCCTTGGACGAGATGACCTGCAGAGAATGTGGCTTGCAGGATGCCCTGCCACACAGCCAGGCTTTGGTTTCCATTCTCTGTAGACAAACTAGTTCATGCTGGTGTAAAATGTGTGCAATGAATAACGCAACTACAGCAAAATAGTTTATGTAAAGCACTGATGTGGGAGAAGTTTCATAAGAGGTTTCATACCTCAAAAAGGCCTTTTGTCAAAAATAGAAGCATTTTCTCTAAGAAAAAAAAATCAAGTTTCTTGCACAGTCTTACTGTCATGCTAGTGCTGTTCCTAGCTGCCATGGAGACCCTCTTTTCTCCCAGAGTGAGAGATGCTGTTATGGTCCTTTTCTGAGCAGGACAGAAGGCAGAAGCAGCCCTTTCAGGAGTGAGTGGGCTGGGGACACTGGCTGCCAGCCACTGGGGCAACTGGCCCTACAGCAAAGCCCACTGGGGGCTGAGATCTTTGTCTGAGAGGTTTCGAGGGGGCAGGCTGGTTAGGGGGCACGAACGGGGGCTACTGAGTGAGCTGGTCTGGTAGGAAACAGAGAGCCCGGGGACAGGCAAGCTGCTGATGAGACCTGCGAGGGAGCAGAGATGGGAAAGCTGGCCGGGAAACGGTGTGTGGGGAAACATCCGCCTTGAGACTCGGTCAAGCAAAAGCAGCTCGGTGCATGTGCTGCTAAACCTGCAGCTAAACACTGGTGTCCGGCACCAATATTTTGTTTTCTTCCTCTGGGAAGGAAAGAGTGATACAGCAAAACCCCAAATAGGTAAGACACTGGTGCTCCCGCTCTGAAGGGGCAGGGCGGCTACAGGGATGGGGAGAATCCAGTCAGAGAAACCAGGCCATGGAAATCAATGCAAATGACTTTGATCATGGAGTTTCAAGCCCATTTGCTCTGTAGGAAGCACGGCTGTCAGCAGGGATAGGCAGTGAGAGAGGTGGGATCTCACAGCCTGCAAGATGAAATGGAGAATGTGGCAGATGCTTTTTTTCCTAGCTTCAGAGGGCCCTTAGCAAGAAGCCCTTAGCATTGCTTTAATGGACCAAAGAGGGATGATTTCAAGCTCCAGCCCTATACCCGTACATTTCTGTTGGTGTAGTGGCAGCATGATGGGCAGCGATGAGGCCAGTGAGTGATGGACACCAGATGGGACTGGTGATGGGGAGGCAGCAAGGCCCTGATGAAGCACCTCTCCCTGGGGCACAGGGAGGCTTGGTGCACCAGAGACCTGCGGGGATGCCCTTGAAGCCACCTGGCGAAGCGGCAGAGCCCCTCCGTGAGCAACAGCTGGCAGCGTGGGAAGGGAGACCGCTACCTACAAGCAGGCTTTGCACCCTGCGAACCGCTCCTGGGGAGCGCTCACATGGGGAAAAGCTCCAGTTGTGTCAGTCATCATTTCTAGGCATTTTTAAAAAGAAATCCCTTTGGGGCAGGGGCTCTGTTTTCATTCAGAGCTGCACATGATGGGACGTGTGCCTCTGCTCTAGTTTCTGAGTGCCACTGTTGTTGTAGGTTAATTATCGTTAGTAATTAATCATCACCAGTCACAGAAAGGCTTTTCTCTGCTGGTCAGGAGTATTAACAGCTTTTTTCCCCTGCAAACATAGCTCCAGTTTGGCCCAGGGACTCCTCTAGCCCCGGCAGCTGCCTTGGAGCCTGGCAGGCACCTGCAGGGTGGTTGGGGGGAGTCTGGTCCTGCCTGGTGACTTTTTTTTTTAATATAATTTAAATACAGCTAGCTAAAATCTCTCCATGCTCATGCAAAGCTTTGCACAGGGTCTCCTAGGCTAAGTCTTGTTGACTTTTTCCTTCTTTTAATAAGTTTCTGATGCAGTGAGGCAGCTGGAACAAATCCGGTGATATGTCCAGTGGTAACACATCAGTTTGCAAAGATGTAGCTGAAAAAAGCTAATAACTGTAGTCATTGCTTTCGCTATACTTAAAAAATAAAAAAATAGAAGAAAAGAGAAGGAAGGTGGCATCAGGATGTTTCTGCTAGGGCCACCCCAGGGAAGGAGAGACCCTGGGAGACCTGCTGGCCTTGGGGGTCACAAGGACGTGGGCATGGTCATGAGCCATCTCTCCTGGCAGGAGCCACTTCCAGCATTGGCCTCTCCACAGCACTTTACGGTTGGTTTTTTTTTTTTTTTTTTTCTTGCAGATCCAGCCACCAGATCCTAAAACAGGTCAGGCATATGGGATCGTGGCATGAGCAAATTCGGCTGGCTCAAGTTCAAGTTTATAAGGAACTCAGTTGCTTTTTTATCTTTTTTTTTCAACTCAAACCAAATCCCTAACATAAATTATGGGAACCGGGCGCTTCCCAGTGCCTGCAGCTGCTCAGCAAAATTGACTTTTCCGTCAGCGCTGCCGCTCGTGGCGCAAACCTGGCAGCTGAGCGCTGGACCCAGTTGGAGCCCTGCTTTTCGATTCAACAAAAGTTCAGCCAACTTGGAGCATTTTAGACTCAGCGAATTATTTTCTGACAAAAATGTTGGTTTATTGGGAAATTTCCGGCTGGGTCTAATTGGGACAGCTGTTAAGGCGGCAGTTTTCACAAGAACTAAAAGTTGCTTTCAGATGAGTACAGCTCTTAAAACGGCTGCTGCTTTGATAGCTGCTCGTTGCCTTTCTTGTCTGATTATTGAGCTTTGTATCTCCCTGCAAGCTTTAAAAAAAAATCCACTTTGCCTGTCTCATGTTTCTCTTCTCTTCTCTTTACCAAATATTATCTTCTTCCCCTCCTCCTCCTTCAAGGAGTCTCTGTCAGTTCGAATTTGACCCTAAATTTGAGCTTTGCAAAAATTAACGTGTATAGCATTTCAGATTAAGAGAATTTCTCTCCCCCCCCCCCAAGCTTCCCAGGGTTCACACTGACAACACTGTCGAATAGTCAAAGCAAACATTTGCCTTGTTGCTTTAACATGGGAGATCCTGCCAAGAAAATTAACGGGGCCTATCTCCACAAAGGGAACAAACTCATCTAATTCTGATGGTGGTACTGAGAGACGTGCAGCTTGCTAGCTTTCTGTAATGACTTGTTTTTTAATTTAATTGTTTTTCCTTTCTAATCCCACATACATTTTTGCCACCAAAGCAAGGAAGTTGAATAAAGCATATGAAGGTTCCTAAATAGCTCATACAGTCTCAGAGTCTATGAGCTGGAAATTTTATATCCTCAGGGAGCTGTAAGGGCTTGACGAAAGCCCTTGATAAAACAATATTATGAGTCTTACTCTGATCTGCTGGGAATTCTCACCAAACTCGCCTTGCTCCCCACATGGCGGTGGGAAGACCTGGAGCTCAGAAGCCCCTGGCATGTCCTGGCTTTGTGGTGCTTGCAGGAAGGAGAGCAGAGATGCGGTGTCCCTGGCTATAGCCCAATAGTTCAGGGTGGTGCAGCTGCTCTTGCCTGGGGACAGCACAGAGTCCCCGTCTCAGCCAGGGACGTGCTGCTGCTGGGCTTCCCGTGGGAGCGGGGCCGGGCTGTCTGCTCCCCCTGCTCTGCACTCTGCCACCTCACTGCTTAGGGGTCTTAATTTCTGTTGGAGTTTTACCACTGGCGGTCACTATTTCTCTCACAAAGCTGGCCCCATGCTGGACACCTGATTGCTGCTGAGTTGCTTGAACAAAACTAGCTGAGTGTTGCTTGAACATCCCCTTCGTGCTGGCTCCGGCTGTGCCAGCTCTGGCTGCGCACGCTGAGAGCGTGCACGGGGCTGGGGCTGCAGCGAGAGCGACTCTCCAGGGAATACACATTGCAGATATGGAAATTGCGCTGGAGCAGAATGAGGAATGGATTAAATTTGGTTCAGATTGAATCAAAACATCTTTTTTTTTTTTTTATATGGCTTTCCAGTGATACAGGAAAAATGAAAAAAAAATTCACCTTGTCACCTCAATATCTTGTTCAAACCAAAACAGTGGTTCTTTTTCTACCCTTTTTATTTAAAGAAAGTTGAGTTTTAAATGAACAATGGTGTGCTGAAGTGGAAAAACTTGAAGCATTTAATTTAGAAAATGGATCGATGAAACATTTTGGCATTCTTAAGCAAAACATTTTCTTTCAAAACATGTTGAAAAAAGTGCTTTGATTGCAGCTGGTTTTTCTTGGACTGTGGTTTTTTTTGTTCTCGCTTAAACTAATTGCCAAATTCTGCCTAAATTTGCCAATTGTTTAGATGTTTCCGGACTCTGTTGTGCACCAGATTTGCAGTTCATTTAAAATGAAAAATCTTTCACTGCAAATCACACATATACAAAGAGCTAATGGGAGACCCCGGACTTTTGGGTCCTGATGTGCAGTTTTCTGCAGCTTGCGCTAGGAATGGCTGCCTGACAGCAGTGCATCCCGTAATTCCCCTATAGGCAATGCCCTGTGGAGTGCAGTTTTGCTCCTGTTCATAAATAGGCTGCCAGAAAACCGTGTGATGCCAGCACTGTTCCTCTGGGCTCTGTGCTAGTGCTTCTGCTGCTGCACGGCCCGTTCTCATGGGAAAAGAGCCCAGCAGCCTCCCTGGGATCCCCAGCCCTCTCCGGGCAGGGAGGGGGGCCCTTCTGCAGGACTCTGGGACCTACAGAATACGTACAGTGCCTTGCACCCAGCTATCGACCACAGTCCTACCCCTGGGTGGCAGAGGGAAGGAATTTAAATAAAGACGAGTGAAGTTTCTATTTAGAGCTGGAGGATGCTCCTTTATCAGATTACGCCAGTTTTAAGTAGGTCAGGCGGGAGACCCAAGATATTCGAGTCCCCTTCAAAGGCATCCGTCCGTCACTTATTATTCTAGGCATTTCCCTTTAGCTCTGCCTTCCTTTCACAGCCCCGGCCCTTTGTCACTGCTTCTGGGCTGCACTGGCTCTCGCCGTGCTTCCCGATACTTGCTCCTTTCATTGCCTTTCCCACGGCCACACCATTTTGGGGTGCAGCCCAGCAGCTGGAGGCCAGAGGCGAGGCTGCATGTGTGGGGTGCTCCTCGCAGCACCATGTCCCCCCATGTCTTGTTTTAGGTGAAAGCAAACAATGATAGCATCCAAAATGCAAAAGAATTCCCCAAACCTCCCTGTTTAACCCTTTTATTCTGGGAAAATAATTGTCTGCCCTGATCAGCCTGAGACCACCTGCCTGCTCTCCCCAGCGGCATCGGCATTCAGGTATCCTTTCCAGCCAGTTTCCCCTGTAATCAGTCCTAATAATAAAGGCTCTGGACATGTACAGGACCCTTCCTGTGCGTTCCCAGGCTGCCTCACAAACAAATGCACAGCAAGGAGGAGAACGGCTTACGGGGTCTTGTCGCACGGCTCTGAAATGCAATCCTGTCGCCTTCATTACCCAGAAAGACTTAAATCCCCTCTCCTTTGGCACGGGCAGGTCTGACACGGGCAAGCGATTGGCATGGAGCAGACCCCGAGGCTGATCCTTCAGCAAAGCGCTTCAGTGTGCATCAAGTCGTTTTTTTCCCAGCTGACTGGGTTATTTGAGTACTCRTGATTATGGGCTTTGTAGGGTCATGGCAGGGATCTCGCACCTGGGAGGAGCGGGGCTTTGCCGCTGATGGGAAGGAGCCTGCAGGCAGGCTGGGCAGGTCAACACTGCCTCGTGCTGTCCCCAAGGGCAGGTGTTCGTGCCAGCCTCTGAGTGCGTCCGGCGCAGGCTGCGCTGGGGTCAGGGATGCTCCGGATCCTTCTGTTGGCCACRCTGACACGTTCCCACGCCAAAATCACCAGAACTTAATACCCGCTTGTTTTTATTGAGCCATTTTCTTCACTTGCTTTCAGCCTATTACATTTTTCAACTCTCAGTGGAATTTTTTTTTTTTTTTTAACTCAAGGCCTCTTTCGAGCTGATCACAAGGGAACACTGAATGCTTGTTTTTTAATATTCTGACAGGTGCTATTTTGCTATTTGCTTGTGATGATTCAGGACATTTGCATCTCTTTGTCCTTAATTAAAAAGCACTTCACCCTTGCTGCAGGGGTATGGCAGATTTCTCTTGATCTATTCATTTTGGGGGACTTTTAATCAACATATCCACTCTATCGGTGCGGGTGCATTTCTGACAGGGGGGTGAAGCTTAGCGCAGTGTGGAGAGCTGTGTGGGTGTAATTATGGCTTGCTCTTTTTTTTTTTTTTTTGGGGGGGGGGGGGATTTGACTGCTGTTGAAAGGCATTTTCTAACAGCGTCCTAGAAGACAGGAGTCCTCTGTCCACTGAACACATGGGCAACGACAAAGGCAAAATTTCCTGCAAAGCCTGAAGCTGGCAGAGCTGCCTGGGGAGTCGATGCTTTGCCTCCCTGCCGCAGGCTCTAGCCAAGAGCCTGCAGACAGGCTGCCCCCACTTTGTGGGACCCCCATTATATCCCACCCTCCTTGCACAGACACGATTTGGTTCAGCTTATCTACATCTCTGCACCACAACCCCTTCTACAAACACCCTGGGGCTGGGCACGTCCCTCTACAGTGCATGGGACAAAGATGTGCATGCTCGGCATGCCACGTCGAGGTGGTGCATTTGGAGTATGCCAGGGATGATCCCTGGTCTATTCCACACACACACGTGCTTTTTGCAAGGTGAAAGGGCAGCACCTTTCATAGCAGGGCCTTGTTTAACAGCAATGCGTGTTGCCTTGGGCTCTCAGGGAGGCTAAGAGTACCTGTGAGCTGAGGGAGGGATTCAGCAGCAGCTCAGCAGGCAGTGACGAGCACATAGTCTGGAAGTAGCTTCCACTGCAGGAACCCACCAGGCCTCAGGGCAGGATACAAGGAGAGGGGAGACCCCTCCATGCGTGTCCCTTGTGCGAGGGTGAGAGGGTGCTGGCATGGAGCTGTCTTCAGGGATGCTGCAAGGCAATGGGATGTGGGAGGGGTGAGGCAGCCCCAGGCAGGGTGGTGGGAGCAAGGTGCTGCGCTGCCCTGGCTCCTTGTCCTGAGAGCCCATGATGATGGGCAGCAAACGCCCTGCCTGGGTGTAGGCAGAGGCCATCTGCCCAAGGCGACTCCTTCCATCCCCCCAGAACAGGTTGTTTCTTTGCAGCTCTTTCCACCTGGATGGATCCCACTCGCAGGTGGTGCAGTGGGAAGGGACCACAGACCTGCCTGGAGGGTCTCACTCAGGGAAAAGCATCCAGCCCCTCATGTGCTGCTGCTCCGGCTGGTCCCCAGCCCAGTGGGGAAACGGGAACTGGGCTTTGCCTTGGGGACCTGAGCCTGCCAGGCAGCAGTGACCCCAGGGATGGGGTCTCAGGGGAAGGGGTCAAGCCCTGGGTGCTGAGATCCTGTAACTGCTTTCTGACATTCCAGCCTTAACTCTTCTGTCTCTTCCCACAAAATACCAGACTAAAAAACAACTCCAGCAAGGCTCCCGCTGCTGTTCTCAGTGTTTATCTCTTCCGCTTTTCCAGGCTGGGGGGGTGCAGGCTTGTGGGAACCGTTGAAGATTATTTCTCTTCAGTTTTCTGAAGGACTTCAGCCTCCTCTTGAATCTTTTTATTTTACCTCCTTTCAACGCATCGGCCCGAATTCTCTCAGTCTTAACAGCGACGAACAAGATTAAGATTGAAGCTTAGTGAGTATTAGGAGATCTCTCATTCCTGACGTGCTGGCAATTACCAGATCCTAGTGCCAGCATCTCTCTTTTGGAGAGGCGCTGCGTGTGCAGGCATTTCTGCTCTGATGACTTTGGGAGTGTGGAAGCTGGAGGGCACCAAGCACGAAAGCCGYGGCACGCAGTGTCAGCTTCTTTGCACTTCAGCTGCTACTGATTGCTTTTGGCAACTGGAGGTGCTGGGATGGAGRGGGAGAAAACCGAGGGTGAGGGGGACGGTGGATGCTGGGCACTGTGGCACTGGCTGCGTTGGCCGGACAGCGTCTGGATTTCCACCTGATGATGTGTAAGGTCTATTCGGTTGGAAAGTAAAATCCCGAAGAAGGGGGGTACCTGAATGGGTGTCGTGGCTTAACCCCAGCCAGCAACTAAGCACCACACAGCCGCTCACCCACTCCCCCCACCACAGTGGGATGGGGGAGAGAATTGGAAGAGTAAAAGTGAGAACACTTATGGGTTGAGGTAATAACAGTTTAATAATTGAAATAAAATAAAATAATAATAATAAAAATTTAAAAATGTAATGAAAAGGAAAATAACAAAAAGAGAGAGAGATAAAACTCAGGAAAAACAAGTGATGCAACTGCTCACCACCCACTGACTGATGCCCAGCCAGTCCCCAAGCAGCGATCGCTGCCCCCTGGCCAACTCCCCCCAGCTTATATACTGAGCATGACGTCATATGGTATGGAATATCTTTTTGGCCAGTTTGGGTCAGCTGTCCTGGCTGTACTCCCTCCCGGYTTTTGGTGCGCCTCCTCACTGGCAGAGCATGGGAAGCTGAAAAGTCCTTGACTTAGTATAAACACTGCTTAGCAACAACTAAAACATCAGTGTGTTATCACATTATTCTCATGCTAAATCTGAAACACAGCACTATACCAGCTACTAGGAAGAAAATTAACTCTATCCCAGCCGAAACCAGGACAGTAGGGCTCACCGTGCCTGGCAGCCACAGCAGCACAGCCCGAGATCGTGTGTGGCACAGGGTTGATCTAGGTCAGTGTTTCATGGGAGATTCTAGAGCTGAGGAAGAGAGCAGTGCTGGCACTCCTCCCTGTACTCTTGTGGGCATGAGCTGAGGAGCATCACGAATGATCACAAGGGTGTGGAGGTAGAAAGGGTGCAAGTGGCCATGCCAGCAGTGGAGAGCAGCTGACCGCTGGATGGAGTCTGGACTGGGAGAGCAGCCCTGCTCTGCCATGGACTTGGGGGGAACCCTGGTGGCATGACTGGGGGGGCTCTCAGGACTGCCACGGGGGCCAACTGTCCTGCTGTGCCCCACCTGGGCCAAGAGGAGACGGTAGGAGAGGCGGTCCTGTTGCTTCCTCCCATCTGGGAGTGGGTAATAGCAGCACAGAGGATGCTCTCTTCCCCCTGAATGAATGATGCTCTGGGCCAAGGGTGGAAGAGGGGCTGCCGAGCTGCTCCAGTCGAGGAGGTGGCGCTACCCCTGCCCTGAGCAGGCGTGTGCTGGGGAGCCCATGTGCCRGATGGGCAAAGTGCATCGAGGTGTGCCAAGCAAGCCACAGTCCCAAGCACTGCCTCCCTAAAACACAACAAACACAGCCCCTCCAAAATTCGTCCCTTGAGTTCAGGCACTTGAGCGAGAAGGGAATTTCCCTCTTGCTGGGGGAGACACCAGAGCTTCACAGGGGAGGAAAATAAAGAGGCCCTGAAAATGCCTAGTAGCTCCCAAGAAGGAAAGAGGTGTGAGAATATGGGCTCGCTGCAGGCATCTGTCCCGGGGCTTCAGAGTCAGTCCCATAACAGACAGCAAAGCAACACAGCTCGTGTGACCCCAGATCACCTGGTACCTGCCACGGGAAGGACTGCGTTCTGCCTTGGCTCTGGGTCTTCTTTCACTGGTTTCTCCACTTGCCAACCGCCCTGCGTTATCCTCAGGCTGACAAAATGTCAAACTGCCAGGCAAACTGTAGAGCCAAGGCAAGAGGGAAAGCAGAGTGCAGGACCCAGACCAGCTGCTGGAAGCGGTTGTAATTGCAACAGCTAAACTCGGCCACAGATGAGCAGTTAACATCATTTACTGGTGTATAAACATTCCCGAGCCAGTGTAGAGAGAGGTCGTTGAAAACCCCGCATCTCTGGACAGAAATGCCTAAGAGTATTAACAATAAAAGGCAACTGTGCCTCCCTCCCTCTCTCTCTTAAATCCTGCCAGAGAGGCCAGTGGGTGATGATGTGCCCTCAGCTGTGCCTTCAGAGCTGCAGTATGGAAAAGGTCAGGCAGGGTCACTGCTGGCCAGGTCCATCCATGGGATTTTGATCGTGAGCACCATCTTCTGCATGTGTAGGCTCTGCTCTGAATCACAGCATGTCCTCTGGAGAGCCCCAAGCCCAGGTTTTTCCCAGCTATTGAGCAACCCTGGGAGGAATCACTGTGAAATACAGTTTGCATCCCAATGACAGTTTTTGTTGCCTCCATGACCTTCCTGGCTCCTTTTCCCCTACCCTGAACTATTGTGGCATGGGTTGACAAGGAGCTAGTGTGTCTCCACCCAGAGGCAGCCGCATTTCTACAGTGAAGAGAAGCAGCTGCTCCTGTTACTGCAGCTGCATGTCCCCAAAGTTTGTGTCAGCAGTTGCACGGTATTTAAAATACGGATGTACTGCCTGGGAGTTATTCTGGGGGCGACACACCAAACTACCAGCTCATGGTCCTGTACTGGATGTACGACATCAGATGTACGGATAGCATAGCTGCAAAAAACTATTGAAACACCTGGTGCTCAATTTGCTGAGATTTTTCCCTTTTCTGTCAAATGCTGCCAATTCTCTTCCTCTCCCCACCCTTTCCCATGTACGTTTTCTCTTTTCATGTATTGATCCCTAGGAGGAATGTAACGTGTTAAGCCCTGAGCTGGGGAGAGCGCCGGAAGAGCAGAACCATAAAAGCGCAGGAAATGGTATCTTTCCCATCCCCAGGATGACAGCGAGAACCGTTCTGACACCCAGGATCAGATCACCTATCAGTTTGGTGATCTCTTCCCACTAAGCAACTAATTTTGAAGAGGGACTGTCCACAGTGGAAGGGATGTGGACACTCCTTCAGGCCTGGCCTGACGTAGCGGCAGAGGATGAAAGTAAAGTTCTCGCTCCCGTCAACACTCTTGTCACGCTCTGGGACAGCTTGCACCAGCTCTTGCTACGGCCTGGGCTGTCCTCCCACACCTTTCATTCTCCTTGGAAAACGTTCACATCACATTTGTTCAGGCTCCAAACACATTATTTTTATCTGTCAGCACTGCAAGTTGACTCCAGYGCCTAAAAACCAAACTGTGTCCTGTCTGCTTCATATATCATCACTGTCCATAATGGTGGGAAGCCAGAGCCCAGCTGGAGCGGTTATTGATGTCGTGTGAGCTCAGATGCAGCATCTGCTGCTGTGCCCGGTCTGCCCTGTGAGCCTGAAAAAGACAAAACCTCAGCCATGTTTAACAAAAGCCCTGATAGAGTAAAAAAATGTTTCTACCATGCAGGACACGCCCCAACTCGGAGAAAAGGGTTGAGGCTTATACAGGGTTTTTCATCCTCCAAGTTTTCCAAAGGAAACTTTGGAACTTTTCCTGTAACCAGCTTCTCCTCGGATATCCTTCACTGCTCTCGTCCCAGGAGTGTCAGCATAGTCAGCCTCACGGATGCTGCTGTAGGAGACYCGCAGCCTGACCAGCCTCTGCCTTCTGCCAGAGCCCACAGCTCTGGGCACGGGGAGGAGATCCATGGGAAACCTCGGCATGGGAACCTGCGTTGCTCCCAGAGGATGCACTGGCTAGGTAACAGCATGAGCCTCTGTTCGTTACCAGGAGGAGAGTGAGCATCAAGGACAGCGGCTCTGTCCTCAGACAGATGACGTGGAGGAGGGGAAGGCAAATTCACCTCCATGCAGCCCTTCAGAGCTGTCTGCTGCATGGCCCTGGCAGTGGCTGCCTGCAAATACCCTGGCAGCTCCTTGTCCTGGTGTCCCCAGCTCTGCCAGCAGTGCTCTCAAGCCTGACCTTTTCCTGCAGAGCCCTGTGGGATCTGTCTCTGCGCAAGGTCCTCCAGTCCCGCTGTGGGTCGCCTTGCTCCTCCACCCTTGAAAGATATCTGTCTGAGGAGGATTTTGCAAATGCCAACAGCCTGAGTTTTCTCAGAAACGAGCTCCTGAACACCTTGAGTTAATACTTTTCTCCACTGGTATCTATTTTCCCTCAGTACAGCACTCCTGACATAGCCCAGAAGAGCAGTCTCCTTGGAGAGAGACACTCCTTGTCTTTGGCATTGCCTGAGGCAAGGAGTGACCAGCCCCTTGCACAGAGAAGAGGAGGGCAGAGCGTTGCCTCCTGTCTTCACCTGCTGCTCCAGCCTGCAGTCATAAACACCATCCACCAACATAGGAGCAGGCAGCACAGATTTCATGACTGACACTGCAAAGGAGCTTTTGAGAGAGCGCAGTGSGGTTCAGAAAGGGTTGCAGATGTGCCCAGACTCATACAGGACTCTCTGGCTACAGGGCAGCTCCCTCTGAAAGCACCGCCAACCTTGCAAGGTTTGGGATCCTGGGCCAGGGCTGGAATTGTCTCCTCGTCTCCCAGGGCCAAATCCTGCAGTGAGGACTGCACGATCAAACCCTCATTTATTGTGGCAGCATGGCTCCCTGGGCTCTGTGCTCATGAGAACTCTGTAAATTATAGGTTTTCTTAGTTTGCCAGTTAAACTGAAATACCAGAAGGGACAAAAAGCATCTTGAATAAAACATTTCATCTCCTGTTTAAGTTTGGAGAATCCCATGACAGTAGACCTCAAAACAAATGTCTCTTCAAAGTGGAAAATAGGGGCTGTTTCCTCCCAAAACACTGGTGCAAGACATTTTGTCCTCCTCAGCATTTGGACTGAGGGTGGTTTTTCCTGGTCAAAATCATTCACCATGAATTTGAAATGGGTTTCTCCCAGGCTGAGCCTGTGCTGTTGATAAATAAGGTGTTTGCTTGAAAAGCAGCGCTCTCCCCTTGCTCTGCTACACCATCAACACGCTTCATTCTTATCCTCAGTCCAAGTAAAAGACTCAGTACCAATTACAACAAGAAACCACTGTAGATGAAGGAGAAGACYGGTAGGACAGCTGCTCGGATGCTCCTGGTGCATAACAACTGCCTGGAAGGTATCCCCAAAACAGCATCATAAATGGATGTTGTGATTCCCTAACACTGCTCAGACCATCTCCAGCTCTCCAAGCACCAGTCCTCCCCAGATCTCTCAGTTCTCAGGTAGCAGAAGGGGTGGTCAAAAGAAATCAGTCCCGTGAATTTCCCCACATACCACTTCACATCCTGCGTCTTGAGGGGGAGCTGAGAGCACATATATGAACCCCTGCATTTACTGTGATCTGTTCATGACCAGAATGCTCGACAGCTATGTCCCCCCTGCGGCTGCTCTTCCACCTTTCCCAATTTTGGCTTCATCTGGATCCCTGAAGAACTTTTGGGGCAATCCAGTGGCTTGCTTTGAGGCTTAAAGGGCTCTTTTCACCTTCACTGCTGCTTTGATATTCATTATTTACTCTTTTGACATGTGCTTCCTGTAAACTCTGCCATCCCAGAGCTGGCTTCTTTGCATGCAGTAAAGGAAACTAATCTGCAACTGCTTTGTTACAGGGAAATGCCATCTCGGAGCTGCGATGCCTGCAGCTGGCTCCTATGGCTTTGAGGCTACTCAGATCTCATGCTTGAGGGCTTAAGGTGATCACTGCAAGAATCAGCAAGGGAGAGCCTGCGTAGGAAGAGCCTTGAACAATCACCCAGGTGTGCTGCTGTTATTTACTGCTTGTACTCATGTAGCACTCCTGGTCCCCACCGAGACTGGTCCTGGCTATTAGGCACTGAACGTGCCTAGGGAACAGGTATCTCCCTATCCTGCCAAGTTGAGCAAATGAGACAGTGGTTACCTGCACACTGCAGATGGAGAACAGAGAAGTGATTTGCCTATGCTCACATGGGGAAGGCTGTGACAGGGCCAGGAGTGAGAGAGTCAGTTGTCCGTGGTCCCACTCCAGTACCAGGGATGGTCCCACTCCAGTCCAGAGGGGTGGCATCAAATCCCCATATGTCATCAGTGTTACCAGACCCTCTGGGAGATACAGGACCAGGCCCCTCTGGGGACGGGCTCCTGCAACTCACGGCTGTAACCAGACGATGAAGGACAATTACTGGTACCTCATGTAGCTGCAAGAGGTTGGTTCCAAGCAACTCTCACCCAAAACTCGCCAAGAAGGAATTTGTTATTCCTGTTTACAAGTCGGATGCCAGCAGTGAAGAGAAATGCCCAAGTGCAGCTTGGCAAACCGCGAGAGCAGAGAGCAACAGGTTGAAAACACACAGCCCACCTGCAACCCCCAGCTGTCCCGCAGCTCCTACCCATGCACCCTCCCGGCTTTTTTTGCGGGACAGCAGCCCCAACAGGTGGGAAAAGACACTCTCCTGGCTGCGTCTCCCTTGCAGCTCAGCCCGGCAGGGACTGACGCCTTGCATATTTTAACAATAATTACCCACTCTTTTTTTTTTTTAGGAAAAAAACCCAACTGTTGTGCATTTTAAAAAAGCTACTATTAAGAGAAATCAAGCGCCTCGTTACGCAAAGGGGGAGCGAGAGATCCTTACACCAGCTGACGGTGCTCGCTCCCCGGCAGCGCGGCGGCAGGCAGATGCGCGGGTTTGACTCTGCCGTGCGCCCCCCGCCGCTGGCGCTCAGCCCCCGGGGGGGTGCGGGGGGAGCCAGCCCCTGCGCGAGGAGGTAAGGCCCTGCGCCGAGCCCCTCCCCGCCGCGGAGTCGGAGAAGAGATGCCCAACTTTCCCCTTCCTCCCCGGCGGCGCGGAGCGGTACGCGGAGCGCGGAGCCGGGCGGGCGGCGGCGGGGCTGGAGCGCGGCGCAGCGGGCAGCGGGGGGGCCCCGCCGCCGCCCCGCGCTGAGCCCCGCCGGGGCGGGCGCACCGCCGCCGCCGCCCCCCCGGGGCCGGTCCTCGCCTCGCCGAGATGCCCGGGACGGTGCTGCTGCTCTGCCTGGCCCTCGGGCCGGTCCTGCGCGCCAGGTGAGCCCCTCCGCGGACCGGGACGCCCCCTCCCCGCCTCAGTTTACCCGTCGGGGCAATGGGAGGGGAAGAGGCTGGAGTCGCAGGATGTCTCCCCACGCCCCCCCACCCCGGCTTCAGCGGGGGTTTGGGCACCTCTGTGCCCCCAGCGGTTCCTTCCAGCCGGCCCCGAGGCAGGATCAGGTCTGGTCGCGGCAGCACCTAGTGCCTGCATGTCCTTTGCACCCCGGGTCCCCCCTTCGCATGCTGGGAATCAAGAGGACATCCCATTTTCCACCCCGCCATCACCTTGCTGGCTGAATCCTGCCGGGGGCTGAGCCCCTTCTGGGGGTGCCCAGACCAGGACGAGRGGGAGCTCGGCACCTCCTGGGGGCTCCATCCATCACTGGGGCATTTCCACACGGAGTCGGGCTGGGTGGGAAGGAGCTTGCATCCCCTTCCCTGCACTCCATCCCCTGGTCCCCCGAAAGCCCCTGCAGGGCTTGCAGCCAGCAGGAGGAGGGCAGCGTGGGCTCCTGCCTTGCTCTACAGGTTGGCCCCAGGTCCCAGCTCTGGGTGCCGGCTGGGAGCCCAACGCCAGCCCAATGCCACCAGCGCTGCCCTGTGTGAGGAAGCAAGTGGAGGCGTGGGGCTGGCAGATTACGGTTCTCTCCCAGGGCCAGCGGTTTGTAGCGTTTTTCTGTAAACAGCGATGAAAGGCCCCACGCACAAGGGGTTTTCAAGTTTCTTTTTCCCTTTTTTTTTTTTTTACTATTCCTAGCCCTGCTGGTGAATTTAATGGCTAGATCGGGGAAAGAACATGTTGTCAGCAGATTGTTGCCCCCAGGGCTCGGGGGAAGAGGGATTTTACTGGCTGAAGCTAATTGGCAGAATAAGCCACCTTAAAGCCGATCAAATCCCATTACAAATGCAGTCAGGGACGGGAGCATGAATCCTGCTACTAATGGTCTGCTCTGCCAAGGCTTCCCGACCTCAGGTGTGGACAGAAAGTCTGTCCCTGCCGCGGTCCTCCGGGGCTTGGCCTTCCCAGGGTCGAGGCAACGAGAGGTGCCCCATGGCTCGTGCCCTGACACCCAGCCTCTCGCCAGCATGCTGGTGCCAGGGGGCATTTGAGGGCCAAGAGGGGGGTCCGTGGTGGTCCCGGTTCCTTTCCCTACTGTCCCTGCAGCGCACTGCCACAAGCACTGCATTCTGAGAAGGTGAATCGTAAGCTGCAAGATCACATGGAGGAGCAGTTAAGTCATGTATTCACATGCCCTTGAGCAGAAAGATTTACCCTGTAGCTGGCCCGGCTTCCCTTCTGCCCAGTCCCTCCTGTCTACCTCTCCCCTGAGCCCCGCTTTGCCAGGAGTAGTGTCTCTGCATGTTGAGGGGGTGATGGAGCGGGAGAGGAAGCCTGTGGGAGAAGAAGGAGAAAAGGAGCAAGTTGTATCAGGGTCTTACTCTGCATTCACTGCATTCTTCCTGGCTGCAGCTTGCGGGGGGTGAATCTCACCTGCCCTACGCTTGATGGTGGGTGCTGGGCTGAGGAGCCCTGTTCAGGTGCCACGTGTATGCGAGCTTTTCTTCTGGCACAAGCTGCAAGACCCGTCCCCTGGTGCTGGAGTGGGCTGGATGCTTTGTGCCGGGTGACTCAGCACTCCCCAGACGGTCCCCCCACCACAGAGCCTACTTCACCAGCGTTTCCCAGGGCACTGCCTCGGCTGGGACCAAGGCAGCCAACTCTGAGCCCTGAAAGCAGGATCCCTGCACAGCACCACCGGGAAGCTGGGCTTGATAGATAGTTGAAACTGCACAGACTTGACCATTGGGGCTTCATGGAGCGTGCTGTGAAAGGAGAGGTACAAAGACATGTGAAATGGGTAGGGTACAGTTCAGTGAGTCCCCTGTCCTTAAATCCTCTGCCTGCTTCTAATTTAGAGTAATTTGCCTGAACGTCCCTGTGCCTACAACCCTTGGAGGCATTGGGATGGGTGGCTAGAAGGACACATTAGCATGTGGTAATTAGGATTGACCACAGTGCTTTTCAACCAAGGGAAATGTTGTTCTTGCATTTTGTTGCTGTCTGTTCCTCGGGAACAGGGGAGGCTTTGAGCTGCGTTTGCAGAGGGGCTGGATAATCACAGCGCCAGTATCTGCATCTGCTCCAGGACGTTCCTGCCTCAGGGCTAGGGATGGCTGAGAGAGTGTGTGTCACCTCCCCAGTGGGTGCAGGTCTCAGTACAAAATTTTACTGGTCTCAGACTTCCTTAACACACCAGGTTGCAAATAGTAGTGGGTATGCATCCTGGTCAAGCACCATCGGCTGTCCTACCAGGCAAGGCGCAGAAGTGTCTTCAAGGGCTTGTGCTCTTGTTGCTCTTCCCCTCCTCCTGCCAAGGGAAACCCTGTCAGACAGCCTGGGCACTGGGGGAGGGAGCCAGCCACCAGCTCTTCGGGTGGCTTTTACTTTGACCATCAGTGTGCTTGGAAACCTCAGCAAAACAGGTGTCTGCTTGAGTAAAACAGAATTAGGGAGGCAAGGCAGAGCACTGTCCTGCTGTAATGCCAAAGGTTGCCCAAGGAGGATAGTCCAACCCCATCCATATACGTGAGCGCATCTGAAAGGACACCTCCCTGTTGTGCAGGCCTCCTGCTCTGGGCACCAGCGGGAGCTGCCACAGCCCCGACCACATCTGTCAGACCAGGGGTTTCCTCGCAATGTCCCCAGCTCTGCCCTGCCATCATCGCCCCTGCCCACGCTTGCGGCTGCGTCCCAGCCCCGTGGACGAGCACAGGAGTGCTGTGAGGTGGATGTTTTGATATTTCAACAAGCGGAAGTGAGGAAAGGTGGTTCTGCCTTTCCTCCTGGCTACACGGAGACATATGAGAACTGGTTGTCCCCTGTCACCGAGCCAGTTGCTTTGTGCAAGGAGACAGAGCCGCCGGGCCGGCAAGTGTTCACAGCGCATTGGGGATCACTGCAGGTTTGCAGTGTGACGTTTCCATTAGCAGCTGTGGGGGGACATGCACATGTCACCTTAATTCCTTTCCTCTGCAATAGCTCTAGGACTTTTCCCTTCTTGATTTGAAGTGGGGCCACTGGGAAAGAGACTGGGGAGGAGGCAAGGTCTTGCATAGGGTGGCATGAGAGTCACACTCCTGACCAGCAAGAGCTGGTGTGTGTCTGTGTGTGCACAGACACCCAGCAAAAGCATATTTTCTCCAGCAAAAGCTGGCTTGCTTATGCTGAGATGGCTTAGTATGGTTTAGTAGTCCAGGATTAGCTGCATTAGCAAAATGCATATTTTTGGTAGCGTCACTGCATCTGTAATAGGGATGTGACTCCCTGGACATGCTACCCCAAGCCTTAGGGTGTTAATCAGTGACACTAAACTGGGGGAAGCCAGAAGGCAGAGGTCAGAGTAACCAGCCTGGTTTTGTTCAGCCCTGGAGGGATGTTTTGGACTCTACTGTGGCCTTACAGCTTGCAGGAACTGCATTTTGGCAGGACAGTGGGACACGCAGAGTTCCGTGCTGGCAGGTGACCTGTCTTGGGCTGACTTCAGGTAGGGTCAAGGGGACACTGAGATAAGGTTTTGGTGTAGCTGTTCCCTCTCTGCTAGAGGCAGCCTGCATCACCCAAAACGCTGGCAGCAAGGGAAAGCAGTTAGGATTGCTTTCCCCTGCCCTGAGCTGGGCTGTGGCAGAGACACGTCCCTCTTTGTGCTCCGCAGGAGCAGGGCTGGCCCCAGATTTCAGCTCTGGCCAGCTTTCAGGTGGGCGCAGCGGTGGTCTCCTGTGCCTCCTGAAGCTGCTGGATGCTGCGGAGCTGTCTGCTCGGCTGCATTTCAAAGGCACGCCACAGCACGACAGCCAGGCGAGCCCGCGCTGCTGCTGCTCAGATAGGGAAGCGCATCCTGACAGTGTTGCTTAAGACTCCTTAAGCATCGTTAGAAAGTGCAGTGCAATCAGACAGGAAACAACAAGCTGATGTGCCAATACTTAACGTGTGGCGGCAGGCAGCCTGCTGCACGCAGCCCAGCCCTTGTAGGGGGACCCATCCCAGTGCCTGAAAGCTGGGGAGATGCAGAGAGTTTTAAAGTGATTGTGAAAGCAAGTTTTATCTGGGGTTTTAAAAGAGGAGCATCTGATAAATTGACTGCAACGTCAATTTAATGCTTTTTTTCCCCCTTCAAGTACCTTTGCCAGGCTCTGCCTCCCCAGGCACTAAAGGGAGATGTGTATCGGTGGTGCCTGATTGCACCTCAGAGCTGCGAGGCTCCAGCTGGGAAGTGTCAACACAGTGGCAGCTCCTGCTGCGAGACCCTTTCTGGCGCTGGAGCAGGTGACACGGTGACACGGCAGACATCGAGGGGGGTGTGCCGGGCATGGAATTGCTCGGCATCCTCTCCTGCATATGGCTGTGTCGTTCTGGTGACAATCTTGTGAATGAGCTGCCCAGAGCTGCAGCAGGTGGTTAGAATTTCCCAGCTGACCATGTGGACCTAATTTAATTAGAGGGCTTAGGAAAACTCCTTTAGAAAATGGGAGGAGTGTGAAAAGTTTAGAGAGGGCAGATTTGAAAGGCAGTGGGAGAAGCTATTGCTTAGTGGATCACGTCCAAAGAAGGATGTAAGCTTTTCTCGCCTGGCTTGGAACTTGAAGATCAGGAAGATGAAGCATCTTTAAATGGGAGCTCATGCCAAAGGCTGGGGAGGAAGGGTTGGTGAGTACAGGGAATGGGTTGTGGCAGGTCTTGGCCTGAGGGCAGCGGAGTTTGCATAAGGCTTTAATTTTCCAGGATCTGTGCAGGGCAGATGGCTGAGTTCCTAGCAAGCCAGACGTGCATGCTCCTGGTTGGTAGTTTTAGAATCTCTTTTCTCTGAAATGCTTTTACTGTAAATACCTTGCTCCCCAAAACTGCTGTTTGTTCACTGTTGTCTTCCTCAGAGGAAGCCCACTTCAGGTGCAAACGGCAGGCAGAGCAGCTGAGGTATTAGGGATTAACAGGCAGCTCTAGGAGCCGGAGCTGCTGGCAGCAGAGGAGGGCCAGGAGCGGGATGGGCAGGAACAGGGCAGGGGAGGGCAGAGACTGGCTCCCACACTTTGGGGATGAGCAGTGTGTCTCCAAAGGGAGCTGGGCAGGATATGGAGCACCCCATGCCTGCTAGTCCTGACCGCTGGTGGCAAGGCCCCTGCATGTCTGGGGACCCTGAAGTGAGCAAAGGTGCCAGGTGAGTTGTGTCTTCTTAGCAGCATAGCTGAGAGGTGATCCCTGAGCTCCTTATGTTCTGCCTTTTAGCAGTGCTGCATCCTCCTCCTTTAGTATCTCTGAAACCCAGCTGTACCCCTACTCCCACAGAGTGCCAGAGAGATGCAACAGTGATGTCTCCTTTTGTCTCTCCGCTCCAGGTGCGAGAGCACAGAGGAATACGATTACGATTACCTCAGCATCAATAAAACCTGGGTCCTCACCCCCAAGGCACAGGAGACTGATGCCACGCAGATCCTCAACTTGCTGCTGAAGAACTATGACAATAAGCTGAGGCCTGACATTGGCAGTAAGTGTCCCCTGAAGCTCCCTGTGGCCACAGGTGGTGACATGGCCCAGCTGTGTCCTGTGTTTTCCATGCTTTTGTGGCTGCTGCAGTTGGTATTTTTGGTGAGATGGAGCCACACTGATCCCAGATGCTCCCCTGGTCCTCAGCCCTTCACAAATGATCCTAGTCCCAGCTCATCCATACATATTCTATTTTCTTTACAGTCAAGCCCACGTTTATTGATGTGGATATCTACGTGAACAGCATCGGGCCAGTGTCTGTCATCCAGATGGTGAGTGGTGTCGTTGCTGCAGGGTCGCAGTATCACCGCAACTGAGAGCGTGGGAGGTAGCTGGCCCAGTGCTGCTGGCAGGTTGTGTCATGCTGGCTAGACATGGTGTGAAGGGGGTGTTGTCATGAGAAGAGGTGGATTTGTTTCCCTTGCCTTGTGAAGAGGTGCTCTGACTCGCTGATAGCTGGTGCTAGAAAGGCTTGACAGCCATTCCTAGTTAGGAGCAAGGTCCTCAAGTGCCCTTGGTGAGCTCAGCAACCCTACCATGCTCACGAGCTCAGGGAGAAGGATGATGATGCTCTTTGGTCTCCGCTGGCGATGTGTGGACAGACACCTTTGCCTGGTGGCTTTGCCCTCTCCTGTCTGGGAAGCGTGCGGGCACCAGGATTCTTGGGGCAAGTTGCACCACTCTGGCTGAGCCAGTGCCGTGGTGGCTGGGAGGGGGAGCAGCGCGCTTCCCAAGAGGACTGAAATAGGTACCTGGGGATTGTTTCCATGGCAATGGTCTGATGGTGTGAAACTTGGGTGCCCAGGCCTGCTCTGCGGTGCTGGGGAGGGGCAGGCAGGGTGCCTCGGGTCTGATGGCTCTTCTTCAGTACATAGCACCTTAGATTGATGCCGCCATGACTGCGACGGTTTCTGCTCATGGCTCAGGACCCTGCTGTACCAGGAGCTGCAGAAACACTCAACAGAGATGCTCTTTAGTCTGAAGAGCCTCCAGGCCRCACACTGGAGAGCAATTGTTGATTATTTATTTTTCACAGGAAACTTCCATTATTATTTTCTCTGTGAAGTCATTTTTGCCTCTTTTCTAGCAAGAAACAAATCTGACTGCTGTCAGGTTTTGAAAGACTTCTTTGGCCACTGGGCAGTGGGGTGGAGAGGACAAAGGAGAAGTACAGCCAGGACAATTTGCCTTTTCTTGTCTCTCCCAATGCAAAACAGAGCAGAAACAAAACCAGCCCCCTTAAACCAAAAAAAGAAAGTTCTCAGGATGGGCATGTTATTTTTAGTTTCCCAAGTATAAAATTTCCACTGAACAAACTCCTTTGGAGATAGAGGAATGGCATTGTAGTTGTAGTACTACTTTCACTCCAAAAAGCATTTTGAAGCAGCCCTTCTGACTGGCCACTGCTGAGCATGTGCCTCCGAGCAGCACCTGCTCACGAGCCACCAGACGGGCACCTGGCTGGGTGCTCGCTTGCACGATGAGGGCACCATCAGGACGCACAGCAGGGACGGCCCCAAGGCAAAAAATTTCCTTTCGTTGTTTCTGTGGGCCCAGTCTCCAGGAGGAGAACCACAGCCCAAGCCATGTGGATGTCATCCCTGGCTGCCAGCAGATACTGCAAGCTCCCCCATCCCATGTGGGTGCGTGGACATGAAGCCACAGCGATGCAAGAGCAGCAGTGCAGGGGGAAGGGGGCAGGGACAGGGGCTGGGTGTACTCACCTCCTTGGCCACTGCTGTGCCTGGAGGTAGAGCATAAGCATCATGTTATAGGTGGCTGTCCCATCTACTTTGCACTGCCCAAGGGTATGCCAAGAAAACCACGCAAAACCACAGTGCACGTCTTCATTCCTTCTCTTTCCCTCTCATTCATTTACTTTACCCCTTTCCACCCCTGTTGGAAGCTCTGCTCTCCTCCCTGTTGCAGGAGCACTGCATAGCCATGCAGGTGGTAGCAGTAGAGAGTGGCTTATAAAATCCAGTCTTGCATCCAGAGTTCATCTCTTCTCCTAAACGGAGATACCAGGCACTGCTGCTAGTCTGGTTTCCTAAGAAACGCAGTTTATGCCATGGTGATGGGTATGTGAGAACGTACGTACATCCATCCCAATCTTTCAGTATTTTAGATCCACTGGGCTAATACCAACCATATATGGCTGCAGGTATAGGAGCTTCAGGCATATTCAGCACCTCCAGTATTTTTGTGAAAACAGGATGCAAGGCAGTGACAACAACCATCCCCACCGAGGGGAAAAACTGTTATGTGAACTCAACCCTTACTAGACACCAGAGAATCATATGGGAAAGGGCTGCTGACGACAGCCCTAGAGCAGCTCAACCCATGTGTTTAGCCCTTTCTAAGAGTCAGCAGAAGCTTTTATGCTTCATGAAGTGGGGCTCCATGACTGCACAGGATCCGAGGGGGTCCCAGTGCACTTAATGCGAGCCAGGAGTGTGAAGGCAAGACTGGCACTTGGAATTGCCTACATCTGCAGGGCTCTGCTGGGGAAGCTGCTGCCACAGGGCTAATCTACTCATCTGCAGCCTTCCCACCTGAGGAAGGTATTGCCATTTGTGGGAATGGCATGGCGAGGAGCTGCTCAGGCAGGGGAGGAAACCACTTGGTGTAGAGACAGCTGGGGGATTTTGTGGCATCAGTCACAACTGGCTACGCTGTCTCCCTGCTAGGTCCCAACAGTCACCAGTGATCTGAAGACACCTCCATGTGACTCCCCAGGTAGATTCTCTATGGTCATCTCCCCTTCCCCGTCCCCTTAGGTACTTCCTAAGCTTGAATCTGTGATGCCCTTGAGCTTTAAAACCTTTCTCCCTGAGATGCTGGGCTGATATCAAAGGTACTGAGGACAGCTAGACCCAGGTCTCATAGCCTTGGATGGCAGCTTTCTGCCATCTGTACTCTGAATACCTCCCCCTGCTCATGAGAGAGGCTGCATCCTGCTATAGTGTCTTCTGAAGCAAGAGAAAAGGGCTGTGACAAAGCTGCCACAGTGTCACCTCTGGACTTGGCTGCTTCACCCACTCGTTTTGTGTTTGTTTGCTTTTCCATGCTGATTCAATGAATTAAGTCATTCTGTGGGTTGTGCCAGCCACTGGCAGGCTGGCATCAAACGTATGATACAGATTGTCTTTGCTGGGGACATGTCATTCCCACTTTGTCCCTTTTTATGTAGCTTCTCCCAACCTGAGAAGCTCTGCCTTCTCCCAGCTGTCAGGCCCGTCCCATGTGCCTGATCTTTCCCTTTTCCCATACACAACCTGAGGAAATGCACATTTCTGAGGGAAGGGAAAGAGAATTTGACTTGGAGCTAGATCTTTCCTGAGCCCATGGTGAGATTTCTCTCTGCCACAGATACAGAGGCTCATGTAGGCTGGAAGGTCCACTGGAGGGGAAATGTCCCATTGATCACTTTTAGGTGCATTGCGATGACAGCATCTTACATAAATATTTCTCTTGCACATAGCCAGGCTATGTAGAAGATAAAAACCTAGTTCTGCTTTTAAGAAATATAGCAGCATTACTGTGGCTATTACCTTGGACCAGCATGGTCTGTGCATCTGAAGGCTATAGGATGGCCTGACATGCTGGTGGAATAGAAGGCTCCAACTTAAGCAATGTAGTTTGAGTACTGGTGTCCTGTGATCTTCTGCTCACTCCTCAAAGGGTTAACTACGCACTGCTGCCTTCAGCCTGGTGATGCTCTGTTGGCTTGGAAGCTGGCCCTGCGTAGCCACTGCTCAACCTCCAAATGATAAATCATGTCAGGATACAAAACTGATTCTGGTCCTTAAAAATGAATAGGTGATTTGAAAATGCCCTAGGCTGGGTGTGAATTCTGCATCCCCCTCATCAATCACTTGTCATAAATAACATTAACATTCAGGACTCAGCAGAAGGCAGGCAGGTTTGGAGGGGGAAGAAATGTAAAGTTATTTCCTCGTATCTTTTGTAGACCAGAATGGCAGCCTTGTTTCCCATTTAGGTAGTTGAGCAAATTTTACATTCTCTCCTCCCTGGGGAAAGGACCCTCTGTGCTCTGGCAGCCAAAATGTGGCAGTAACCAGAAATAAAGCTAGGAGATGGTTAAATAATAGGAAGTGGGATGAGGCTTGGTTGAAAGAGGATGGGCTGAGAGGGAAAAGGGTGCAGAAAAGTGGGACCATAAGGTCCCACAGCTGTTTACTCCAGTTGCTGCGTGGACTGGGGTTTCCTCCCCATCCCCATGAACCTGTTGTCTTTGGGTGGGATTGGGGCATTTGGTGCTTCTCAGAGTGGTTGGAAGCTTCATTTAGACCATCAGGGAAAGGGCTGTAAGCCCTTCCAGAGCCGCCTGCTGCCGCTGGGTGCCGGCCAGCAGCATCTCAAGCCAAATGAGTTATCACCCACAGTGCCACAGCTTGGAAAGCTGTGGCATGGATCTGGATGCCCAATTAGATTCCCATTAACACAGACAGTGTTTAGGTGTCCTTGGCTTATCGCTAAGCTGAGCCTGGTGCAAAGACCCACCTTGGTTCTCCAAGCATGTTTGCGGGAAGAGGTGCCAGGGAGGGCTGCAGCAGCAGGGACCGATGGAGGAGACTTTGGGTTCAAATTTTTTGCTGACTGGTTGTTTGCTGGAGGGATTTGCTCCTGGTTTTGTTTCGTAATGGCTTTATTGCTATAGATTATAGCTTTAACTGGTGTCAAGGGCACCTAGAGTTCTGGATCACCTTCCTTTAGGGATGCTTAACTCTCAGGAAATGATGCTGTAGAAGTAAAGCGGTTGCCAACTATTGGGGCTGAGTATCTTTTAGTCCTGAGGATGTCCGTGAAGTGTCCATGAGAGCCAGCATGGGTGGGAGTGGAAAAAGTGCTTCTGTTCCGAGCTTGGGGATAGAGCAAGTCCTGCCCAGAGCTTCTCGGATTCCTCCCAGAGGTCAGAGCTGAATGTCCTTTTCTTCCTTTGTTGTGCAAAACCAAGCATGAGGCTCAAGGAGTTGAACACAGAGAACATAGCCCAAACACCATGGTGGTAGCCTCCTGGCCAAAGTGAACAAAGACACACCACTCATCCAGGGACCTGCCTTGGTTACCTGCTTCGGGTGTCTGGGATCAGAGGCAGTGCAGCCAGGGCTAGTTTAGATGCTGGAGACTCCTCTCTTTGGTATGTGCGAGGAGATGCCCTTGTGTGCCAAATTCTGTAGCAAAACTTGATGACAGCTCTTTTGCTGGGATTGTGCATCACCTCAGTCTCATTACTTAATGATAATAAAGATGGAAAGAGCAAAATTGGCCTCCGTCAGTCACCAGGGGACAGATTCTGCTGCCTCTGAAGTGCCTGTGATTTCCAGGGGGTAGGGCTAAGCTCCTGCCTCCATTATTACAGCAAGTTATTTTCTTAGCTCTGCCTGTGAGTGGGGGACTGGAACCCAAAGAGGGGGTGATATGTCCAAATACACGTGTTGAATATTCCCTCCCTTCCTTCTTTAGGAAGGAGATACTGCACACTATTAAATTCATAATGCTGTGCCTGGCTGCATTAGTTACCATGAAACACACTGACAAAATTGAAGAACATATTTTCCCACGTCTGGAGTACTGCAGAATAGATTTAATAAATTTGCATGTATGGTGCATTTGTGAAAACACTGTGAAAAAGGGGGAGGGAGGGAAGGGGGAAATGTTTATTCGTTATCAGCTGATGAATAATTAATTTACAAACGTTGTCTTGTTAAATATAAATTAAATCCTCATTTGACACAGTTTATAATTTAGAAGTATAAGCCCAGCATGAATGAAGAGAACTCCCCACTGACTGTTTTCATGTAAATCCCGAGGAGCCAGGGAGGGAGGTTTGGCTTTCAAAGTTAAAGCTGACAAGGAGTAGCGGTGAGGAAGGGGCTGCTGTGACAAAGCCGGCTTGCAGACCTGGGGTGCTTTGTCTTTGCTCGTGGGTGCTTTCTGTGCAGGGATGGCTTAGTGGGGCAGGGAGGCAGTGGCTGTCCGCAGAACCCTCTTCCAAGGATTGCTCCCTCCCAGCTCAGAGCTGCGGGTGGCCAAGCTGCTGAATCACGGCTCTTTGAGTAAAATCCCCATCAATGCCACGTTATCAGAGTGTGCAGCAAGTCAGCAGCTGCTTGTGAACGGCTGAGCTATCCCAGCAGCAGGAGAAAAGATCCCCAAAAGAGGAGCTAGGCTCTACAAAAGCCATACAGGGCTAAGCCCCCCGTGCAGAGAGCCCTTAGGTGGTTTGAGGCGTCTCTGCACGGAAGCGGAGCCGCATCCTGAGGAACAGTGGCTGTGCTTGGTTGGAAGGCAGTGTGAGAGCTGCAGTGGGAAGCCTTGCGTTACAGTCCTGGTGTCCCGCTGCAAGGCTTGGGTTAATATCTTCATTTCTTCTTAATAGATGGGGAAACCGAGACCGGTAATAATTGTCTGGCTCTGAGGAACACTTAAGTCTTGATTATACCTAGCTTTGGCTGCTTTGGAATAAGTAGGAAGGAAATGAAATGAAAATGGCACACTTTTTAAGATGCTTGAATGTGTTGCTCTGGAGCACAAGATAAGCCTATAGGTAAAGGAAATTTGTTACCTCCCCCCCTTCTTCCCTGATAATAATAAACTCCAGTGGTTTCACAGCACTTCTCAACCGAAAGGACTTAAAAATGCTTCACAAATCATCTGTCTAGGAGGCAATAGCCCAGATGCACCCACTTCTCTGGTGGATTGCAATGCCTGAAGCATGCCGCAATGCTCTGCCAAGGATTGCATGCTCTTCTTGGCCTGCCCGGTGTGCAGCAAGAGTCAGGCATCAGCATAAATCTAGTGAAGTCGCACAGGACACGCACTCGTGTAATGAGCTAGGTCAGGTTTTGGTCCCTGACAGAGATGCGTATCATAGAAATTTAATATGTTGGGAAATGGGTATTGCTTACTAAGGGCCCCAGTGCTTTTTCTGGCTGTTAGTTTCCACGCCTGAGTGATGGCTCAGCAACGCCGGAGCTGGTGGTGCATTTGTAACATCTTCACAAATACTCATGTGTTTAGAGAGTGCTCATATCTCTTGATTCCTTGATGTTCAGGAATGGTCACCTGAGCCCATTCCTGTGTGCCCGAGTGCTAGGAGAGTGACTGTTCCTCACGTAGCTGCTCATGTTCGTGTGGTGGTGAGGTCGGGTACATGGAGAAGGGCAGCGGCCGTCCCGTAGCCATCATTTGTCATCATTGCCTTAAGAAAAAAAAAATCATGAGGCCACTGAGGAATAGCACCTATCACATGTGACTTGCGGGACAAATCATGAACCACAACAGAAGGTCTAATGAAATAAATTAGTTACTCCCATCCTGAACGTATCCCAAGAGCTTCTGCAAGTTTCAGGGTCTGCTCCCAAAATGGAAAAGGGCTGATTTATTCGCTATGAATAATTCAACCAGCTCCTTTTATTATCCAGAACATACACTAATCCCCTCTAGTTATTTTCTGTGTGACATCCATGACGGTATTTTATTTATAGGCTGTTTATTGTGCAGAAAACACAAGGAGTCTGTTATCAGGGGAAATGAACAAAAAGCAGGGGTTTTGCCTCTAAAATCTGGAGCTAAATAAAATAGGAAAATCTGGACAGCGGCCTCCTGGGGGGAAAAGCGCTTTTCTTCAGAGGCATTTCTGGAGAGCAAAGCCCTAAAGTTAATTAAAATCTGTGCTCCCCAGTCCAACACTAAATGGGGAATGTGGCTGTACTCAGTCAGGTTTCTTAAACTGCAGTGTCAGTACTGGCACACAGGTGCCTCCACACAGCCCACAGCTCGGGCGGCCTCTGGCCCTCGGGCAACATGGGATAAATCAACATTTATAATTAAGTAAGTGGCTCTTGTAAATTCCTTCACGAATCAATTTCCGGCTTTCTGCTGGCAGGAATGGCTCAATCCCGCATTCATCTAGTGCCAGCCTTTGGAGAAAACTCACATTTCTTCAGCCAGGCTGAATGCAAAGGGGTTTTTTGCCCTGAACCCTTGCAGGCAGCCCAGGAAGGATGCTTGCTGTAGGTGCTTCCCGAGTAGCCAGTGTGCTCGYTGTGCCTGACCTGAGAGTGTTGTAACTCGTAATTCCTCACTCTTACTCACAGAAAACCTTTCTAAGGCAGCTCGTGACCACAGCAGCTGCTCCTGGTCTCCCTTTCCAGTGGTCTCTGCCAGCAACTGGGTTTCTGCTTGTTAACAGACCATGATGACAGTTTTCCCGCAACCAGGAGACTCTCCTTACTGGGGCCTGGACCAGGCTGGAGGGATGTCCCCTGCCCTGGCAACCCTGGCAGCTAGTAGCTCTCTCTCGGTTTGGTAGGAGCTTTGCCCTCTGGCAGGGCATTAAAGGAGGCTTTGCCATGATGCACAGGCGTGGACATGGCTGCAGTCGCTGGGCAGTGGGAATGCAACCTTGCCCATCACACACTGGTAGGGATGTGCCTGGGAGATGCGGGCTCAGGCTCAGAGCTGCTGCGTGCAGCTGCATCTTGCAAAGAAAAGCACGGATGCAGCCATCTCTATCACAAGCGCATTAGCTAATGGAGTTGCTCTGTGGTTCCCCAATGGCCCCACTTTTCCATACAGAGACGTGTGTGTGTGGACAGGCCAGGAAGCATGTGTTTGATTCGGGTACTGATCTGTGCTCTGAACCTCATTAAATTGATTCTTCCAAGTCAAAGGGAAAGCACTATTATGTCAAATTTGAAAGATATAGGCTCTGAGCTGTACCAATAGTTGTCACTTGATGGGCTGAATTGTTTTTAAGGCAGAGTTGATTTATCTGAACTGAAGGCTTTAGATCTCTCCGCAGGAGAGGTCTGGATATTTCAGGTGCGTGAGAGCCAAGTCAAATTGCTGATCAGAGGCCAGGGTTTCTGGTCTAGGGCAAACAGCCAGCATCATAGGGGAGGGGGTCTCACTCTCCCCTCCCACTTGGGACAAACAACCAAAATTCTTAAGCATTTCTGAGGGAAAATGGGTTTAGGGACAATCAAAACATTTATGTTTAGTATCATCAGACTGTTTTGATTTGCTTTTCATACAGTGATAAATTCTGTCCTATAAGTAAAGCATGAAAATGAGTATTTGAAAATAAAAGTCAAAATGAAGTGAATCAAATAGATGAGGGTAAAGCAAAATATTTTGTGAGCTTACTGAAGAAAAAAAAGTTTCTGAATGAAATTATGAGGTTGAGGTGATTCATTATAGATTTTGAATATTTTAATTTATTTTCAACAAAACTTCATTTTTTCAGTAGAAATCAGTTCTATTTATTTTTCTGCATCCCCAAATGAAGCAGTCCTACCATCTCTCCTAAAAGGCTGATGTGAAATCTACCTGCTATAAATGTGTTATGAAATGGAGACCATTTCTCAGAATTCAGTGGTTGTGGGTGACCAGAGGCAATATGCTTCAAGGACCTCTTCATGCCTTGATGTTAAAGGCTGAATATTCAGACTATTACATCCCATCTCCGTGCACAGGAAGGGTTTAATTGCAAGCAAACAGCAGTGGAGCGGTGATACTGCCAGCCTGAGCCTCCCCGTGGCACCAGCGCTGGCCGGGCTGAGGCAGCACTTTGCTTCTCCCTGCAACCCTTCACATCTCCTCTGTGCCTCCAGGCACTTCCTCGGTGCCTCTGTGTCTTCAGCTTGGTGTCTTTTGTGCTGGTAGGAGATACGTGTTAGGGTCAGCAAGTGGGTGGGCAGGTAGATCTTCAGAGTCATCTGCCTCACTCTGGTCGGCAGCAGCCCATCCTTCCCCACTACGGGTTTGCTGACGCTGCAGCCGTTTCACACCAGCACTGCTGAGACTGGCCCACCAATTCCCAATGCAACAGCTCCTCAAAGCCCCAGAGAAATCATGCTGGCTGCATGGGACACTGTGGGTGGGGGAATAATTCTAGTCAGGGGTCTTGGGCTTGCTGTGTGCTGGGCTTGGTGTGTGCTGGTAGCATGGAGCTGATGGTAGCTGGCGACCCTGGTATAAGCCTTGCTTGTCCATCTTCATGTCCAGAGGGCTTTGCTGTGAGGATTTCTGTGGTTGTTCTCTGACCTGCAGTTAGCTGGGAATGGCTCTAACCATCTGATCAGCTTTGCTTAACAGGAGAATTGCGGGCAGTGATAATGGCTCACCCTCAGGCAGATGCACATGGGATGTGTGAAACAAAACACTTAGGAGTGTGGGTCGGGGAACACCTTGTCTCCGTGTGGCTGGGGAACAGGGAAGATCAGAGCGGGGACTTTGCAAATGTTGTAAGCCTTGTTTCTGACACTCCCCCCTGATCTGCTTCTCTTTCCTTCCAGCTTTGCCAGTGTACCTGTTACACCTCCCACACCAGACCTGTGTCTCTTGGTCTGTCATTCTCCTCCACAGACACCCAAAGCCACCTTAGTAGTGTAGTGAGGAAAAGGAGGGAAAGCGGAGCAGTGGAGTAGAGAAGTGGGAAAAATTTGTGGGAGTTAGGTTGCCAGCCACAGGGAGGTAGGAGGGTGAAGTTAAGATGATAACTGGCTGATCCTCTTTTCATTTGCTCCTTGAAAAGAAAAGCTGAAGGCAAAGAGAACCATAATATTCTAGACAACCATTTCCTTTCATGATCTGGCAGTGGTGGACTGACAGACCTGTGCAGAGCTTGCAGCCTTAGTTTGTCACATGAATCTGCAGCTTGTGAGAAGGCATGATGGACCCTGGTTCCCCCTGCCACAACAAGGAGCCACAGTGGTGACATGGCTTGGAGCGGTGTGCCAGAGGGATTTGCAGAGTAAATCTGACCAGGAGGCTTGGGGAGGAAGGGTCTCTGCAGAGAAGGTAGGGGATGGAAGGAGCACTGGGAATGGGGATGTCGGGCACCCAGTTTGCACTGCAAAGGAGGAGTGAGCCATTGTGTGAAGACAAGCTCCCTTCCCACTGCTCACAGCTGTTCAGATGTGAGCTCTGCATGCAGCTTCCTGTGGAGCTGGCTGCAAGCTTCAGTCCAGTTCTGCAGCAGTGAGGTCCGGGACTGCTTAGATGCTGGTCCTCTCTCACTGGATCAGCAAGAGGGGAGATGAAAATACCTCAGTGTTGCTGCTATCGCAAAAAGCCGAAGGCAGGTCCAAGTGCTGGGATTCGGTAAGGAGCAGCAGAGAATGGGCTGTCCAGCTCCCGGGAACTTTGGACTAAGCTCAAGAGCCAAAATGGTTTGGTTTCTTTGTACGTATGATTCTGGGATATACAAGCTCTACCAGTGCATTCCTTATACCTCTATGTAGAAAACCTGAGCCTTCATCTTTTTCACTACTCCCCAAAGATGTCCTAAAGCCATCTAGGGGAGCTGGGGAAGGTAGAGTGGTTGAGTTTTAAAGGAGGCATCTGCAGTAGGCTGGGTCTCTACAAAACAGTTGGGAGCTGGAAAAAAGGACTGGGAATACTGGCCCCCAGTTTCTAAGGAGAGTCTTTTGCAGCTGCCACGTGCCATGGGAAGAGAGCAGCCCAGAGCAGCAGAGCTCTGCAGGTCCTGCTTGCCCAGTGGCTGGTGTCCCAGCTTCCAAATGACTGCCATGCTTGGCCTGAAGTGCAGGTGTATGCCTGGAAAGGAGAATCAGCTGGGCTGGTGTCCCTTCTGTAACTGCAGTCCAGCTTGCTTTGCCCTTTGAATACCCAGCAGGGGAGACAGAAAGAAATTGTTCTTTCTCTGTAACATGATTCATTTCTCCCAGCTGCTTTCCTCAGCCTGGTGCTCCCTTGAAATCTCATTAGGGCTGGGCTGTGATTTTGTGGTGGCTTGAAAAGAAGAACTGCGAAAGGAAAAACAAAACGAAGCAGGAGCTAAATCAAGGAACTGGCAGGACAGGAAGAGAAAGCTGGCAAGCACAGCAAGGGGGATGAGAGACAACATGAAACAGGTTTCCTTGAAAGAGTCAGTGGAGCAGAGTACCCTGTCCCCACCTCCTTTTTCATCTGGGGCCAGGAGAGAACAGCATCAGGAGTGAGGATTTCTGCAGAGGGCACAAAACCCTCCGCTTTTGTGAAAGCAGAACTTTCTCAGGTTTTTTGAATGTGCTTTTTTCCTTGAGGATGAGGATTAGAAAGGGATTTATACAGGCAAACAGTGGTTTTCCTCCTAGCCAGCACAGGCATTTCCATACAATGGATGGCATCCCAGGGACGTGGGTGCACTGTGCTTTCTCAGGCCCATTTTGGTGGGAGGAGGACAGAGTAGCATCAGGGTTTGGGAGATGGGCCTCTCTCTTAGGTGCCACCCTGGCTCACTGGTTCTTGGAGAGCTGAACCATACTGCCCACCCAGGGCCAGTTTCCTTGTGATGCTTTGTGCTGTGTCATGACTCCTCATGTGGGGCAGCCCATTAGCCCACTGCAGCCCATGATTCGTATCCCAGGCACAGCGCAGCTCCCATGGCTGGTAGTGAGCATCGCTTCTTCAGCGCCAGTTCTGGGCTCTGCTGGCTTCTCCACCCTGTCAACGTGCTGCCTGTGAAGGTGGTTTGACAGAGCTCAGTGCTTGTTGGAAGTGAGTGGTTCTCATGGAGGAGGGCATATTTCGGAGAAGGCTGTAGTGATTTTCCTGCTCCTTATACTTTGTCCCTAAGCTCCTGTGACTGGCCACTGTAGGAAGCTGTTGGGACTGCCTGACATTGTTTGCCCATCCTTATCAGCTCTGGTTTTGCATGCTGCTGTGCCATGCCATGCAATTCCTGCACTGGAAGGATGCTTCTGGCTCTGATCCACACAGAAAGCAGGTCTCCTATGGCTCCCTGTCTCTGCCGCCCTTTCCTTCCTGTCTTGACCTCAAAGCACAGCTTCTGTGGCAATTTCTTTATCACTAAGACTGCAGTGGGAGGGACTTTCTGTTCTCTTTTCATGACAATCAGCATCCAGCTTTGATCACTAGACACCTCTCAGTCAGTAGAGAGAGGTAGTCCCTGCCCTGGAGAGCATACGGCCTTACTAGACAAAGCAAAGTCCCATGAGAAGGTGGGAAGGGGGTGGGAAATGATGTGACGCTTGAATAGGGCCATTACAATTGAAGCTGTTTCTCTTTGAGGAGGGGTGTGGGCAGGGTGGTAATGCTTTTCTTGCTGAGGCAGAGAAGCAGAGTGGTGAGCTACAGACCAAGGAGAGTGTGGAGAGGAGGAAGAGGAGGAAAGAAGACTATAGCAGGGATCAAAGGGAAAAGAGGGAAAACCCAAGAAAGCCTGGAAAGATGAAAAAACAGCAAAGGGAATTGGGCAGTAGATGTGGACTGTTCAGTCCCTGAGCAGACAGGGAAAGGTGCCGAGACCTTTACAAAGGTCTACAGACTACTGTGGACTACTCTACCTCTCCAAAACCCTCAGTCCCCCCAAATAGGGACTGGATGTAAATGAGAATCAGACCCTAAATCTCAGAGGCAGTGTTGACCTTGCCACCCCCTAGTCCATCTGGTGAGCCAGCAGCAGCAGTAGGCTGTACTGGGGTCTGGCAAAGCCAGTGGTGATGCCAGTGGTGGTCCCTTCTGTATGAGGTACCAGATTGGAGGCAGGGAGACAGGCCCAGCTGGCGAGCCCTAAGCCTAGGAGGATGCTTGCTCTAATACTTCAAAACCACACAGCCACATGCCTCTGACAGTTGAAGGCACTCATGTCATTTAATGTTTGAAGGACTTTCCTGCCTTCCTTCGCTTCACCTGAGGGCCATTTCCCTGCTGCCAGAACAGGATACTGCTCTCGTTCCTGCCTCTCCATTCTAGGGAGGAGGCAGTGAGGCTGCAGTGTCCAGCTCCTGAACTGAGCAGAAGCCTGTGGGCAGCCTCATGGGAATCCAGCAGCCCAGGACAGTGAGTTTTGTAAGGACAGAGAGATGGGGCAAGGAGCACGTCAGAGCTGGAGGAACAGATCTTGTTCCCAGGCAATGACAGACTTGCAGATGGGGACAAGCTGACATGGGGACAAGCTGACCATCCCAGACACCCCTCCCCAGGAATGTTTAGGACTGGACACCCTGAGGGATTCATGGGACCTCCTATCTTCCTTTGCCTGGTACAGGGGAGCTGCAGCAGCTGCTGTCCCACTCCTGGGCAGTATTAGACTGCCCATCCCAGTGTTTCATTTTAATTGCACCGGGTGGCATGGGAATGGGAAGTGCAATTAAAGAAATTCCAGCTTCTCATCTGAATCTTGTCAAGCTGTCCTGGAGGAGCAATCTTGGGGAGTTAATTGTATGCAGTGAGAAGGTTTGTCTTCTAGCCCTTTCAAAGGAAATTTCTTTTTGTCTTGTCAAACACCCCATGAGCTTAAAGGACAAATAAACAAGAGCACCTGCCCGAAGTGCTAAGTATTCTGTTCCAGTTATCTTATGTGCTTCTGTCCTCACCTCTTCTCTTCCCCCACGTGCTTGCTTCTTCCGGCACAGTTGCTTCAAGCCCAACATCATGGGGAGCATTTAAGCATTTAGCAGTAGGGTTTGACATGCAAACAAGACTTTGGACAAGTGTGGCTTTGCTCTGCAAGCAGCCCAGGCATTTTCTAGAGATCATGGTAACTGGGCTGCCGCCTTGTTTGCATCAGAAGGTGCTTACACATGACTTTCCACCCAGCCCATGTCCTCTCCTGAGAGTGGTGAAAAAACAAACTAAAAGGAGGTGGCTCCTTCCCTGCGGTGCTTTGCATAATACTTCATTGAAGTGTTCAGTATCTTCCCCTTTAATTAATTCTTCCCCATAAGCATATAGCATCCTGTGTCCGTGCCTCTGCCTTTTCAGTAATAACCTCGTCAGGGACAGTGCAGACAGACTGTGCTTCTATAAACCAGAGGCTGGCTGATGTCATGTCTCGACTCAAGGACTTTCCTTGGTCCTTTGGGTAATGACTGTTAATCAGATGCTAAAACACACACGTCTAGGTCACATGCCCCTGGGGCTCACAGTGAGAGACTCTGTGTGCCAGGCTATGTTCCCATGAAAAGAAGGATGGGCACCATGACAATCAGCAGCCATCTTAGGGTTGCATGTGAGGAGATAACATCACTGAAGGACAGGAAGAGGTGGTACAAGGGAACAGCTGATGTGGTTGGCTGTCATGAGTAAAAAAGCCTGCCTTTTAGATGTCCCTGCTTGCACATGCAAGGGGGCAGGTATGAGCAGAGGTGTGTGGGAATGGGCAGGTAGAGAGCTCAGAAGCCAGCACTTGGTTTTGAAAGCCCTGTCCAGCTCCTGTCTGCAGAGACTCCAAGGGTGAGCAAGCCATGATTGGGGAGTTTGCAACTGACAGAGCAGCATGTACAGCATGTCTTGTTTGAAGGCTCCTGGCATGAGCACAGGACATGGTGATGGTTTTTAACAGCAAGTTTGTATTATAAAAAGAACACTGTCTCAACTGAGATTCCCTGGGCAGAGGCGAAAGACATTCAGACAAGGACAGTGCTGCCGGTGTTGCTGCAGAAGTGAAACAGATGGGAAGTTCAGTGTGTCACCTTGAAAACACAGATCATCAGAGCTCTGCTCCTTTTGTCCTTGCAAGCTCCCCTAGCCACTCCAGCATCATGTCCAGAAAGCTCTCTGGGGTCTGATTTGGAGAGAGGAGGACCTTGGAAACATAATGAAACTTATACTCTCATTCTTCTGCTCTTTGTGTTGGGGAGACAAAACTCACCCAGAGCAGGGACATGGAGGCATCCACAAGTGAGGAGTCTCACACTACTAATGGGAGAACTGAGAGAAGCCTGATGCTGCCCAACCGCTCGCTGAAGTGGTCAGTGTCAGGCATTAGCATATGCTGTTAGTACATGTCCTCTCTGCTTGCTGCCTTTGGAGAGTGCTTGCACATGTCATGCTAGAACCACGTTCCTGCCCGCAAGCTGCGGGGACAAGTTGCGCATCAGATTTGAAGATTATTCTAAAATAAGGTTATTTTATTTAGTTATCCGAGTGTGGAGAATGTCTCCAGACTTTTTGCTATTATTGAGCATGTTTCCTGGGACATGGAGCCGGCTGCTGGGAGCAGCCCAGGGTTTGTCAGAGATGTTTGCAGGCTGGGAGGGATGTGTGGGATGTCGTGGAGAGGAAAATGCTCATCTGTGCAGGGCTGTGGGGGTGTGGAGCGGTTGAACGCAGTTCTGTCTGAAGGGGGAATGCTTGGGCTGACCCCTGTTTTGCAGAAGAGGGAGACTGGAGGAGAGGCTTCCTGGCTTGCCTCGAACTGCACAGACCGACCTACCAGCCCTTGAAAGAAATACACCCCATTCCTGGGTCTCCTGCAATAACTCCTGAGATTTTCCTGAATTGCAGCACCCCAAAGAGTTTGCCTGTAATACTTGCTTTGCTTAGCTCTGTGACTGACAGCATGGACCCATCAGATTCACATCAGCCCACCTGAAATGCTGGCCATGCTTCCCAGGAAAGCAGCCTGCTTTATTGTACTGCAGTGAGGGATTTGCTTGGAGGTGCAGAGGGAAGGGGGCTCTATGAATAAAGACAAATATCAGAACAATAACAGCTAGAATGAGACTGGCTAGCATATTAATCCCTCAGCCCCACTGTTATTTAGGATTTTTCCAAGCTATGTCTCCAGCAGAGGAAAATGGAGCAACCTGTTTCCAGGTCTCTGTCTCCTCTATTTGGAGGTTTTCTTGTTGCTGTTGAATACAAGTAAAGTTGCAAAAAACACCTTTAAATCCTTAATTTTATCCTAATTTAGGAAGACATCTAAGACATCTTCATCTCATGGCTTTGCTTCTCTATTTGGCATTTGTCAGAAAGCTGAGCTCTTAAAGAACACAGAGAAAGAAGCTCATAGATGGATACAGAGGAATCATGGGGTACCAACTTCTCTGTATCCCACTAATTGCGCCCTTGAGAGGGGTCAGCTGAACTGCACACAGGAACTTGCTTTGAGCCATTTGAAAAGGATCTTCTGGCAGTGCACAGCTGTGATTATTTGGTGCATAACGTAACCTGAAAATACAAACTGCTAATTTCAAATTGTGTCATGCTAACCCTGTGAGTTTAAGCTGTTAGTCTGAAATTGGGTGGCCCTAACTTACATCTGCTCTGAACCCAGGGTGGAACTTAGTCTAGAGTAGAGTTCCTGGGGCCAAATCCAACTGGAAATATGGGCTGATTCCCCATGTGCGTGCACATACACACAGAGGTGAGAGAGAAGGCACAGGGACGAGCTAACTGGGGCCAGGCTGGATGTCCTTGCTGTATCAGGAGATCAGAATGGGGAGCAGAGAGGTGCTCCAGGGCCATGAAGGTTAGGGCAGAGCAGCTGAGGCTGGGATGACCCAAGGAACAGGGCTTAGGTTAGCACACAATGAGAACAGTGCCCAGCTCCCAACTCACTTGTGCTGGGGACGGGCTGATCTCTGAACCTGTTTATTTTCTTTTGGATTGAAAAATTTGGGATTTTCTTTGAAATGACTTTTCACAGGGAAATTCCATAGCTTTTCACTTAAACTATGTTTTTAAAAGTGAAAGGGTTTGAGTGTGCAGGAAAATCTTTTTGCTGTTGTTTTATTTTTTTCTTCCAAGGTGAAATATTGTCAACTCCACATCCCCTTATTTCCCACAAATGCTCTTTTACAGGACAGGGTTTTTTCCATTAAATGTTTTCAGATTTTACCATTTTCTGGAATTGGGTTTCCACCAGCATCTGTGCTGCCCACATGAGGAAAACAAGGACTGATCAGTGACGCGCAGCAGTGCCAGGTGATGACGGTGACCAAGGGCCAGCAGGGACATGCTGAAAGGCTGAGTTGCACACGAGCCCACACAACTAGCAGCAGTGACGCTGCAAGGCATTCCTCAGCATTGGATAAATAGTATTTAGGGTAGGCAGTCTTCAGTGTTTGCCTTACAGGTAGTTTGATTTATTATTTTATGACTGAAGTTTGATGTAATATTGCATGCATGCCAACATGTGTGTGCTACCCGATGTGTGATCCAAATGGTGCGACCTAACTCTTAGAGCAATTCCTCTTATTTCGCTAGCTCCTTCTGCTGAAAACACTAAAAAAGCCCGTGCTTTTACAGAGAAGTTAACAATCTCCATGTGCTGCATGGCAGATGGTACAGTAATGTTGGAGGCGTATTTTACAATAACCTTTTTCCACATGGGGAAATTGAGGTATTGAGAAGTCTCTTTCTGATGCTTGAGAATGAATCAGGGGCAGAGAGAAACTACAGGGGTGCAGGAGTTCAAGAAACATCACTGCCGTAAGTTTTAGGGGCTGAACTCTTCCTGCCAAACTTCAGCTATTCAGCCTTGATCAGCCTGGACTCTTCTAAGGTCAGTAAGAGTGTGAGCCATTTCCAGAAGACAACTTGGACTACTTCATATTGGGATCTCCCTCCAGAAGTGCCTAACCCTCTCCAATGACTATAGGGAACCCATGGTCAAACACCTCCTATTTTAATCACCTTGGTCAGATGCCTACAGCTAAGTGGGATCTGATTAAGGCTCAGAGAAAGGCCTGAGCGCTGTCCCACAGCTGATCAGTGCAGAGCCGCCATTGTGCAAGGTTCCTCAGCATCAATGCAAACTGCACCTGACGGGAACAGGTGCTAAAGTCTTCAGGAACTGTTGTGGTTTAAGCACCACACAGCCGCTCGCTCACTGCCCCCCCCAGAGGGATGGGGGAGAGAATCGGAAGGGTAAAAGTGCTCCCAAAGGCCAGAGGATTTTTGTATAAATCTTGCCTCAGATAATTCTGAATGAAAATACATTTGTAAATGCCAACATTTCCCAATGGGTTCCCCACCTAGAGGCAAGGGAGCCAGCTCAGCTAGTAAGTTCTTCCTCGTGAATAGCTGTGCTTATAATAGCCACTGAAATTAGATCAAACCACAGGACAGTGACAATAACAGCTCAGATTTTTCAGAAGAGCTGAATGACTTGTGCACTACACCTTTTGCAAAGGCCAGCTATGAATGGCACAAGAGGAGCTCTTTAATGCTGATCCCTTCTGAAAATCTGGGCTTGACAACAAATACTAAACCCCTGGGATAGCTGACCCTCCACTCTCCCGAAACATTAGCATTGGTTATCCCAGACCTGAATGCTGAACTTTACAGCGGGACATCTGACCTGAGCAGCCAGCCCAGAAGCAAGATCTCACAAGTGACTCCAGTTAGGAGTTAGAAACTGATAGTGGCATCTAGCATGGTTTTATCATTGCATTTTTGGTTGCTTTCTCCTATACCAGAGATATTGCTGAGGAGGAGCAATGTAAGCTCATACTGGCTCAAACAGGGTTTGCAGGGGTGGGGAAGAATATGTCAAATGTTGTGTTATTTTGGCCCCGACAGCTGGCAAGGAAAAGAAAATGGCCCCAAGCAGAATAAAGTCAGCCCTCCCCATGTATGTCATTTTCTTGGGCTGCCATTACCCCTTCTTGTCCCTGCTGTGCCAATGCTTCTTTGCCTGCCTGTGGGCTCTATTTCACTGTTTCACAACCTGATCCATGCCTTCATCACCACATACCCTATGTCCAAGCAGTACCCAGTGTGATCCAGAGCTTTCAGATGCTGGAATGGGCTCTCCCCACCTCCTGTTTTCAGGCAGTGGCCATGCTTGTGTGCTTGGCTTTGAGGGCTGCTGCTATCCTAGCTCTGTGTCTCCTTGTGTCTGTTTTGAATGAACTGTAGAGGCAACGCCATCACTTTGAACATGCTGCATCTGTCCCCATTTAGAGATATGTTAGGACCTCATCCCTGTCACCTTTGCTTATCCCTGTGTCTAACCACGGTGAAGGATCAGCCCAGAGAGTGACTGGACTGCCTGATGGCAAATGGTCTTTTCTCATGATCTCATTCCTATGCAAGGGACGTTTTTGGTACCAATCAGTCATTACTGGTTGGCTGACAGTGGAGCGAGGGTGAGGAAAATGAATCGGGGAGTCGTGCGCTGCCCTGCTCTGCCTCCCCAGGCAGGACATGCTGTCCAAGGGAGCATGCTAAGAGCACCGCATCTATTTTAATGGCATGGTTTGAGGAAGTCGGCTCTGAACCAGCAGCGAGGGCAGCGGAGGGAGGATGTGCTGCGGTCATAAAAATTCCACCGAGATAAATCAATAGAGGGAGGAGGAGAATGGGAGGGAGAGATGGCAAAGTCAGACGTTGTTCATCTCTGCCCACAGGACAGAGGGAGACAATGCCTCTGTGGTCATGGGGGTTTAACAGGAGTGAAAGGAAGCAAAGTCCAAGTCAGAGAGGAGCTGTCAGGAGCAGGTGACAGCCTTTAGTATGGGCTGGTGGAACTGGATTTGGGGGCCTGGTTCAGACAGCCACTGAGTGCCAGACATGCTCCTGCATGGCACTAATTAGCACCTTCTCAGGCAGGCTGAAAAAGAGGAGCAAATTGGCTTGCAGCAGCAAGCAGCAGAATGGTGGGCTAATGATGTGGACCACTGCCAGTCCAATCCAGACAGGTGCTGCCTCCCAGAAATGCTAGTTACGGGTGAGCTACGACACCTTGTCTCTCACCAAAACCAAAGGTCCTCATTATGGTGGAAACTCTGTTTTCTGTCTGCAAAAGACTCAAGATTTTGAACTGGTTGCACCAAGAGCTGCGTCCATAGCAGCCCGTGCCCCAGCTTCCTTTTCTAATCTTCAGCAAGGGGTATCTGCCCAGGAACACTAGTGCCCCATTTTTTCATATAAACCATTTACGGTATAAGTCCTGCAGCAAGGGATGGATTCTCACTAGGTTTATGCACAACACTACTATTGCTATATGTACAAATTAGGTGTATGGAGCACTGCTGGGCTGTATCCTAATAAATAACAGAAAGAGCTACCTGCTTGCCTTCTCTGGTAAGCTGGTGAGTAGCTTTCCTTGCCTGTGTTTGAAAGGTGTAGCTGAACTTAGGACTGGATTCAGCCAATATCCACACTGCCCTTTCACACCTGTGCTTAAAAGGAGACTTTGGCCTGAGTTGTCCATCAAGAAGAAGGCCAAGCCCTTGTTCATATGGTCTTGGCTTTCCAGGCGTGGGTCAGGCCAAACATGCTACAGCTCAGCCCGCCAGTCAACACACAGTCTTTGGCTCTTCTTAAGTGTGCCATGGATGTCCTGACCCCAAGCTAAAGATTAGCCTGGAAAGGTGTCAGTGGTCACCAACACCTGCTCCCAGACTTAAAAAGCGAATGTTCTGGCTGTGACTCCAAAATGGTGGCCTGCAGAGCAGAGGACAGGGCTCTGCTTTGCCTGAATCCCTCTCAGAAAGACATGTTCTTCCTTCTCTTTCACAGGAATACACCATTGATATCTTTTTTGCTCAGACGTGGTATGACCGGCGTCTTCGTTTCAACAGCACCTTGAAGGCCCTCACGCTGAACACCAACATGGTGAGCCGCATCTGGATCCCAGATACCTTTTTTAGGAACTCCAAACGGGCCGATTCCCACTGGATAACCACTCCTAATCAGCTCCTCCGCATCTGGAATGATGGAAAAGTGCTCTACACGCTCAGGTACATCCAACAGGCACTGTAGCTGGCTGCGGAGGTGAGGGAACAAGGAACTGGTCAAAGTAGAGGAGGTTTCCAGGTGCCCTGGGACAGAGTAGTGGAGATGTCTCCCAGTGTTGATGGGAGTACACATGCAGTACTGGTTGCAGAATGGTCTTCCTCTTCCCAGGATGAAGACTTCCAAAAAATCAAACTGTTCTTCCATATCATACCTAGAAAAAAGTCAAATCTACAAATAGTTTCCTAAACCAAAATCCTTCAAAAGTTTATGTTGGTCAGTCTAGCTATTTCATTCTGATAATAAACATTTGGCTTTTGTTCCCATAAATTCTCACTCCCATAAATGAATCTGAAAAGCTCACTAAACAAAAAGGCTTTTTGAATGTGAAAATTAGATGTTTTTTCTCACTTTGAAAATATCCAAACATATGTTTTGTTTTGCTGCTGTTTTGAAATGTTCCTGCAAACAGACTGATCTTCAACAAATTAGTGTTTCTCTCTCAAGGAAGCAAGAATCCCTCTGTCACATTGTGGTGTTGGAATCAAACCACCTTCACCAACACAAAATCTCAGTATCCCTCTCTCTCTCTTCCTCTCTCAGGCTGACAATCGAGGCTGAATGTCTGCTCCAGCTGCAGAATTTCCCAATGGACACTCACTCCTGCCCTTTGGTTTTTTCCAGTTGTGAGTATACATATTTTTAAAATAGTTTTAGAAGGCAAGTAGAGAAACCGCAGTAGAGTAAAACTCTTCTGGGGAGACCATCCTCCATTTTAGCTACATTTTTCACCTAATGTCTATGACTCTCTTCCTGGACCATCACCCATCATGCCCTGAAGCATACTCCCACTCCTGGGCTAGCAGAGGTCTTCAGGGACAGATTCACAGCATCTCTGAGTTTCTCCTTAATTTGGGTGCACGGTTGGAGGTGATTATTTCACTGACCTTCTGGTCACTCTGACCTACCAGACAGAATATATCCCTTCAGCTGGCAGACAAATGGCACCCATCCTGCCTTGCATCTTGCCCCCTCTCCCGCTCTCCGAGGGGCAGCTTGGCTTTCCAGACCTCAGCCCAGAGACAGGCCCACTTTCTGCACCCAAGGCCATCACAAAGGAGGGGTACTCAGACCTCCCCTCTCAGTCCCCACTTATCCATTCTCATCAGCAGACAGGGCTGCTGATGTTGGCACATCTCCACTGGTAATTTTGCAGGGAGCCTTTCTGCACCAAGAGATTCCTGTCCTCATGCGTCGGTTGGAAATCTGATTTAGTCATCTTAGCTCAGGTTCATCTCTTCCGCTTCCCCTGCCACTGAAGAGATGCAGCTCACGTGGCTCTGAGGTGCTTCAGAGGGAGGCAGCGTGCTAAGGAGATACCATCCCCTCGTCTCCCACCATCCCTCATTCTCTGCTAATTAACAGTACATGCCATACATACTTGATAATTAGAAACACACTTTTAGTTAGCTGCCAAGCTCTTGCTCCTTCCCTCCTCTGAGGAACTCTTTTGTAGGTGTCGAGGTCCCTGCTTCACAGTAGGCTTGTTTCTTTGTCAAGAAAGCCAGAACCAGAAGCAGTGCTCCAGCCTGCAGAAGCCAGGTCTCCTTCTCCACGGAGAATGCACCCTTCTTTTCATACATAGATCAGCTCCCAGGATGAGAGGTACAGAGATAGTCAGAGCAGCCACAGCCATGTTATCTCCCATGTTGGCAGCTTTGTATTCCTAGTGTACTCATGCCTGGGACGGGAAGGTAGTCATGGGGACTGGTGAAGGCCCCATGCTGCCCCAGGGAGCTAAAACCCTTAAAGATTTCAGGCTGGGGGAGCCCTCTTACAACAACCCAAGTCTCATTCCCACCAGTGCAGTCCTTAGAAAGGCTCTGTTTCTAGCATTGCTTTTCTCATCCCTAGGATTTGAAGCGGCCCACAAGGGGAGATGCTGTCCCTACTCCCATTGCATGTGGGGATGCCTAAGGGAATCTAAACAAAAGGCATGAGAAATACCTGCCTGAAAGCTTCATGTTTACAAAACAGCTAGAGTGAGATGCCAGTGCTTTTGCAGTCAGGGTGGTGAATGAGGTGGAGGCACATGACATACTCTTTCACTGATGTCCTTGCCCCTTTTTCCAGATGGCTATCCACGCGAGGAGATTGTCTATCGCTGGAGGCGCTACTCCATTGAGGTCTCCGACCAGCGCACCTGGAGGCTCTACCAGTTTGACTTCACGGGGCTGAGGAACACCTCAGAAGTTCTCAGAACTGGGGCAGGTGAGGCAAAGGGAGACAGCCCCCAGAAACACCAGTGTGTTGGAGACCTCGTGGAAGGCAAAGGAGTCATCAGCTCCACAATGGTGGGGAAGGAAGGTCACAACAGCACAGTTAGAGAAACGTAAGAATGAAGGGATGGACCTTTGCTAGAGGGAGCAGAAGTGATGGATATGAAGGGTGAGGGGAAGACGAAGCAGGGGTAGGCCAGAACCACTGACATCTGTGAACTGTGGGGTGACAATGCTGATGTGAATGAAGCTATCCCTAATGAAGGGTCAGGAGGGAGAGGACATGGAGCTCAGATCCCCTCTTGCTGCAGTATGTGCATACTATGTGATCCTTGGGTGATGCTTATAATTGGAACAGGGGTGGGGAAATCAGAACTTGCAGGTCTCAATCTTTCCCTCTGTAAAGTTGTATGGGGCTGATGAACACCTGAATTATGCTTTAAGAGACAGGAACAAGGCTGCACGTGTGAAGAAACCAGGGAATGGAGGCCCTTCAACTCCTCCTCCTCATAATAGCTCGCATCCCCTTTCCTTCCCACAGACAACTGAGGAAAACCTCTTTGGGTTCCTGCAGGTGGGGTGAGCTTGTATTTTTAAGCCCTCTGAAGCAGCAAGTTCAGGTAGTGCTTCTCCCACCCTGCAGAAAGCTGCTGTTGCCAACACTGGCAGCCAGCCTCTAACCAGGGTAAAAAGGCAGCACAAACCAGGACAAGAAGTGGTGCAGTGAAAGCGTCTTGAATGCACCAGTGGCTGTCTGATGTTTGTAATTCTCTTTTTTGGTAATTGCTTGCAAGCTCCATCTTAACCCTAGAGCTGTCGGGTGGCTTTTTTCCAATACTCACTAGGAGCCTCTGAAAAAGAGGAAGAACCTCAGCTGTAAGTTGCCAAATGAGCAATTAGGATGTACAGCACCACATGCCTTTTCCAGGGGCAGAACCAGAGTCTTGATGAAAGTGATTGAAGGACACCTCCTTTGTCACAGCTCAGGTAGTTAGTTGGCAAGCCAGGCTGTGTAGCCTGTTACAGCTAAATAGCTTCTATAGAAAAGAAACCCTTGCAGCAATCAGCCGAAGATGAATATTCTCTATAGTTTCTTCCCTGAAACTTTTCCAGACAGTGTGCTTTTCAGTGTGCTTGGACACACAGCCAGGTCAGTACAAATGCAGCCTGGTGGCCACATAGCCAGCCAGGCAGATAGCCAGTTGGGCAACCACAAAGTCAGCTCTTAAATTAGTCACAAAGACATTAAGTCGGACAGCTACAGAGCCAGCCAGGTAGCCACAGAGTCCACTAGCCACAAAACCAGCAAGCCAGCCACAATGCCAGCGAGTCACCAAACCTACTCAGCCAGCCACACAGCTGTCCATGAAGCTAAAAATCTGGGCAGCCACAAAGCCAGCCACAAAACCAGCCAGCCAGGCACTTAAAGCAACAAGAAAACCTCATCAGCAACACTCCAAATTCTGAAACTTTGCTGGTATTTGTGTTTTAGGAAGCCACATGTTATGATTCCAATGTCTCTGTTGCTTTTTCCTAGGGGAGTACATGGTGATGACAGTTTCTTTTGACCTAAGTAGACGTATGGGTTATTTTGCGATTCAGACCTACATTCCCTGCATCCTGACTGTTGTTCTTTCCTGGGTTTCCTTCTGGATCAAGAGAGACTCTACACCAGCCAGGACATCTCTGGGTAAGAGACAGGTTGTTGCATGTCTGATGCTTGTCGAACTCTGCAAGGCTAGCAGACTGGCAGTGTTGGAGTACAAAATCTCCTAAAGCACTTTGTCATTTTCTGGCATTATTCAGCTTACTGGAGGATAGTCCACTCCTCCATCTTTCTGTTTGTAACACTTATCCTCAAGCTCAACCAAATCTCCAGCTGTGCTGGCTTGGACTACTGGATTATTTCAGGATAGCACAACACTCTCATATCTTGATCTGAGACCTGAACACTGTCTTTTCCAAGTCGACAATGTGGTATTCTCATGCGCTGAAAGAGAAAGGGGTGAGCTGTGGCATTGCAATGCTGGCCAAAGGGCTCCTGTCACATGCATGTATTCTGCATTTCCTCATGACTGTTCATGGGCTCAGCGTAGGACCAGTGACATGAAGGTTGTAGGGTAATGAGCAAAGTTGCTCGGCTGTATCCATAGAGTCCCAAGCTCTGGCAGGACAAGGAAGCCCTGTAGATACAGCCCTTCTCTGTCAGTCACACCACAGTGGAAGTCCAGGACGTGGCAACAGCTCTGCCTACAGTTTAGATTTTCTCAGCAACCTGCAGTGGTTCTTTGACACAGGAAAAAGGTTATGTTGATTGAATCCTGCTCTGATAGGCGGTAGAGAGGTCTTTACGAATCTTTGATGCACTTTGGCTGTATCTGCATTTTGCAGCAGGCTCTGCTTCCCAGCACTGTCCTTCCCACCAGCCCTGCTGACTTTCCCTTTAATTGGAGGTAGCATTCGCAGCCCTGACTGCAGGCCTCTGCAGGGAGGGAGAGGAGAGGTGAGGGGACATCAGCATCAGGCAGTGCTATTCAGAGCCCATCTATTCTGACCATCTCTCCCCACCTCCCTATCAAAATCAATTTCTCTGGTGCCCATGGAGAGAGCAGGAGGAGGAGTGGGGTGTCACTTCCAATGGAGGTGAGGGTATGCCATAGTTCGTGGCTGGGAAAGGAATGAACGGCAAGAGGCAAAATGTTCTGCACGGCTGACACCACTATGGTGGCTGTCTCAAAAAACAAAGGCAAGTTTCCCTTGGATGGGGGCCCCCCTCTGTGAGAAGGGACCTCAGCACATCAAGAGTAATGTATTCTCTCCACAGCCCCTGTTGTACTTAATACAAATGATCCCCAGTACATTTCAAGCCTGTCAGCCTACATTAGGGAGATGTAAACCAGACCAGTTCCATTGGCATTTCAAATATATGGGAAGTCACATCACATCTGCTAATGCAAATACAGCAGGAAAATATGAAAATCTCTTGCCATGCTCCCACCCAGAGCCATTGGGGTGACCCCAGGAAAGGGTGGCAGGTGGATTTAGATGAATGCTAGAGAAGGAGGAACAGGCAGAGTTGCTGCTTCTTCTCCACATCCTAAAAAGCAGTGCATGAGATCACGATACCAATTCTTGCAGATGATCCTTTGTTGGCTCCCGATACTTTATCTCTGGAAACAGGTCTGTGAGCATTACTGCTGCTGCAAAAACAATTCCAAGCCCCATTCAAGTTAAAAGAGATTCCTTATCATCTCCTACCCACTTGCCCTCTACATCAAGAAATGGATAGATTGTGAAGAGCTGTCTCTGAAGAATAGCCACAAGCAGGCTGAAAGCTTATGGGTAAGAATTAGAGACCGAGGCAACAACAGGAACCTCGTGGTTGGTGTCTACTACAGGCCACCCGATCAAGGGGAGCCTATTCATGAAGCCTTCTTACTCCAGCTACAGGAGGCATCACACTCGCAGGCTCTCATGCTGTTGGGGGACTTCAATCACCCCGACATCTGCTGGAAAAGTAGTATGGCAAGCTGTAGGCAATCCAGGAGACTCCTGGAGGGCATTGAGGATAACTTCTTAAGCCAGGTAATAGACAGCCCTACCAGAAGGGATGCAATACTGGACTTGATGGTTACCAACGCAAGTGAGCTAATTGGTGACATCAAGATTGGAGGCAGCCTGGGCTGCAGTGATCATGCACTGGTGGAGTTCGTAGTCCTGAGGAATATGGGTCAGGCGAAGAGTAAAGTCAGGACCCTGAATTTTAGGAAAGCAAACTTCCAGTTGTTCAAGGAGTTAGTCAATAGGACCCCCTGGGAACTGCCCTCAGGGACAAGGGAGCAGAACAAGAGCTGGCAGATCTTTAAGGACACTTTCCATAGAGTGCAAGAGCTCTCGATGCCCAGGTGTAAGAAATCAGGAAAGGAAGGCAAGAGACCGGCATGGATGAGTCAAGACCTGCTGGTCAAACTAAAGGGCAAGAAGGAAATGCACAGGCAGTGGAAGCAGGGACAGGTATCCTGGGAGGAGTATAGGGACACTGCCCGGTTGTGTAGGGATGGGGTCAGGAAGGCCAAGGCGCGGATGGAGCTGAACTTGGCAAGGGTTGCAAAGAATAATAAGGGCTTCTATACGTATGTCAGCCAGAAAAGGAAGGTCAAAGAAAGTGTACCGCCCCTGATGAACATGACTGGCAAACTGGTAACAATGGACAAGGAGAAGGCTGAGGTACTCAACAACTGTTTTGCCTCAGTCTTTACTGGCAACCTCTCTTCCCGCACCTCTCGAGTGGATGGACCACAAGACAGGGACTGGGGGAGCAAAGTCCCTCTCACTGTAAGAGAAGATCAGTTTCGTGACCACCTGAGGAACCTGAACATACAGAAGTCTATGGGACCTAATGAGATGCATCCCAGAGTCCTGAGGGAATTGGCTGATGTAGTTGCCAAGCCACTCTCCATGATATTTGAAAAATCATGGCAGTCAGTTGAAGTCTCCGGTGACTGGAAAAAGGGAAACATTGCACCCATTTTTAAAAAGGATAGAAAGGAGGACCCTGGGAACTACTGACCTGTCAGCCTCACCTCTGTGCCTGGGAAGATCATGAAACAGATCCTCCTAGAAGCTAAGGCATATGGAGGACAGGGAGGTGATTTGAGACAGCCAGCATGGCTTCACCAAGGGCAGGTCTTGCGTGACCGACCTAGTGGCCTTCTATGATGGAGTGACTACATCAGTGGACGTGGGAAGAGCTACTGATGTCATCTATCTGGACCTCTCTAAGGCCTTTGACATGGTTCCCCACAACATCCTTCTCTCTAAGTTGGAAAGATATGGATTTGATGGATGGACTGTCCGGTGGATGAGGAATTGGTTGGATGGTCACATCCAGAGGGTAGTGGTCAACGGCTCAATGTCCAGATGGAGAYTGGTGATGAGTAGTGTCCCTCAGGGGTCCATATTGGGACCAGTACTGTTATATTAAACAGTACTTCATCAATGACATAGACAGTGGGATCGAGTGCACCCTCAGCAAGTTTGGAGATGACACCAAGCTGAGTGGTGCAGTCGACACGCCTGAGGGACAGGATGCCATCCAGAGGGACCTGGACAAACTCGAGAAGTGAGTCCATGTGAACCTCATGAGGTTCAACATGGCCAAGTGCAAGGTCCTGCACCTGGGTCGGGACAACCCCCGGTATCAACACAGGCTAGGCGATGAATGGATTGAGAGCAGCCCTGTGGAGAGGGACTTGGGGGTGCTGGTGGATGAAAAGCTGGACATGACCCGACAATGTGCGCTCGCAGCCCAGAAGGCCAACCGTACCTTGGGCTGCATCACAAAGCATGGTCAGCAGGTGGAGGGAGGTGATTCTGCCCCTCTACTCTGCTCTGGTGAGACCCCACCTGGAGTACTGCATCCAGCTCTGGCGTCCTCAATACAGGAAAGACATGGACCTGTTGGAGTGGGTCCAGAGGAGGGCCACAAAAACGATCAGAGGGATGGAACGCCTCTCCTATGAAAAAAGGTTGAGAGAGTTGGGGTTGTTCAGCCTGGAGAGGAGAAGGCTCCAGGGAGACCTTATTGCGGTCTTTCAGTACTTAAAGGGGGCTTATAAGAAAGATGGGGGCAGACTTTTTAGTAGGGCCTGTAGTGATAGGACAAGGGGGAATGGTTTTAAACTAAAAGAGGGTAGATTCAGACTAGATATAAGGAAGAATTTTTTTATGCTGAGGGTGGTGAAACACTGGCACAGGTTGCCCAGAGAGGTGGTAGATGCCCCATCCCTGGAAACATTCAAGGTCAGGTTGGACGGGGCTCTGAGCAACCTGATCTAGTTGAAGAAGTCCCTGCTTATTGCAGGGGGGTTGGACTAGATGACCTTTAAAGGTCCCTTCCTCCCCAAACTATTCTATGATTCTATGATGAGCTTTGCATTGGGCTGAATTCATCCTGGGAGCAAATGCTCAAACACAAAGGGAGAACAAGAACAGAGGCCTTTGCGTTCCAGCTCTAGTTCATATCAGACAGAAATAGCAGTCCTGTGTCATCTCTGACACTGAGATGTGTCTCACATCTCTGAGACACTGCCATGCTTATTGCTGACTCAGCCAGACATCACTGACTGGATCCCAACTCACCCATTGCCTGCCGAAAGTCATCCATCCAGTGTTATTGCCTCTTAGCTTGTCCTTCCTTTGGACTCTCCTCCCATCATCCAAGCAGTTGTTCCTGTGTACAGCCTTAAGCAAAGTCCAAGTTCCCCACTCTTTTACCAGTCCACAGTGATGGCCTGTGTGTCACCCGGGATTTTAACAGCTCTTTTTCCATAGAGCATTGTCAGAGGGCACCTCAAGACCAGAGTCCCACTGAGCAGAGCAAAAATGGGACCAGACAACCAGAGGAATTTCTCTCCCACAGGAGAGGGGAAATGGGGATGTTTTGGGGGCTGGATGCATGTAGAAGACAGAAGTGTTCCTCCTCGTTACTTAAACCAGCACTTTTCTCTCTTAGGTATCACGACTGTGCTAACAATGACCACCCTGAGTACCATCTCCCGCAAGCACCTTCCCCGTGTTTCCTATATCACAGCCATGGACCTCTTTGTCTCTGTGTGCTTCATCTTCGTCTTTGCAGCTCTCATGGAGTACGCTACACTCAACTACCTGGTGGGAAACAAGAAACCACTTGCGCACAACAACAGGAAAGCCAGGCTGGTAGGTCAAAGGGGCCAGCAGAGGTGGATGCTCTTAGAACCCAAAGCTATTTAGAAATATCCCTCCTGAGCCTGCATTGGAAGCTGCTGACGTGGTTTAGTGCCTGACCCATACTATGTTCATAAGGTCCTCAGACCACTCTATGTGCTGTGTCTGAGCACCTGAAAGGTGAGACACAACCAGACAAAGCAGCTGAGTCTCCCCTAAAACAAGGAGGTCCCTGTCAGAGGCAGGCACCCTGTGCTCTCTTCAAAATTGCTGGAGAGCTTATCACACAGTCTAGGACAACCCACATAACCAAATGTAAATGTCCACTTTAAGACAGGGTGATCCACACCCAGGTTCTCCACCTGTACCGGTTTGATCTCTGTGGATTACAGAGGTATCTTAGGTCACGGAGATGCAGAAACCTACTTTCTTTTGTAGTCTGTCCATCAGAAGAACTCCTGAGTGTGGGGATAGTGAACCCAGAGTGGTCATCATCCTCTTGAGATCTGCCCAAGCTCATGGCAGGTACTTCTGACACATCAGCTGAAACAGGCCTCTGAATTGGGACAGAACTGAAACCAAAAAAGACAGATCTCTTCCGTGCCAGCCTCATTTCCCAGCACAGGTGGAGAGAGCTCTTCCATGACGCTGATGTTATGCCTCTTCTCCTGGGCCAAGAGGTTACGAGTCACACACAGCCTTTCCCCAGCTTTTCTCCAGCAACTGACAGCAACCAGAAGACACATCTGGACTGTGTGCTGTGTCTTCAGAGACAGCTGAGCTCAGGGGAATGAGGGAAGAGACTATCACAACTGAAACCAAACAGGTCCTGCTTCTGCACTGACCATTAGTGGCAGAGACAGGGAATCAGAGCAATTAGATCTTTGCTGACTAGGGCTGTGCCCTAGGGTGCCAGGGAGGAAACTCGCAGTCATGCAGGGAGCTGCCAGTCCCCACAATATGCGAAGGTGGTGATTTAAAACCAGGTGCAGAGATGGGGGATGATCAGTCATCCCTCTCCATTGAACTGCACTTATGCTATGAATTGATCTATTGCCAATTGGATGAGTTTTGGTATCTAGAACATGTTTTCTTGCTTTTTCCTTTCCTTTAATCCACCTACCCCTCCTCATTACAGCCGCCTGCCAGTGCACAGGTGATGCCATCCTTTACCACCATCAACATCAACAACATCATGCACTGGCCCCCGGAGATAGAGGAGGATGAGGATGAAGACCCTGGCTCCCCGTGCCTGGAAGGAAAGGAATGTGAGAGGTTCTTCTGCTGCATTGAGGACTGTCAGACAGGAATGTGGCGGGAGGGGAGGGTCCGCATTCACATCTCCCGCCTGGACTCCTACTCTCGCGTCTTCTTCCCCACCGCCTTCCTGCTCTTCAACATTGTCTACTGGATTGCCTATCTCTATCTCTAGCCATTCTTTGTCCTCAGCTGGAATGGACTGGAGACCAGCAAGATGGGCTTCTCAAGGAGCATAGAGAACAGCGTCTCTTCTGTTGTAGTCGACTGTCAGTCTGAGCAATCCAACCTGGTGATTCCCTCTTCCTGCTCTCTCATCTCTTCTGAGAAGAACCAGACAGCTTTTTTTTAGCCTTCTAACATATCTTTTTAGAGAATCTACCCTTCCCAAACAACCCCCTCTCCAGCACCACCAGCATTTTACTCCTTGTAAGATTGCCCAAAAACATCCTATTCCCATCTCAAACATTAGGGATTTTGTCAAAAACAAAAACCTTAGTGTGTTTCATTTTTCCATCCAATCCTACTCCAAAATTCCATGGGAAGTGATGGCAAATGGAGTTTTCTGCATAGTTATTAAGACTGCAAAGGACATAAAGTAGATCTTACAACTTCTGCACGACTTCCACCAGAATAGACTTTGTGGAGTGCTAGAGGCTTGGAAAGGTCAGAAGGAAAGAAGTGTGAAAGAGGGCAGCAGTACAGCTTTCCCACAGTAGCTTGGCTAAAATGTTTTGAACCTGCCCAGAAAGCTGACAGTGGCACTGACAAGAATGGAGTAGCTGCAAGCCTCCACCAGCTCCCCGTAGAGTATCTGTGGAGCGTTCCTCACGGATCACTCCACTTGTTGTACCAAGTGGCACCCAAGGCATCCACCCACTGAGGCATTGCTGATTCTCATCAGGTGGTGGTAAAAAGCACTTCACAAGTTTGAAGGGCCCATCTGCCTTACTGGAGTAGACTCTTCAGGGCCCACGGTGACATTCTGCTTTGTGATGAGGACTTTGAGCAGGCTATGCAGCTTATGTTGGGCATAGCCAAAAGAGGGAGAAAATCCTTCTGCTACAAAGACCAGAAGCAGTCTCATAAGCCAGTTGTGAGGTAGCTTTCTTTGGCCTGTTTCATGTGAGCTGGGCCCTATTGTACCATGCATCATAGCAGGGCAGCGCTCTGCTTCACGACACTTGTTGAAACCATCAGATCTGTGCTTGGTAGTAGGTGCTAACCTGAGAAAGGGGTACTAGAAAAGGGAATACAATCAGCTACCAGTGCTGCACCTACCAGTGGTGGAGAGAGCAAGCATTCCTGCAGCTCAAATGTGTTTCTTTACTTCTTTTTTTTTAATAATTATATAAAAAAACAGACTTCACTAAAACTGTATGGCTTGTCCCAGTTGCCACCAATACTTGGCCCTTTTCTTCCCAAAATCAGGAAATGGAGTGAGTCGTCCTTGGTAGATTTCAGGAAGGTCAGACATAGTGAGATGGTTCCTTATGGTCCATCTTAAAGGGCTAGAGAAATGCATAATACAGTCTCAACTGGGAAGAAACTGCATCATGTAGAAGAGGAAGCTCAGGCCCAAGGTCCATAATGTGTAAATCAGCTGCCTCCCCATTTATACCAACTGCTGATGTGGCCCACAGCGTGATTGTGAAAAGCAATGTGCTATTAATAGTTAGTTACTGTGTAAATTACAAACAAACAAAAAAATCTTTTTAAAAACAGCATGTTTTAGAAACAATTAGTACTTAAAAGGCTTGGCACAAGAAGACAGCTGGCATGGCTGCAGAGAAAAAGTTAGGAACGGCTGGCTCACAGGACAGCTAAGAGGGGCAGGAGGTTTTACATATTCTTAAAGAGCAATTTGATCTGGTTTAAAGATGGATTTTGACACTGTTAAATCTGATCTGAATAATTAAGTGTCATGTTTAATTCATTCATAAATACAGCCTTACCTTGATTCCAGAGGAACAGCTAGCGCACCTAAGTATACAACAGTACAACACTCAGCTAAGTATAACCTAATGGGGTCAGACCATCATAGCTCTGGAAGGGGAAATTGTGCCTGTCTAACCTGTTACAGTTCTTTTAAAATACCAAGTTAACAGCTAAAGGTTACCCAGAAGCATAATTTGCTTAGCTACTCTGACAGCTTTTGAAAGGATCGAAAGAAATTATGGCGGGTGGTTCTAACTGAGGAAATTGATTTAGCAAAAGAATTATTAAGGAGGTTCTAATTAGAGGAAATTAACTGAGGAGAGAGGAAAAAAGAATTGTTAAGGAGGCTCTAATTAGAGGAAATTAATGTTTTAGAGAGAAAGACACAGAGAGGGAGAAGTCTAAGAAAAGAATCAAAACAACTTCCAGACAAGGAGAGCTGCTGGGTGACAGTGCCAACTCCCAGCCAAGTGGGTTGATGTTCCTCTCCTGATAGCAAAGCTCTATTAGATGTAGCAACAGAAAAACCTTCTATGACTCAACCATACACTGACAGGGAGCTGGATTAAACAGGGTTCCGTGATCTCTGTGGGGAGCCAAAAGGAAAGAGCATCCTATATTAAAACTGGCTCAAGCAACAGACTGAGTGAAGCATGTCTTCATGTATGAGAAGGCAGCTGCTAGCGTGTGCGTGGGAGGGGGCACCCTGGTGGCAAACCAGGGCCCGTGCCAAATATGCTCATTAACAGTACAGCGGCATAAAAGGTGTGCAGGCAATGTAGGCTGCAGTGAACACAGGCAGCAAAATGTGGAGGGAGAGCATCTGAGAAAGAGATGGTGGAAGGGAAAATTTAACATCCATGTGCAAAGGAGTCCAAACATCCGCAATTCACTGTAGCTTCGAAGCACTTGGGAGCCTTGATGGACACAGATGATCGTCATGGGCATTGGAGTACAAACTTCAACCCTGAGAGCAGCAGCTTGTTGAAATTGGACCTTTTACAGAATCAGCCAGGAGAGAAGCAGGGTGTACAAGAGACCTAAGAGGATGACAGGGACTTGGGCAAAGTAGACTTGAAAGATTGTAAGATTTCACCAAAAAAAAGATAAAGCCAACACACACCTAGGTAATTTAACCAATGATGGAGGATTTGACAGAGGAAAATAGCCTAGCGTGGGCTGGAGCACAAGGAAGCTGATTACTAAGGCTGGGGAAGGAGGAGGGAGGGGGCTTTTTGGCTTAGGGAAATCTGTGCCCATCATAAATAGCTCAATAAATAAAGGCATGTACAAATTCAATCGTGTTTTTAAGTTCCTACAGTATCTCACAAAAGGAAAGCTTAAGAAAAGACAGAAAGAAAAATCTGCCATTTTTTGGAATTACTTTGCAAAGCTCCAGTTTCCTGAAAAAAGGTTTCACTGCTATCAGCAGGGAATCCAGGGCACAGAGACATCCAGTTAGCCATGTGTGGCCCTGCTCAGCAAGGCAGTGGGAGCTGAGCCCCACTGGTCCCCTCCTAGACAGGCATAAACCACTTGCCCTTCCCTGCATGCTGTAGTTTCTGCCATCACGTTGGAGTGGGTCTTTCAGCCCGGGACAGCTGTTGCCTTTTCAACAGCATCCGACTAGCTCACTCCAGGGGACACAGCCCAAGAACATGGGGCAGAGCCGTGCATCACCAGGCAGGAGAGACAGAGACACTTGGGTGGCTGCAAGACACCTGGGTGGCTGCACTGCCTCCTCCTCTCATGTAGATTTCAACTTTCTTCCCCACCCAGAAACTTGGTGGAGGAGCCATGTATTGCCACCATCACAGGCAAGTTGGCCCTGGGCTTCCCTCACCTCCTTCCTCCCCTTCCCAGGTGACGAGCGAGTCACCTTCCCACCCCTGGCGCCTACAGAGGACCTCTGTCAGACAGCTACTACATGACTCGCCTTGCTGGTGGCCCAAGACTGCCTGATGCTGGCTATCATGGCTGATCCCGTAGCAGAAGAACATGCATCCCAAGTTAGTGAACTTTGCTGTGAATGTGGTCAGTTCCACCTCTTGCTGGACAATCATCTCTACAACTTCCAGGATGAAGTGGATGATGAACTCATCTGCCATATCTGCTCTGCTCCCACCTATGGACACCCCTCGTGGACACATGTACTGTTTCAAATGCCTTGAAAACTTCATGCAGGAGTATAAATTTGTCTTGTGGATCAGAAGAAGCTCTCTTTCCAGCAGTGCCACAAGTCCAGCCTTCTAGTATGAAACCTGTTGGATAAGCTGATTGTCTTCTGTCCTTTCAAGGCAGAGTGTCGGCAGACAATGCAGTGGTGTGAATTAGCAGCTCATCTGCAGAACAGGTGTCCTGGTTTCAAGACATACAAATCTGAACTACAGTGGAAAAAGAATCCCATTTAGAAAGGGAAGGAACATCCCCCTACCAAGGTGGAGACAAACACACCCAAGGATCCAGAGGTACCAAGTGGAGGATCGTCACTTGTGGCAGAAAGCTCTGCAGCTGCTGTGGTATTACTAGGGACTGCAGAGCCTGGACAGGTTAATCCAGCTTTTGAGGAGATTGAAGACGACCTTCCTCAGAGAGTTAGTCTTATGGCTGAAGCGAACATAATTGAAATTCACTGAGAAGACCCAGAGGAAGAGTTGAGGATGAGGATAGCTGGGGGTAAAGACACCCCACTAGGAAACACTGTTGTTCAGGAAGTCTTGTGGGATTCTGTCATTGCTGCAGATGGAAGAATAGCACCTGGGGACCATATTCTTGAGGTGAATGGTGAATGGTGTCAACATCAGCAGTGTGACTCACTGCCAAGCTGTCTCCTTCCTGCGCCACTCAGGGCTCAGTATTGGGGCCAGTTCTGTTTAATATCTTTATCAACAATCTGGACAAGGGGATTGAGTGCACCCTCACTAAGTTTGCAGACGACACCAAGCTGGGCGGGAATGTTGATCTGCTTGAGGGTAGGAAGGCTCTGCAGAGGGATCTGGACARGCTGGATCAATGGGCCAAGGCCAATTGTATGAGGTTCAACAAGGCTAAGTGCCAGGTCCTGCACTTCGGTCACAACAACCCCATGCAATGCTACAGGCTGGGGGAAGAGTGGCTGGAAAGCTGCCTGGTGGAAAAGGACCTGGGGGTGTTGGTCGACAGCCGGCTGAGTATGAGCCAGCAGTGTTTCCAGGTGGCCAAGGCAGCCAATAGCATCCTGGCTTGTATCAGAAATAGTGTGGTCAGCAGGACTAGGGAAGTGATTGTCCCCCTGTACTCGGCGCTGGTGAGGCCACACCTTGAATACTGTGTTCAGTTTTGGGCCCCTCACTACAAGAAGGACATTGAGGTGCTAGAGCATGTCCAAAGAAAAGCAACGATGCTGGTGAAGGGTTTAGAGCACAAGTCTTATGAGGAGCGGCTGAGGGAACTGGGACTGTTTAGTCTGGAGAAAAGGAGGCTCAGGGGAGACCTTATCGCTCTCTACAACTACCTGAAAGGAGGTTGTGGCAAGGTGGGTGGGTGTTGATCTCTTCTCCCAAGTAACAAGTGATAGGACATGAGGAAACCGCCTCAAGTTGTGCCAGGGGTGGTTTAGATTGGATATTAGGAAAACTTTCTTCACCAAAAGGGTTATCAAGCATTGGAACAGGCTGCCCAGGGAAGTGGTGGAGTCACTATCCCTGGAGGTATTTAAAAGACAAGTAGACATCGTGCTTAGGGACATGGTTTAGTGGTGGACTTGGCAGTGTTAGGTTTACAGTTGGACTTGATCTTAGGGGTCTTTTCCAACCTAAATGATTCTATGATTCTATGATTCTAACATCTGGCTAATGATGGGGACTGAAAATGATGATCTCAGCATTTATGTTTTATGGCTTTTGTTTGGAAGGTGAAAGGAAGTCAGGAAAAAGGTTGATTTCTCATTTCTCTGTCTCCTATTCCTATCCTTCCCCTCCAAATTATGCCATGTAAGGAACCATTTTTAGACTGTATGCTGTTCAGGGCAGGGACTCTCTTACTGTGTGTTTGTACAAGGACTAGCACACTAGCGCTTGATCCTTAACTGAGATTTCTGGATGCTACTTATTATAGATAATAAACAACAGTATGGACTACCTATCTTCAACACCGCTGTCTATCCACACCTTGTAAGAAGGTAAAAATTGTCCCTCTCCTGATGGGGTTACTGGAGCTGGTTAGTATTTTCATTTCCCTGGAGAAACATATCATGTTGGAAAGTGGGAAAAAATGTTGGTCTGATATTTTTGGGGTGGGTGAGGGATTGTTCTGATTTTTTTTTTTTTTTTTAAAGTGTTGCTTCAAATCAACACTGCTCAGAAGCAGTCTCTACCATTTAAAATCATTGTTTCTAATGCAAGAGAAACCCTTGCTTGGTCCCCTCAGCCTGTTGCCATTGTAAAGAAAATACCCATGTTTCCCCAAGTGTTTTGGGGGGGGCTGGCATTAATATTTGGTAGCCTTTATTTTGGCCTTTCTGCTCCCCATCATAATGCTGGTGACTTTTGGGGTGATCATAATCAAAAGGACAACCCCACCTCTGAAGAAGGCTTCCTCCGAGAGCCAGACAGCCTCCTGTCCCCGAACCGCACGGAGGAGCAAAGGCCAGCAGTGCCTGCCTGGCTGCTGAATCCAGCCCTAGGCCCACACAGCCACATATGTGAAACCGTACCCTTTGCGCCTTTGGAGAAGCATTCATTAGTCATGCCTGATGCACTAGAGAAACTAATTGGCCTCTCGCTATTCCCCCCCGCCAAAACGCTGTCTCCCTCCTTCAGCACTGTCTCCTTCCGCATATCCTGCGCAGCCCCACCATGCTGCCGCCACTCCCCTCGCCTTGAAGCTCCCCTGTAATCTCCCCTAAACATCCAATTTACCAAGGAAAGAAGGAAAGGGAGTTGATGCTAATGAAAAAGCCCCCCTGCCCCTTAAAAACACCGCAAGATTATCCTAACACACAAAGCATTGCATGAGGCCTGCCTGAGGATGGCCTGCTGGAAAGCCTCCTCCACAACCCATACGAGCTTCATGAACTTGCAGGGCCATGCCATCGCCTCACCTCACCCACTGCACAGAGGGGGGCTGAGCCATCTCCAAGAGGCCGCAGCCCACGCCACCTCCCACCCCCTTATGTTATTTCCTCTCCTTAATCTTTCTTTGGGGCCTTGTTTTCTGGGTTTCATCCTACCCCCCACCCCGTCCCGGGCCGCCCGGGGTTTTCCCAACACACTAGAGCTCCTGTCGCCACCAGGCGCCCGGCCCGGGACAGCTTCTCCCGCGCACGCGTGGAGCGGGGCCACGACAGCCCCCTCCCCTCCCCCCCCGCCCCGTCGCTGTGGAAACCATTAGGCCGCGGCGCTGCCGCCGGTGCTTGAACTGTAAATTCATCGTATTTCTAACGTGATTATTTTTTCCCCTTTCTTCCCCCACTTTTAAGTGCCAACGGGAGGCATCGTATTTTTGTGTGAAGCGCAGCGAGGGAGGGCGCTGGTTCTGAGGAAGGCCGGGGTGCCCGTGTGGGGCAGAGGGCCGTCGGCTCAGGGAAGGAGCTCCCCGCAGGCACGGTTCACACCAGCCCGAAAGGGAAAACCTCCCTCCTCTCTCCGCACACATTATATCCCTTCAAGCTTTGACAGTTCCCAAAATGTTAAAAACATGAGGTGGTGAAGGGGGAGGGCGGGGGGGAGAAGAGAAAGTTATATTGAGTCGTTACTTTTCATATTCCTAAAATACATTCATTATAATTTCTCTTCCTCTTAATGCCTCAGATTCATAGGCTTTGGGGAGATTGAATTTAAGGAGAATGAGCATGGCCAAAAATGTTTCAAGCTGTGCACCGCAGAGCAAGAGGAGAGACAAACACTTCTGCCTGCGCAGCCCCAGCATGGTTGGGATGGGAGCTGCCACCCCAGGCCTGTGTCGGGGTGCCTGCTACACCACGACAATTTGTTATCTTTGTCTGCTCTTGGAGAAATGGCATCAATCGCCCGACAGCACAGCACAACTTCTGGCAGCCCATCAGGGGCTGGAGGTACCCACTGTGAAGTGTTGGGGTATATGTAACATAGCTAGGCTCCCAGTGTTCCCATCAGACCAGGTGAGGAAACCCAGGTATCCAGGGCAAATGCCCTATTGCCTGCAGACCTTCAATAAAGAAGCGTATTTGGGAAAAATATTGGGTTTGGGTTTTTTTAAGGATTGTGCAAGAGAAAATTTACTCAATTTTCTGTCAGAGGAACCTCAGGTCTTTCAGGTTGATTTTTTTTGTTGTTGCTGTTGCTGATTCTTTATATTGCTGCCTGGCATGATTTTACCCCTCTCTCCTTGTTTTTTCCCCTTCTCCCCACATCTTCCAAAAAAGTAAATAATAGATTCCAGGCCTCATCCATCCCAGCCACGCTTCTGGCACCATCTGATTCCATATGACAATAACAACACTGCAGGATGGAAGAGAGCAACTGAAGCCTTAATAATTGCTGTAAGCAGGTCGGCATAGCAACATCTCCAGAGAGAGCTCTCCATGGGGTCATTTCCATTCACTTTAAAGCCCACTTGGGCTGCTAAAGTGGTATAAAATGGACTCAGAAAAGCTGTTAATTAGGATTAGCAGCTTCAGGAACATCAAGCCACAGTGCTCCAAGCTGAGCCATTTATCTGAGAGAACTCAGGCCTCTTGACTGCCTTCTGAACTGAGGCACAGGACACCACATGTCAAGGCAGACAACTCTGAAATCAGATGGTAGAGCCACCCGGTCATCTATGAGAGAAGGTTCCTACCCCAGCTGCTGAATGCCACTGCAGCACCTCTCCTATGATCAGATCGCCCTTGGCTGGACTCGAATGGTTGGCAGGTCTGAGATGCACCGGCCAGCTGTACAGGAACAGGTGAGAAGGCACGGACCCATCTTATCAATACAAGTTGCATGTGGTGTGAAATCCACAGGGCATATGGTGGGTGCCCCGGGGTGACGTCTTTGGATGATACATATGCCATAACAGGTCTGTAGGGCTCCAAGAGAAAGTAAGCACTGTGGACAGGAGATGGCACCCATGGGTGTCAGCATGCACTTTCAAGGCCAGTCACAGACTCCATGGAAAAACAAGGTAGTGACTTGTGTATCACAGCTGCTGTGACATGACTTTTATTCTATCGCCATAAGCTTCCTGCCCTTCATCAGTCTGCAACATGAAAAGCCCAAGGAAGGTGATAACTCCCTTGTGTAGTGGTAACACAGAAAGCCAGCTTTGCAATAGCTTCTGTCACACACATGAGCAAAACAGGCTGTAGGGAAAGGTTGAGCCATTGCCAGGCTGCCATTGGGCTGATTTGCATCTCTCGTGTCACTGACCCTGACAAACCTCCTAAGGCAATCTTTTATGACACCTCCCCTTTCCAAAGGCAAGGTGAAACACCGATGTCTCCCTCACATTATTCTGCTTCTCTTGGTATGTTCATCTCCTCAGGGTAAAACACTACCTGAATCAGAGCTGAGCTGAAGGCAAAACTTCCCATCTGGGAGTGGAGTACTAGCTTCTTTGCATACGTCAGAAATACCTTAGGTCTGGTCAAAGAAACACCTGTGGCAGCAATTCAGGCATTCGCACTGCAATCTGTTTTTCAAGATCATGCAGTTCAGAGCTGCTGGTGGCCATGCTTTCAGCTGTGTCCATCATAAAGAGAAAAGTCTTTTACCATATTGACAGCTGGACCATGTTCAGGTAGATCTGAAATCAATTTTAAGGCAGAACTGGGCCTACACTCTTCTCCCATTTTAGCCACAGAAACTCCCAGGAGCCTCAAAGAATATGTATGGCAGCAGAGACTCACCAGGCCAGAAAAACAGAAATCCCTACCCAAGAGTTCACAGTCAGCATCTTGAAAATGGTAGGTACCTGCTGTGGTCCTTGCCATAATGGAGATCTGTTGCTCCTCTCCAGGAAATGTCCTTCTCCAACCAACCCTTCTATCAAAGAGCTTCAGCCAGCCCCCAGCAGCATCCAACAGAGATCAACAGCTCAGGGAAAAAAGTCAAGACAATGCGTGAGAAGAAAAAGCTGTAGGAAGAATTTAGTAAGCTAGAACTATCACACCTCAAAAGAATATGTACAGTGCTAGGTGACTAAATCTGTGAGTAAGACCATATGTTGGTGCTTTGGCCAAGCAGGTAGAATCATAGAATCATAGAATAGTTTGGGTTGGAAGGGACCTTTAAAGGTCATCTAGTCCAACCCCCCCTGCAATGAGCAGGGACATCTTCAACTAGATCAGGTTGCTCAGCCTGACCTTGAACGTTTCCAGGGATGGGGCATCTACCACCTCCCTGGGCAACCTGTTCCAGTGTTTTACCACCCTCATCATAAAAAATTTCTTCCTTATATCTAGTCTGAATCTACCCTCCTTTAGTTTAAAACCATTACCCTTTGTCCTATTTTGGTACTAAACCAAAATCAAAAGGAACCGCGCAACTCTTGTGGAACCATCTTAAAGTCCCTGCATGCCCCCTTTGCCCAACACCACTGGGATATGAAAGCCTAACAGCCGAGTGGAGAAACATGCCAAGCTCATTCAGGCATTTCTCATTAGTTTCCCAAGATTTCTCAATATTCTGCTTCTCAATATATTCATCTGGCAGCAAATTATAGATGAGGGAAAAGCATCTCTCCCTAAGCCATCCAGAGAACACAAAGCGACAAAGCAAAATCATGACAGGGAAACGTCTTGTGAGTCATCATCTTCCCTCCTTTCCCTCTCCCTTTCCAACATTGCTGATAGCCCCGGGATTGTTCCATGCAGCCTGGAACCAGAAGGTACCTATTCCTGCTGCAGGCGTAAACCACTTCACTCCAGAGTAGAAAAGAGGATTTTTAAACACGGCAAGACTTTTACTTTCATTTTACATAGTAAAGGAAGAAAACAGCAATTGCATCTTTGTATCTCTCTACTTAGACACCTTGTACAGGCTCTTCTGAGATTGATGGCCCAGTTATGCCAAATGTATGAAATAAAATAACTATCCCTTTCCCAAAACACTTGCCATCGTGCCCAATACGAACCCCCCCAAAACAAAACAAAACAAAAAGAAGAAAAAAAAAAAACAAAAAAACCAACCAACCAAACAAACAAACAAAAAAACAAAAAAAAACCCCAAACAAACAAAATAAACCAAACAAGTGGATTCATCAAAGAGAACACAAGAGCAGTTGTGATCAGTGGCTACATATATACGAAGTCAAATGAAAGGAAAACAGCCTAATGTCTGTAGAACAGAGAACATGTTTTTGTCAAATCTTCAGAGCCATATGTCCAAACTGCAAGGCATTTTCAATAGCATTGATTTTGCTGTATCCTACCACATATTTCAAATTATGGCTTGATCACCAACTTTCACTGCTCAAAAAGGAAGATAAAAACTTGCTCTAGGCTGATACATTTTAAAGAACCATTTCTGATTTCTTTGGCCAAATTTTCAGAACAAATACATTTGTCCTTGAGATGAGATGAGTTTTATTTGGTCTGCATTGATATTCACAAAGTAAGCCACTTCTCCCTGGCTGAAGAGACTGAAATGTTTGCTGGGTTTAGGGGTTATAGGGTCACCATTCCATGTGGACTACAAGTAAACAACATTTCTACAGTGTTTAGGACCTGAATTTAAATTCAGCACCAATACATATGTTTATATTAGGGGAAAACTTGGCAGGTTGAAACATAGTTCAGCATATTTCTAACATGGTTTCCTCAATGCGTTCTTCATCTCCCAGGGAACCTCAGAATTTGGTCTAAGGGGAGGTCCAAGCAGGGCCAGCGTACCTCATCTGAGGAAGCTCTGCTCTTCCACTTCCACTTGGTGCACAGAGACATCAGGCTCATGTAAAGGAGTTACTTGTTGGCTCCTACAGCTCCCCCAGTTATTACAACCCTTGGTCTTCAAGAATCAGAACCCAGCAGTTTTTATATTGGATTAATTTCAGCGATAGGTCCATGTGTTGGCTTGCCAACATCGTTATCAGGCTCAATAGTATGAGTCTCTATAGCCATAAAAAACAAGACCACCAAGAACTGTCACCTCTGAAGCTGAACTAGTGGCATAAAGTTCTGCCACATGCTACAAAGTCTCATAACCAAGTTTTGATTGATCTTACAGAATCACAGCTCACAGCATGCTACACATTGATCCCCATCCTTCGTTAGCTAAAGCAATAGAAACATCTAGATTGGAACTCTTGGGAACCAAAAGTACAGAAAACTGAGTCCACATACACCGTCCCACTGGTGAAAAGATGGATAAAAAGCAGTGAGGCCCAGGCACTGCACTCCAGAAAGGGAACTCCATGAATTCAGCTTGTCCCTGGTGCCTGCCACCTTCTTTCTGATCTGTGATTCATTAAATTTAGGCTACTGCCCTTGCAAACTGGAAATCTTTATTAAGTGATGTGCGGAAGCCATCCAAAGACACAGGAGGTTGCTTGCCCTGTTTGTTCCATAAGCCACACACACACAGAAAACCACACACTTTTTGCCACCAACTATCTCTTGTAGAAACAGCTTTCACCTGCTGATTGTCCAGGCTTCTCTCCAGGGAAGAGTTTGTCTCAGAGACTCTTGAAAACACCGAGTCAGGAGAGACCTGTAATGCTGTACATGATGTTTGTCCAGGCTGGGGCACTGGAGTGTATGAGGCATGCTGGTTTTCACCATCTTAGGCCAGCCAGAGGTCCAGGCTCTCCAGGAGCTCTACAGAGGGAAGCAAGAGTGAATCAGCAAGGGTCTCAAGGGAGCAGAAATGCATATGGCTGATATGTGCATTTACAGGAAAAAAGAGGAAGAGCAGAATATGAGTTTAGAAGAAGTTCTACCCAAAAAGGCAGCTGATGAGTGCGGATAAGGCATCTGCTCTCACATGTAGTTCATGACTTTGGATGGAGCAAGCACAGCAAAAAAAAAAAAAAAAATCCAAAAATAATACAAAATTTCGGCCACCTAAAAATGTATCAGAACAGAAACAATTTCTCACTGTGATTAGATTCTAGAGCAAAGCCAGAGCTCTCCTCAGAAGATCAAACTCTTTGTAGGCTGCTTAAAACAGACTCTGTGAGGATGAAGCACAGGGACCTCACTTTTAAGCAAGTAAAGAGCCTACTGACCCCAAGCTGCCCATACCAGTTTGCTGTAATATTTCCCAGTCCCCAGCCTAGCCAGAATAGCTCAATGGCTCCTACACAGTCCCACTGCATGGAGGCAGTTGAAAATTGCTCCAGAGACCTCTGGTACCTGGGAGCTGGTCTCCTTCCCCAGCGATCCTACTGCTCACCCACAATGTGCCCCAGGGGAAATGACTTTATCCCTATGCTGTATTCAGACATCCTGCTATAGATTACCCCCAAAGGGTCTAAACTGAAGAGCAAATAATTAGATTCAGGCATTGAGACCCCGGGTTAGGTAGTCCAGGAATAGCACTAGCCCCCTCCTCCATGCAAATGGTATCTAACTTCTCTGGCGCAGCCAGGACACAGCCAAGCCTTCCCTGAGCCCCAAGATGGGACAGGGTCCATAGCAGGACCTGCTCAGTGCCTCCTCTCCTCATCTCAGGGACTGCTGCATTGTAAAGGCAGATTATTATACTGCAAAATTTATTTTAGCTATAACTGGAAAAAGTAATCAAAGCAAATGCAACAGCTCAGGAGGAATCAAGAGTAGGATTAGACATTTATATGAATAAGAATAGCTTCTGCACTTTGACTCGCTGTGATAAAAATAATAAGAACCTCAGTTTTCACGCTCCAGGGCAGAAAACTGATCTCTGAACAAGGTGTTAGAAAGAAATTTCCTCTCCCAATAGTAGTCCCTAACTGTCCAGGCCACAGCATAGGGTTAGCAGTGTCTAGTGGCCATCGCTAGAGACAAAGCTGGCTGGAAGCCCCTGGGCTTGTTCAGGAGCCGCTGCAGCAAGGAGGGAGCGAGGTGGGTTGCAGTGTATCAGGCGTAAATGGGCGTAAATGAAACAAGTCCATCACTCCCTTTTCTCTTTGCATTTCCTTGCTAAAACTTAGTCCCTGACAATCAGTGAGTTTCTGTACTGGATTTCAGGGATCTCCTTGCTTTGTTTGGTTTGTTTCTGTGCAGAGATGGATCACTGCCACCCCTTGCCTCCTCTGCCCCCACACAAGCTGAGCCGTTAAGCTATAATGGCCTTAGCTCCAGCTGATTAATAAACTGGCTTGAGACTGCTGATCTCTTTGGACCATTAAACCTTTCCCCAGCGACTAGTCATTAATCCCCCAAAGAGTCACCCTAGATGAGGTTGTTGTTAGCCCCATCAATCCTTTTTAAGGCCTCAATTTGCAGCAGAAAGAAGCAGGGAAGGGGGAAACAGTCTGCATTTGTCAGGCAGTGCCATCTGTTCCCCCGGGTTACAGACAGCTACGCCAGCCCCTGCATGCCAGAGCTTAGCGTTTCCACGCAGGTGAGGGCTGTCACTGTGCAGCACAGACTATCCACCAAAGAGCAAGATAGTACCACACCAGACATCTGGGGTATTAAACAAGACCAGGAGAAAAAGCCGACATTTGTTTCCTTAATTGCAATGCCTTTGGCTGGGGCCAGAAGGCATCATAACATATGGTTACCGTAGGAATACCTGCCGTATCAATTTCAGCAGAGATGCTTTCAAACAAACAGGTTTAGGATATGAATTACACAGAGCATTACTACCTACAGGCCTGAGCAAGTCCCCTTGTTTTTTCAGGTTCTGTTTCTAATCCCAATGTCTTCATTATTAAAACAGTCCATATCTTCAGCCAGAAGACTGGATTTGCCTTAATGATGACTCTGGAAAGTGGCATTTTGGCCACCCTGGCCATAGCCCCCACACTCTTTCAGCCTCTTCCCCCATTGTCAGCACACTAACCCTGATTATCTTTCCTTAGCTTTTCTAGGACTTTCTGATATCCATAAATCTCGTTACCATAAGCCATGCTTAGGGGCTTGGAAGAAGGTTGGTGGCAGCAGAGGTGTTGAACACTGCACTCACACTGCACTCACACTGCACCCTCCAAAGTTCATCCTGGATGCAGCATAGAAATCGCATCTGCAAAACCACAGTCAAATGATTCTGGATTTTCACCTAAAAACTCACAGCTATTTTTTCCCTCCCCTGTCTCTGGAAAGTTACAGCCTTTGAACTCTGGATTTTATGTCCATATGAGGTTTTGAATGAATGAGTGGTGCATGTTTAAGATCAGGTTTTATAGAGACGAGGTCATATAAGCCTGTCAGCTGGAACCAAGCTACATTTGTAGCTCCATGCAGAACAAAGTGTGCCCCAATCTGGTCTGCACTACTGCGTATTGCACTGCTGTTAATGGTCTGCTGGAGCAATCATAGAAGGGAAGGGAGTGAGGGATGATGCTGGTACACAACTTACGCTATGGACAAGAGTTATCTTCTGCAGCTAGTTGTATCAAAGATGGCTGCTGTTGAAGCCCAGTGTTCAGGCAACATCAGAGAAAATAGCTTCAAAGTTTAAATTGGTAGCTTGAGTTAACCATGATGCTACTGCTCCTACAGCATGTCCAAAAGGGGCAATGAGAGGGCAAACCCCTGACACTAGCACAGCTTGGAAGAGGACATCTCCATCCTCGGCCAAAGAGCTGGTCAGTGCTATGCTCTTCATTAGACTTCCCATGTGTCTGTGCCAGTGTTGCTTCATGTCTCTGTGCCTCAGCTGTCAGCTATAATTTGGAAATGACCATGCCGGTTCTATCCTTTCAGTGTGAGACTTCTTATACCGTGAAATATGTCTTACTATTAACAAGCAAAACTTTTACACGTTCTCATCAGAGGTCTTGGTATGCTTCTTTACTACCACCTCAGTGCATGACTTGCCTGAGTGCATCACCAGATTAATACGAACATGAGTCTTCAGAAATCATTTTGGCTTTAGCAATGGCTTGGCTGGTGCTGAGCACACCAAGTATAGCCAACAACAGCTGGACTCCATGGGGAGTGGGGAAAAAAGAAAACAACCACACACACATGCAAAAACCATCAGTCTGGCTCCTTTTAAATGATTAATGCAGTGCACAGTGAAAGGCTTTTCAGCTCTCAAATCTTCACATGGTTATATAAACCTTAACTCATACCAGCTACCGAGGACCTGTGTTTGTTTGTGGGCATTAATAGCTGCTGCAATGTTATAATTAGAGCAGAGAACGAGGAGTCCCATGGGGAAATAGAGGAAACTCCACATTGCTCAAGTCATTTAAACATTCAGGGACATAAAAGACCACAGAGAAGTCCTGGAGGGAGCAGTGCTCAGGGGAGGGAGGGGTTACAGCCACCGCAAAAGTTGTTTCTGCCTCTCTTGGGTCCATACAATTAATTATGGTTATTAATTATTTAGGATGCTACAGTAATAATTAGTGCAATAATCATCTCAGCCACTGAAATGGCTCCTTCCAGCCCCTGAATATCTTACAGGACCTCACAGATTCCCATGCAGTCTCTTGCCTCGCTGCCTGTGGTCTTAGACTCCCTACTGCACCCTTGGGAAAGCGAAGGCTGGTGGCCCCAGCAGGGAGAAAGGACCACCCCAGCCAGGGCCTCACCACCCTCCAGATACATGAACAAGGGCCTGGGGTGGATCGCGATGGGAGCTGCTCCCACATGGGAGGGTAGCAGGGAGCACGTGGTTTGGATGCTGCGGCTTTCCTGGGAAGACTTGCTGGGTGCCAGCATGGAGTGGGGAAGGACCCTGAGGGCCTGCTAAACCAAAGCCTCTCTGGGGGCAATAGAGAGCTATGGTGTGGTCCTGCTGGCCCTGTTCCCCAGCCTTTCTTGGGCACCTGTCCAAGAAGAACTTGCATGTGACCCCAAATTCATCCCCAAAGAATGGCTTTCGCCAAATCCATCACCCATTTTTGTGCTGGTGACTCCCATGGCCTGTCACAGGGGTCTTCGCATTTGCACCATGCTGCTGTGATTTCTCCCTCTGTTCTCCCTGGCCGTGGACATCATGGGCCAAGAAACACCTGAGAACTGAGGACATTGCACTGATGCCAGAGATTTTGCTTCATCTCAGGGTCTTGTAAGCAACTACGTTCGTCAGTGAGCAGCTAACAGCCAGAGGTCACTTCCCACCCCACAGCCTCCCACCTCCATCAACCCATCAGGTGAGCCCAGAGGACAGGAATGCCCCTTCCAGCCCCTCTTCTTCCCAAGACATCAAGTGGCACCTCATGCATAAAGATTTAACTCAACCAAAAATTAACATATTTTACAATGCCCACACCCTGAAGAAACACTGCCGGACCCACACCATCAAAGAAATAACTCTTAAAACCAAGAATCAGCTCTCCTTCTCCACATCCAGCCTCTCCTTCCTCCCCCAGGCAAGTCCTGACTGCTGCTCACAGCATCCGCGGTCCTCGGTGCAACCCAGCAGGCCGCATCACCCAGCCTCCCAGGGGCTTGCGTAATGGGGAAGTGTCAGAGATTAGAGACAAGAGAGCAGCGACTGCAATATGAAAGCAAACTGAATAATTAGAGAGAGGAGCTGTTCCTCGCAGAGAACAAAATGAAAGAGTTGTGTGATTTGAGCAGAAGTGACCTTTACACTTCATTACAAGGAGGTGGCATCCTTACAGGGTTATTAATATTTCCAGCTGAATTAGCTTGGGTTAAAAATGGCTCAAAGGAATGAAGAGGGAGTGGGAGAGTGTGCACAAAAATATATCATTCTGTCTTTTTCTCCTCCTCTTTGCTTTTTACCTTTTTTGTAATTTGTTGACTTGAAAGCAGAAGAGCTGAGTAGCCACCAGGAGCAAGGCTTCATTAGAAAGGGTGAGAGCCACAGGATGACCTGGCTGAGAGATCTTACCTCCCCACTGGCTGTGCTTCAGCAAGAAGCCTGTGTGATGCCTCTGTGGCTGTTTCCCCATGTTCTCATCTAGGGCATAGAGCATGTCTTCATTCACCAAGCTGCAAACATGTCATGGGACTGACGTCCAGGCAATTTTGAGCCAGCAGTGAAGCTCAGTGCTGCTGCTGTTGGGTCCACATGGAGTCACTAGGATCTCCTAGGGCATGCAGGTCTCACACGTGCTCTCATGATTACTGTTCACCTCCCTCTGGGCCAACTGATTCCCCTTCCTGCTGCCCACAAAACATCTTCCTGCTTTCATCAGCAGGGAAATGGACAACTCTGCTCAGCAAGCTTTACCCCATCAAACTGTGGGGGCATTTACACCCTGACACAAGGGAGAGACATACATCCTCCCTCCCAAACGGAGACAAAGCCAAGGCCTTCACTAAGATTATTTTAGTAGAGGACAGACCATAAAAATGCCACAGAGAGCAGAGCTGCTTCGATGCTGTAGCTGACAGAAGTTCATAAACACACAGACACTTTTTTCCCTGCAACGTGCACCCAGAAAAGGACCTTTACTTCAGCATGTCCCAGCAGACACAGGCCCACGCAGCCTTACAAAAGCATGACTGTCAATAATGTCCCAAAGCACTGGGTGAATTAAATGAGCAAAGCTGAACTCGGTGATCTGAACCTAAATCCAAGCTGCAATTTTGCTGCTCAGAGCCTCGAGGTGTACACAGTTGTGCTTTTTGCTCAGATCACTCAGTCTCATAATAGTCCCATCACTGACTTTGCAGATGCAAAAGCACTGCTACCTTGATAACGCATCCAGATACTTGGTTTCTTCTCCACAAGCCTGACCTAAACAATGTCTTTTAGTGCCTCTCTCTGCCCAGTGATAACAGACATCAGGAAAACCCACCCTAGCAAACAGAAGAAGAAAGAAACGTGAAAGCAGGTGCACATCAATAAGGAATGAGGGTGCTGTGGTGGAGCCTGCGATCAGTCTCATGGGCTGATTGTTACCACAGTGGTTCCACACCATCCTCCCCGGAGGCACAGCAGATCGCCTTCCCCTGCTCCACTTGTGGAGGGGGCTCTTGCAAATTTAATGCAAAAACCCAAATCAAAAACAGAGTTTAGGCTTTTGAAGTGATCATGAAATGGACACAATGGCAGCTGCTGCTCCTCCAGTGGCTGCTGAATCACAGCCCTGCACTTATTTATAGGCCTCCCCAGGGTGCTTGCAGCCGAGCTGATGACAAATGCCAATGAACATCTACTCTCACCCCCACAAGGTGTTGTTATCCTGGCTGTAAGGGAGATGCAGAGCAACTAAATAACACACCATCAGCTGCACCAGACAGATGTAGTGGAGGCAGACAGAGGACCCAAGACACTTCACCGACCAGCCAGTGCCTCCAGCATCGTCTGAGCGTTGTTCCCAGCAAATGCACAGGTTCCAGTCTCTCACCCTACAAGATGTAGCTGGTGTCCATTAGTAAGCCCCACAGTTTTTGATGCTATCTTCACTCTGACAAAGGGCAATGCTCTTATGACCACAGAAAAGAGGACACTGACACACAGTGAGCAGAGGACTTACCTGAGTTCTGAACTGAGCAGGGAAACATCCCAGGGATGGAGGCCAAGATGCTGATCCTCTGCTCCAGAGCAGGAGGAGATATTGAGACCCAAAGAACAGCCGAAGTTTTCCCCTTTTTGCTGGAGACTATTGCACATGGGCCAGGCAGTGAACAGTTCTGAGGGCAAGAGAGGAGGAAGTTCAGACTTAATCTGGCCTTGGTGCTAGGAGAAGGCATGAATGTGAAGGGAGGGGAAGGGAGAGGCCGAACCTTCCCCAGGCTGGGTCAGGGAGGTAGGAATACCTTCCAGGGACAGCGAAGGTGAGCTTCTGTCCATAAGAGCATCCCTCCCAGGTGATCTCCATCTGGGCTGTACTCCAGAAGGAAGAGGCCATTTCCCTTGCCGTAGTGCCAGGGAGCTCTCTCTGGGTGCATCCACAAACTCTGGTCTGTACAGCTGGCAAAAGTAGGAGTCAGCTGGCAGGATTGCCATTATCAGTGATGATTCACAGGCCACAGAGACCACAGTTTGCCTTGTAGATGTCACTGGGACCTGGCAGTCAAGGAAAAACAAGTCATAAACTGGGACAGATTACGATTGCCCACACGGGAGATGCTGCCTCCTTTGCAGAGCAGAATGACTCTTTAAATGATACATGAGGCTGCAGGACCCCTCCACAGGGCTCGCTAGCTGGGAAAGGGCCACCCGGGCAGTGTGTGCAGAGCCCCATCCCTCACTCACAGCCAGACCAGGGCTGGGCCTCTCTTTAATAGGCTTCCTGGTGTTGGCTGACACTGTGCTGCTGTAGCTGGTTTTTTATTCAAGTCATCACTCATATATTAAATATGAAGTGGCTGTTTGGACTAGACATGTTTTCTGTGAAAACTTTCACATGGGCTGAAAAAGCAATGGTTTTTACAGGGAACACCCATGGATTTGTTCCAGTGCAATTCCAGATGGACCCAGGAAGCCAGTGAGCTGCTCTGCAAGGGTGGCTTGGATCCCTGTGGAGTTGTCTCCAGGATTAAAATCTCTGAGGTCTGATTTAGGGTTGACCTCACAGTGAGGCCAACAAGACTACTGATAAAGTCTCTCCCCTGACTCTTCAGTTTTATGACGTTTATAAGTATACAGGTCCAGATTTAGGTGGAATTAGCTGATGGCATAAAATGTTATTGTAGCTGGAGCTGGAGCCAGATAGGCAGAAAGGTCATCTACATTTTGTTTGCTTTGTTTCAACTTTCTTTAGCCAAACCCATGGCTGGTCTGAAAGGACTAGAGGTAGCAGCAGTCCCACGCGCCTGGCTGAGATCCACTGGGAAATGCAACTGTGGAGCAGTGGAGAGAAAAAAAGAGGGAAGGGTTAGGAAGAGGAGACATGAGGTACAGAACACCCCGTGCTCACCTCAACAAACAAGTCCCACTTTAACTCCGCTAACACAGAAAACAGTAACAGCAGTAGCTCATCATCTGAAGACTGTGACATGAAATTTATCTTTTTTCCTTGCTTTCACAGCAATTTTGCACTATGTTTGATAGCTGATGTGCATATCCAAATTCATGCAGCCCTACCATCCCTCTCTCTCTGCCTACTCGCACTCACCCACGCTCCTTCCGCGTGTGACTCAGGATGAAAAGGGATTTAGAAAGATGCAGGGAACGTTTACAAGCCACCCACCATTTCACCCTCAGCCTGGATGGCCACATTAGCACCTCCAGTTTGCATTTAGAGGCCAGACTGGCCAGCATTTGGGATGAATCCCTGGGACAGGCATTTCTTCTGTCCCCAGCACAGACAGGCACAGAGCAAAGCCTCACAAGGTCTGCCTTGGTGATTACTGTTGGCTGGACATTGCAAGGCTGGATTTGCTTTAAGACAAGGCAAGTTTCCTGACTTCTTGCTCGATACCTTGTCCACAGGCTGCATTGCAATATCCATCCAAGAGTGGTCACTGCAGCAGACCCAGGAGACCTCCTGAATATGGTCCCACGATAAGGAGGTACCTCAGTCACACTGGGTGGTGTAGGAGGGTGGGAGACATACAGCTCTGCCACATTTGCAAGAGAGCCATAGCCTGTCCCATTCAGAAGCACCAGTGAAATCGTGTTGTGTAAATGTCTGTGGCTTTTTCTGGGCTGGTTGGCTGAGGTGTGAAGACTTGTGTCTGTGAACTCTCCAGCAAAATATCTGCAGCACGGGGGCACTGGTGCAGGTTCCACCAGCACAAAACAAGCAGCAAAAATTCCCCCAGAAGCAGCTGTCAGGGACTGACAGGGGATGAGCTAACCAGATTTGGGTGACAAACTAAAGCCAGTCTCCCCCTCTAATGTGGCTGCTGAGCAGCCATTTAGGGGAGCGCGTCACCACGAACATCATCCTGTTTCCGTGGAGACCAGATTAACAGAGTGGCCAAGAGAAGCTGCACTCCTCATCTCTCCCAGAGAAAAGAGCTTGCTGATACAAGAGACTTTTAAACATCTTTAATCCAAACTCAGGRTTCTCCTTTCCATGTTCTCTCTAATCCTGCTAGAGGTTACTAGCCCCTTTTAACCCCGAGCCCAGCACAATAGCATAAGCAGTGCAGTTACCCACAGCTTCTGCAGTCCCTTGCTAAAATAAAATCTGCCCTCTCTCTCTGCAAAAGTTTGGCTGTCTTAAAAATAACACTTAAATACCCCAGCCCATCATGTGCAAGTGGCCTGCAAAATGTCTGCATTGGCGCACTCAGCCTACTTTCTGGTGATGGAACTAGGCACTGAGGACAGAGATGGAGGCACTACTTCCATCAACAAAAAGATCCAGCTCCTGCCTTCTGTATTGCATGAGACACCTTTTATTGACTTTCTTCCCCTGAGCTTTTGCCTTTCCTGTGTAGCATTCCGGGTAAGAGCAGATCCCACGAGAGCACCAGATAGTTTGTCCAGTGGAATGGTATACTGCAGTTGCACAGTTTTACCTAAGGACTTGCTGATAATGACTTCCACAAAACTACATTTGACCACTATCACGGCAAAGAAGTTCCCTGCTATACCTATAGTCTCACCTGCACTTCAGGTGTGTTGATTTTCTGTCCATTCCATGAAGAAGGTGAAGAGAGTAGTGCAGCCTGGTGGGAACAGCAACACAGCAGGTGGCAACCCACCTACACCCACCCTGCCTAGACCTCCACACTTTGTCTTGTCTGTGAGAGGCTTTGTGGGCCTCAGGCCAAGGCAAGGTCTGGGCACTTGGAATCCAAAGCAGTCTCCAGCCTAGTCGTAAGAAGTCTAAACCCCTGATGAGAGGTCAGTGTTGGAATAGCAAGGGCTCCTGGATTTGGGGTGTGGATCTCAGCCTACATGGGCCAGGAAATCCTCCTTCCCAAGCCCTAACCTTCCCCAGAGGAACCTCCAGACCCCAAATTTAATTCTAGTTTGGGAGGTAGGAAGACAGCTACGATGTTCTCTACTTCTAGCAGCCCTGCAAATTTAAGAACAGCAGAATGAGGTCTGCTTCCCCTCCAGATCTTTTTAGCTTGGTCTGTCCTTTTCCCGATGGACAATTCATATCTCCAAATGCTTCAAGAGTTCTCCCCACCCTCCCTGCCCATCCAAGGCAGGCACCCACATTTTCAAACCATCAGGCAAGGTCTTTGCAGCTTTTGTTGTTTTTTTTCCAATGGGATTCATGCTGATTAAGCCTCATCTACTTCTCTAAAACTCCAGGCAGGTGGGTCGGTGCACACAGCCCTTTGTGCTTTCTCTCGAGGGGTACACTGAGCACTGCAGATGTGGATCATACACTGCTCCAGCTGTGCTGAGCCACAGCCATGTGGAACAGCTCTGGCTGCTGAGCTGAATAAGACATCGAAGGCTCTGCCGCCTTCCTGTTGCTTCAAGAAGTTAAAAGGAATTTGACTACTTGCTTTTTCTTGCCTTTAACCTAAAACTTCGTCAGGAGGTTCCTGACAAAGTTTGACAGTGCCAGAAAGATGGAGAAGGAGGGAGTGTGACCGGGAAAGTTCAGTTCAATCTCAATTTGATTCCTGCTCCCCGTGCCAGAGGGGTTGATGATGTTCTGCACATCTGGAGGCATAGTTGCGGGTTTGCACAGCCTTGTCCCAGAGGGTTGGAGCTGTTAAGTCAGCTGTACTACGAGGTCTCACCTGAGTCAGCCCTCTGTCCCTCCCCTGGGATCCTGCATGTGCTGAGGTTTCTCTTGGCAGTCAATACACATGCAAGCCCGAAGCTTCCCAAAAGCACAGCTCTAACACAGGCACAACATGTCTCTGGAAAGGGCCAGGCCTCAGCACAACTGTGTCCTACATCTGTGGGCAGTGAAGGGTTGGTTTCCTCTCCAGGCTCTGAAAGCACATCTCTGAAGCACCAGACGACTTCTGATCAGCATCTCTGATTTCAGATGAGAGCTCTGTTGTGGGATAGAGCTGGCATGTGGGATAAGAGGGAGCAAAATTAAACACAGGATATTTTGGGGCAGGGTTTACTACACCTACTTCCATGGTCCTCCTTTGACTGAAGGGTCCCTGCAGTTTAGTTCATGGCTGTGCATGGTGGCTGGAGTTCAGCAGAAGTAGAAGCAAGGGGTAAGTTAAAGCAGAGTGCTGCAAAGGCTGTGTTTATAGCACCTGCACCTACAGGTGATTTTTTTTTTTTTTTTGGTTGGCCAGATGATGGGCCCCTGGGCTCTGCCTCGTATCTACAGCCACTCTGGGTCAGACAACCAAGACTATTTCATCTGAACATGGCCCCAAACTCCTCCATCTCACCCCTCCAGCTGGTCTCTCTGAAAACATGATGCCCAGAACAGAAGATAAAACTGCAGAATATTATTATTATTATTATTATGGTTTGTGTGCAAACAGGTTGTACTGTCACCACCAAGGCCATGTCTAGTGGACCAGAGACCATAATCAAGGACTTCCAGGAAGGATGATCTGCAGCCTAATATTGTCTGCTGGGGCCAGCACCGCCCTGGATCTGCCCCTCAATCTGTCAGTCTGGGGCTGTCAGGGAAGCATGGGTGAGAGGAGGGGGTAGGGAAAGAGCTGGCCTGAACATGCCACATAGATAGAGGAGATGGCAACTGCCTTCAGTTTTCGGGCACCTCAGTTGTCCTCGCAGAGCAGAAACAGCGCAGGCAGGATGGCGGATGCGTTTGAGGTGCTCGCGGTGGTGGGGCACTTCGGGAGTTTCCTCCCACGTGCAGGCTGGATGCCGGCAGACAGCGAGCAGGGACCGGCTTTGCTGACTCGGCCTCAGCTGTCGGGCCCGATGTGTCTTCAGCCGGGGTCTGTCACGCTCCGCCACTGCGGCTTGTTTTTGCTGGCGGGCAAGAGCTCAGCAACGGACAGGCAACCAGAGGGAGGAAAGCAGGAAGAAGAGGGGGCAGACAAGATAAATAGGTAGTGTGAGGATAATAAAGGAGGACAGCTGGCCTAGAAAACTCAAAAGATAAATCAGCAAGAAAAAAACTGAAGCTAATTCCAAAGTGCAAGGTTCCTGCTGAGCCCACAGGAGAGAGGCACCACGTAGCACTGGCTCCTGCTGCGACTCCTTGCTGCCGAGCATACCAGTGGCCAGCACCCAGCCACAGTTGGCAGCTGCCAGAGCCCTTCACGTCAGCGTGATTTATAGCCAAGGAAAAGCAGGTGGCTGCATGGCTTTCCCCACGAGCAGGGGACCTGCTCTGCAGGACAGGGGCAGCTGTTCAATCTGCAATGCACCATGCTTGCAGCACAGACTCACCAACCCAGGCCATACCAAGCCTCTGCATGCCTGCAGGATGCAAACAGGGCTGACGTGGACCAGCAGGGACTTGTCTTGGCCTCCATACTCCAGTCCTTTCCTTACGTTGTCATTATCCGAGACCCTCAACACCACCAAAGGAGCTGGGCAAGAGTCTTAGTACTGCCTTAGTGCAGTACTAAACCCCATGGAGCTCTGGGGAGGCCAGAGATGTGGGCTTGCCACCCTCTTGGCTGGGCCAGCGGGTCTACATGAAGCACTGAAGCAATACACCAGCAGTCACTGAAGCAATTGAGGCTAAAGGATTTTTTATCATTCGGGTCCTCTGATGCACCACAGCGCAAGGGGCAGGAACGTCATAAGCCTCTTCAGTAGCAAAGAAACCATGAAGTGCACCCTACTGACCTGAGCAGGATCTCCAGGAGGTCCATGGCCTGGGCAGAGGGATGAACCCGTGTCTCTCAGCTCAGTGTTTTTCCTGTGCAAATGAGGCCGGCACATAAACACACAGCACTGGTGTTTTCACAGATGGTATCAGCAAGCTAAGTCATTTTCCAAGGTCACAAACAAAGATGGAGGGAAAGTTAGAGCAGGAGGAAACATGGGACCGGGGAGCAGCCTGCGCTTTCCAGGTTGACGGAAAAAGCAGGGTGGGGACTAAGAAAGAAAACAGAGCATAGCTTTAATTGCCTTCCAGCCACCCTGTCCACAAGCCTCTCTCCCAGCATAGGAAAGGCAGCTCACACTTAATCCTCCCCACAGATACTCATGCTCCTCCATTCAGTGCCTGGAGCCTGACTTGGAGAAGTGAAAACAGCCGCTACAAAGTCAAAGCTAAGTGGCAGCTTCCCATTTAACCAGCTCTAATTGCCAGCTGAGCAGACGGTTAATCTCTGAGAACATGCTGTGATACGGGTGTTGCCGAGTCCCTGTAATTGCTTAAGAGCAGCCATCGAGGATGCTGGGAATCGGCCAATTATTCTCCCTACTTTCTTTTTCTCCCCCCCCCCCCAATTTTGTGAATTAGCAAAGAGCTTTTTTTGCCCAAAACCAGCCAGCACAGGATCTCTCAGCAGTTCAGTAGGGATGAAAAGATTATATCTGGGCTGGCTAATCCTGTGTGGGCAGGGAGAACATGGGGGGGGGGCAGCAGTGGGGATCCCACTGTCAGCTGGGCCTGCCATGAGGAAGGGAGGTCACTGTAAAACCCTTCGGTATTATTGCTCTGGAAGCGAAGGGGGGGGAAGACTGCAGTCACCGGTGACACCTTGAACAGAATTCATCCCAGCAAGCCAGCACTGGCCCTGAGTACAAATCACATTCAATTTCCAGCTCCTCGATGGCTCTACTGAGTAATAAATCAGCTCTACATCCAAGCTGGCTGAAACACTCGTGCTTGCACAGTTATCTTATTCAGTGCTGAGAAGCTAAAGCCTTCTTGCCAAGGCCAGCAGGCTGGGGAGAGTCAACCATCCAAATCCCTTCAGAGCTCAGCAGTAAAAAATAAAACAAAAAAATGCCAAAAACCACAAGACAGAAAGCAAGTCCCTGAACTGCAGATCACCTGCACATCTCCACTTGTTCAGCTATTTTTCTCCACTCTGGAAGAGATGATGCAGTGGGCCAAGTATTCAGCTAGTATGATCAGCTCTCTGCAAACAGCCAGGCCTCTGTCTAATGCAATGCTGATCTACACGTGCAGGTAACAGGGCTCAGCTCCCAGCCCTTGGTTATCTTTGCAGCTATTTAAAGTCTGGTTTCCTCCCAAGACACTTCATGACCATCCCTTAGATGCCAGTTTTAAGTCCCAGCATAGCAGCACTTCTTTGAACTGACCATACAGGCAGAATTCTTCAAAGCCACCAAAAGGATTGAGGGACTTAAAGTCTATTCATTTTAATGGGATCAGGTTTGTTCTTCTGTAAAGAGTTCCTAGAAGTTTGCATACAGCCACATTATAGATGCAGCAGTACTAAAGCACCGCTGACCTCCTGCAGCAGGCCCAGTCTGCCTGGGCCACCTCTGGGTAGGGATGGGACACCCAGGTGGATTTGGGCTCTTTTTTGTGCTATGCCAGCACATATCCTAACCCAGTTGCAAGCCACAGCAACCACAGCATCTCTACCTCCATCACCTTACATCTGTAAGTGGCTCTCCATCTCTCAGCCCATCCCTCCTATTTTTATTCCAGCCCTTGAAGACTCCAGGTAGAATCAGTGTTATGCCAGCTCCTGCACTAGCTTAGTGTTGGAAACCTCTTCGTGTCCCCTTTCAGCTGGGATGGGACTGGGGAGCTAACACTGATCCCAGAACAAAAATCCACCCCATCCCACTCACAGCAAGCTGGAAAGCTCCCTGTGAGCTGAACCAACAGAGGATGCAGGATCTCATCAAGGGAAAAAACAGGGCAGAATAGGAGAAAAGATGACTTAAAATCCCACAGTGCACCTTCAACTCAATGAATGCCAACCACAGTATCGCAGGAGAAGAGTCAGAGATCACTCAGACAGATCTGAGCTAGTAGTTAGTTTATTGAGTTCTAATCAGTAAATTTAGGTACATAAAATATTTAATAAGTACAGATGGATTGGCAGTCAATACTCTACTATTTACTACACTTAAAGTTAGTATGGGATACAAAGATTATCACTTAAGCTTACCATACATATCTTAAATGTTACATGCATGCAAAAAGTGTCACTTACCAACTCATCAATGTCTGGTGTCAGGTAAGGGATCTCTCAGCCTCAAGGGGAGATCACCGCCACGCAGCCAGCTGCTATGGAGGGGGAGCTCAACAGACCCTGATGGCTGTAGATATTTATAGCATAAAGTGGTTGATTTGTAGTCAGATTTTCTGCTGTGTTAATGCAGTTTTGGCCGCTTTCTCCAGCCAAACCATTTTTTTGGGGGTTGGTGCTGAGTTCTCACTGATAGCCTCACACAATAGGATTAACTTCGGTTAGGCCTACTTGCTGAGCATCTGCCTGGACCAAAGTTCAGTTAGTTCTAACAGGAGGAGTGCATCCATCACACCACAGTCCCAAAGCCATTATCACAGCAAATCGAGGAAGACTCATTCAATAGCATGCCTGATCTCTAGCAGCATCAAAACATGTCCTATGGACACTGCCAGACCTTCTAGGCAGTGACTGGGGGAGGTCCACTCTGCCAGGGCTGGGCTCTGCTCTTACCCATCAGCCACCCCCCACCGCAGGGGCTCTGGGGAGCGCAGCTGCCCTGGGGATGGATCTGTGAGTGACCAGGGTTCATGGGCAGCCACAAGCACATCTGCATCCTGCCTTTCATCTGTATGCAGCAGAGACAGCATCAAATGATGGACACACAACACCAAATGACAGCCTTCCTACAGGAGGATTTTGTGCTTACCCAGCAAGGCCTCTGTTTGCACTGAGAAAGCAACAGTCCTGGGGCTCCCCAGAAGCTCTCTGGGGACAGGACAGAAACAAGAGGAACAGGAGAGCAAAGGTGTGGAGGGCTCCCATCCCAAGTAAAGGACTGTCTTTACCCACAGCACATGCCTAATCTCTAATCTCTGCACTCCCACCCTGGCCTCCCTTTCTTCCCCCTGCATGCCCCTGGTACCCACAACACTCCGGGCCTACTCACTTCCACACCACAGACATGCTCATGCAAGAGCTACAATCAGCCCTGATCCAGCAACTTCACCACCTAAAAAGCCCCAGGGACAACTTCCTTGCTACAGCCAGCCAAAAATTACTCGGCAGGGGAGAGGGCAGAACAAGAAAGTGATGGCAGCCTGTCCTATGCAACCCATTTGCCCAAAAGCTGGATTGTTTCTTCCTGCTGAGCTCTGCCTTGAAACAAAGGTTACCCCCCCTGTTTTTCTGCCTAATCCCCAGGGAGGTGGCAGGGTGGGGCTCAGAGAAACCAGGGCAGCCTCAGACTTGTGCTACCCTCTTGCAGCACCAGCGAGCCAAGGGGACCCCAGCAGCATGCCAAGAGGGTGCCCAGGGAGACATCAGTGTGCACGCTGCTCCAGCAGCCCACTCCCCAGCTGGGGAAGAGTCGGGATGAACCAGCCGGGGGCATGCGCTTGCCCTCCCTCCCCTCCAAACTCACACACCCTGGGAGCAGGGTCTGCTCTTTTCTCCATCCACAGCACTCATTTACACTTATTCTCATGCTGATACAGGGACTAAGCACCCTTGCAGGTGAAGGTCCCAGCCCTGTGGGTTACTCTGTGGTCTATGCAATAGCCCCAAGAAATCTTCCACCTGACAGCTCCCTTCAGCTCCAGGGGAACCAAGTCCTACATCAAGGGGTTGCTCAGGTTGATGCAGGAGCACAGCGTTCTGCCTAGGATGAAAAGATCACAGCACTTTCATTTTGTACAAACAAGAAGCTGAGCCCAGCAGCAGTGGCCAAGACCTCCTCCTCACCCTGCCTCCCTCAGCCCTGTTCTCATGCTGTCCTGCTACTACCCTCCACCCCAGAGCCAGCTGCATTTCAGCACCATTGCTCCTGGGCAAGGAGGAGAACTGCACTGGAGCCACTGCAATGCTCCTGAGAGCCGTCCCTACTCTCCTGCTACCTCATCTTGCCATGCAGTTGTCTAGTGCTCTTCCTTATGGATATTACACTTGGCTGACCCTGGGGAGATCCACTAAGCCTTTTCACAGCTGCTCCTCGTGCAGAAGCCTTTGCATGGGGCAGCGTTAAGGCAGGAGACCATATGCTCCAGCACAGGGGACAATGAGCCACTCACTGCGATCAGCATTGCTATGATGAACCATTGTCATGACTGATGGCATGAGTACTCTGGGGGAGTTGGTGGGGAGCAGATTTTCACAGCAGATAAGCCCTAATGAACAGAGAAACAACTTCCCGTGATGCAGGAGATTTACAGAGTTACAACAGACATGTCTGGCGTTGCAAGGAAGGCAACACTTCATTGCAAGCAAGGCCATAGAGCAATAGCTGGGGCAGAATAGCCAGGGGTGCTGAGAAAGTGCATCTTCCTGCTGGGCTTGAGAGTGGGGAAATGAGCAAACATTTACGTGGAGGAGGAGGAATAAAGGTGCGGGGTGGAGCCACAGAGCAGAACAGGCTCATTGGGGAGTGGGCTGGGGTCTGCACATCTGCCCAGGTGCTGCAGCCTCCCCTGTTGCAGAGAGAGCAAGAAAACAGTGCAGCTAAAAGGCAGCACCCAGACTCCCTTGCAGAGGGGAAACCGAGGCACAGAGAAATTTAAAGCCAAGGAGTCATTTCTCCAGGGCAGGGCACCCCCATACTAGGGGGAAGGAAACTTCAAAACTCAGTATTGGCCTTTGCGCCTCACGAGTCGGTTCCCACAAGGAATCTCTGTTGTCTAATAGTGGCTTGAGCGCACGCTACAACCTTCCCCACTGCGTCGGAGGAAGCTTCGCCATGGGAACTGCTGCTGAGCCACCTTATATTAGAAGTTACTACAGCTCTGCCAGGAAGCCTGCCCCRTGCTTTCTATTTTTAGCTGCAGGCAGACCTATTCATATCAGTCACTGCTGAAACTCAGGTCCTTACGCACAGATTTGGTGCAGTAATTCAGGGGCATGAAGTCAGGTTCTCAGGTTTGAACACAGCTCACGAAGATAAATAATAAACCTGCGAGCCGAGTGCTCRCAAGCCTGGGGGCGATGCACTGGGCGGGGGGAGTGGGAGTGCGCTTCACTAAAGGCACTCTCATCACACACATTTATTCCACAGGATCACACCACTCCGTGCAGAGCGAGGCACGGGCCTGAATGTGATTTACCAGCTCAGGGCCATAAACTGCAAGGGAAGCAGGAGAAATGGGATGAGAGAGAGGAAGGGTCCTGGGGGAAGTGTAAACAGCTTCACAAGGCTCCAAACTGGTGTTTGTTTTCCTGCTTGTTAATTATTTCGTTTTAAAATGCTTTTAGAATGGAAGCACTTCATTTGTGCTTAACACAGGACAAGTAAAAAAAAGGTCTCCTTTTACAACTAGTCACTGTAAACGTAAGGAGAGCAAATCTCAGAGGTCTGCAGTAACTCAGACTTATTTGAGTAAACCAATGCAGGGAGAAGGTACATATGTTTGATGATGGAGTTCCCAATCAGCCAGGCCTTGTTCTAATGATGCTTTATCATGCTTCCTCCTTTCACATGCATGATAGCACTTGCAAAATCTACCCAGGTAACTGATGGTTTGAAAAATAAAAAAGCCCTCAGCAGTGAGACTACACACCTCCATCCCAGGTGCACCGACATTGCCCACCATCACCCTCCCCCTGCCAGCYGAGTGGCTGCAGAGCCCCCAACGAAGGAAAATTGTGGCACTCAAATCCCCCTGGGGAGAGGCAAAACACTCCCTGCAAACTGCCCCTCTTCCTCCACCCATAACCTGCCTTTTCTGCACCTCCTCCCCAATCTGTGTGGGAGGGATTTCACCCTCTGAGCCCACAGCTACCTCACCACAGGCAGGGAGTAAATCCCTGCAAGCTCCCAGAGGCTCCCCTCCGTGCCCCAGTGGGAGCACTCCGTTAAACAGCACAGGACCCCAGACCTTCCAGGGCAGACACCTGAAATCACGAAGCCCCCAGACACCCAAATCACGAAGTTTGAAGCTACGTATATTCATAACATCCTTAATTCACAGTTAACCTCCTGGAGCTCTCAACAGGTCCAAAAAGCCTCTGCAGAGCCAAGAGGCCCTAGCTTGGGTGCAGAACTGGGCTACTGCTTCAGAGGAAACGAGAGAAGCCCCATGAAAGTGAAGGGGGCGATGATGGACCCTGATATTAACAGTGGTGATTTCTCTGTAGCTGCTTTGCAGCTGGTTACAGTATGTTGGTTACCAGCATTTCTCTTCCCCAATGTCTTTCCAAGTGACAAACCAGAACATGTAAGTACTCCCATGAGCTCCTAACTATAACTCTGTACTTCGGGGAATTTAATTGAGAAACCTTTTGTCTGATTTTCGTAGAAAATACTATCTGGAGCTCTGCTAGCTATTTTGAAGCTGATACAGGCTGTCCTTATCGTTACACTTTATGGCAGCTAAACTCAACCTTGACAAAGGAAACCTGAGTACCTGCTCACCCCAGAGGGAGCTCTTATTCCTGCAGTGGGCTGGGAGGAGGAGAGCCACAGCCAAAAACTGTCAGTCCAGCTGACAGGCATTTGTGTGGTCAATATCTGTGGATTTAATCCCACCAGCTTCCACGTGAAGGAAACACCACACAGCTAACTGGAATTCATCCTACCTGGCTGCACTGCCAAATCGCTCCTGTCTGTAGTGAGCAAGAAGCCTGAGGCTCTTCTGCTACAGGGTCCTGCATTCAGAGAGGCGGCAGGAGGGTCTCCCACGCTTGCACAGCTGACCCAGTCCCCAGCCACTGCCCTTGGTCACTCAGCATGGGACTTGCTGATGGCAGCCCCAGCCCTCCTGACCTGAGGTGTTAGCAGAGCAGATGGGACAAACGGACAAATGCTGCTTCTGCCATCCACACATTTTCCAGGAGGAGCAGCGACAAATTAATGGACAAAAAGAGCCCAAAACAAAACAACACAGAGTGCGAGCATATTAAGTCCTTTTCCATCCCCAGTTTATGCTTCAGCTGCTACCTTGAGACTGGCATAGAAACCAACGTGCCGTTTGCTTCACACAGCTCCTGGGACCTCCGTGGCACAGTTTCCGCTTGGATAACTTAACTTCTGGAGGCCATTAGGCAGGGTAATTTCACCAGTTCCTAAGCAAATGCCTGGAGGGGTCTTTGCAAAGCCAGTTCAGCACAGCTGAAATATGGAGGAAATGTTCATTTGAATCCTAAAGAGAAATGTAATGACTGCTTTGTAGTAAAGCACATTCAAATCAGCCCCATTTTGGCTGATCAAGGCACTATCTCATCAGCACTCTCCAAGAAGAAATACTTCTGATCCAGCAAGTGAGCTTAACACCTTTGTAGAAGAGTTTTCGTCAACTGACAACACCCAGTTTGGGAAAAATTAGCTCACAGCACCATTCAGGCGCAGACTTTAAAAACAAGTGCATTTTTTCTATTTCTTTTTCCTTTTTTTTTCTTTTCTGGAAAGGTACTTGCAGTTTGATGGGCCCAACTCCACTGAGATGCCATCTGGCTCAACACATCAGCAAAGGTTTGCTCTGCGAATGGGTGGGACCCATTTATTCATTGACATGTTGGTGAAAATGGTGCTCTGCAGAAGCGCTCCTGTGAGCAGCATCCACACCTGTGTGCAGGTGCTGTGTCCCGATCAGGGTAGTTGGGAATGAAATTAAAATGGGGAGGAGGAGACCTTGGTTGCGGTGGTTGGGAAGCTGGAACAAAAAAGGCAGTAAGTAGCAAGGCCCTGGGCCACCCAAGCCCACCAATACAGCATAGAGGGCAAAACCATAGAGCAGCTGTTTTGGGAACAAGCACCCAGGGTAAGCGTCACTGGTGCCACCAGTTCAGCAGCACCACAAGGAGGAACTAAGTGAGAAATCCAAAGGAATCACTGTGGGTTCACCGGCAACTTGCAAAGCAGAGAGGAGAAATAGTCCCTGGTGGGGTATCTGTACTGGTGTCCCCAGAAGGGTGGAGGGGCTCCCCACAGACAGAGGAGGCAGGAGGGATGCTTCCCCAGCCCATGCTGGGTGGCAAAGCAGGCTTTGGAAGTGGCTGTAGCTGGTAATTTGTTGGATCTTACTGTTACGAGGTGCATATCTGCAGGTCCTCCTCACCAATGCTTCACTCAGGAGGAAGTGCTCCTCACCCTGCCTTAGAAATGGGAAAACAGAAGCAGAGAAAGAAGAAACAATGGGTGAAAACAGCAAGTTTATCCTGCGGCTGATGAAGCAGAGCACACGCCTGCAGGCTGTCTCCTTCATCTTATTCCACTTCATAACTGTTTCTCTGCCCAGCCAGGCACCTGCAAAGGCTGCTTTCCTCTTGCCCCAGCTCTCATTTCAAACCCTGGCTTTGCCACCTGTGCCAAACAAGACAGTGTAGGGAGGGGAGGGATAGCAGGCAGGTGGCTTGTTAGAAACTGTTCCTGCAACACCCAAACTTGTGACTACRCAATGTGCATTGCATTTTGATAGATGTCTGGAGACCTGATAGAATTAATTAAAAGGGAGGGAGACAGGACAAGTATGTGAAAGGTGTTTGTGGAGTGGGCCAGTGTTAGCACAGTATGTATCAGCAAAGGCTAGAGAGAGCTGTGGGAAGGAAACGGGGGGCTATCAGTCCTCCCATTGCTGTCTTATCCGGGCACAGATTGGTACTCGGCCTTGGCAGCTGTAAGCGCTTGCCTGTGTTCATCTGTGCATGTGCTCCTGTGTGCAATGGCATATAGATGTTTGGCTATCAAGGGACCATATATGAGCAAGCTTGTGCCCTGAAACATGCTCGTGCTCATGCAGAAGCACATGCCAGTGGAGAGCAGGAAACAAACACCCAGGAAATCCAGTTTCCTCTGGCTGCGTGACAAAGCACGGGGTCGACTCCTATGGGGCTCACTGTAGGTAAGGGTCCTGCTCCCAGGGCAGAGCGGGTCTGTGCTGTGCAGTTGCCCAGTGCCCTTGGCATGGCAAGGAGGAGGGGGACCAAGTGTCCCTGCAGAGGAACCTGTTCTGATGAAGGCATCAGGCCAGGCATCTTGCCAGCTGATGCCTTTGAACAAAGGGCTGCACCAAAGCAAACCTAGTATACAAGTTTGGGTGAAACTCAAAAACCCAAAAACTCAGAAACTCTGGTCCCCTCCAGAAAGGGGATTCTTTTGCTGTCTGCACCAGGCTGATCCCAAGCAAGCTCAAACATCTGCCACCGAGCAGTAAGTGAGGAAGGAGGACTTGGCCCCTAGCTTTTGTCTCCTCTCCCGGGTACCAGTGGCTGCGTTGTGCCACAGCCGCCCCACGTTTTGGAGTCCTCAGCACAGAGGGGCTGCTGTTATTGGGTAAAGAACTCGGCTCCCAGCTCCAAGGACAGCACAGTGCATGATTTCCCTTTGGTAACGCCTACCTAGCTTCCCCCAATGTTTAGGGAGATGGGCTACTTGATCTGTGTGGGATTTTTTCATCTTTAGCACCGACAATCCTCTGATACTGCCTGTGATTTTTTTTACTCTAACCAGAGCCCTGAAGTTGTTTCACATATCAAAAGCTCCCAGCCAATCTGATTTTTAGAAAACATATCGTGTCTGGGGAGAAACCTGCAAAATATAGAACACATTCCCCATTTGCATCCAAATGTTGAAAAACTCCATCACTCCTCTATGATACATCATATCAGTGCTACACCCACCATGAAATATTCATGGCCATTTATTATGATGTTTTTTATCATCCTCATAAAACTTTCCAGCGATCAGTGTATCTATTTGCTCAGCCTCCAGCCTGGATGGCTGCTTTTGTCTCTCCTTCAGTGCTGGCAGTGTTTGAATTAATCCACGTCCCCTGTCAGCGTAAGAACGACCCCACTGCCCTCCCTGGCACAAGGAGGGGCTGCACTCCAGGGCTCAGTCCGTCCCGGGCCGCTTCCCTCCCTGCGGCATCAACAGAGTGCTAACTGGGAACGGGAGGGTGACCATGACACACCCTGCCTGCATTAGGTTGCTGGAAAGGAATGAAATTCAAACCAAGATTGACTTCCCGAGCTAGTGTGACAGCACACGGAGCAGAGGAATTAAATGGCGTTGCTTCTCCTGCGTGGGTTGGGAGGGCAGTGGGAAATGCTGCTGGTCTCACCATCCGCGCATCCTCCATGCGACATTAAAAAAGAGAAGGGAAACACTCTGTGAGGACGGCTCCTGAAGGTTTTATGGCAACGGCCAGATTAATTTTATTGTAATCTGCTAAATGCTTTTCAAATGGGTACCTCTCCATTTCCTCCTCAGCACCCTGCAGGGTCTGGTATGGGAAGAACAGCCCTGAATCATCTCTGCAACCACCAAACTGCCCTCCTGGCAACGAAGCGGAGGCAAGGATTGAACCCGGAGGGAGGGTGTGAGAAAGATAGAGATAGTTTCTGGAACAGATGCAGTTTCTGACTCAGAGCAGTCCTTTATAGCAGGACATTTTGTAAGAGTCCCATTCTGCAAACCTTTTATTCTTTCTGCAAGAGCTTGCGAGACCTGCCTTTTACGTGTGGAGGGGAGTGAAAAAGATCTATGAGGACAGTGAGAGCTCTCCTTTCACACAGACTGCAAAGCTGAATCTCAGTGGAGTGACCTTGATACAACCTCTTGCTTCAAACACACAGCAAACAGTTCTGCGTTGAACAAACTGCTGCAAGAGGATACAGGCTCCTTGCTTGCCAATGCACTGGCACTGCTTTTCCCCAGAGCACAATGTCTTCCAAAAGCAAACTGCATCAGCCTCAGAAAAATAAATAAATCTACTTTTCACATAATTTCATCTTCTGATAACAGTAATGAACTCAGTCCAAGGCATTACTGGGAATTAATGACTGCCTGCCTCCTGACTCACCAGCTCTTCCCAGGCTATCATAAATTCCCAGGAACTTCTTGTGAACCACGCATCAACCAGTAAGCTGAAAAGAAAGCAATTGTCTAAAATGCTGGGACAAATATACAACATGCCAGTCCCACCGGGAAGCCTGGGAATTGAGAAGAGCTCCCACATTAACGCACTCGCTCCGCCCGGATGGCTCACTGGGGGCAGGTGGCAGGAGGTGCTTCCTGGGGCTCCCCGCAGGATCCCACCAGCAGTTCTGTGTCACTTTTCCAAAATAAGTCTGTTTGAAAGCAGCACACATCACCCTTGGGGAACTGTTCCTCTGGATAATTAAACTCACATTGCATGCCATACCTTTAACCTTTTTTCTGGCTAACTCTCCAGTCTCACGATGCTCTTGTCTAAGAGATTAAAGAGCCTCCCAGAAGCTCCCCCTGGATGTAGGTACTTCCAGACCATTACGACATCACCTTTAACCTACTCTTAATAAAATAAAAGAAGATGCTTCATTACTGAAACCAAGCTTTGCAGCTCATACCTGCTTGGCAGTTAGAAACCAGGGTACATCACACATGCTAGGCCTCTTGGACTTCCTTCCTTTCAGATCACACCACTCTCTGTAGGGAGAGGAAGGGTTAATAAAATTGACAAATCTACATACTTATTCGAGTACCTAGATTTCCTGCTCTCCCAGTTGCAAATATAAATTTGTATGTAACTAGCTCCAGTAATTAGGGTTAATGACTAAAAAGCATTTGGAGATCGTGCAATTCATGAAGTTCTCCATCAGAAAGGACAGATTAGATTTGCTGTTCTTTTTGAAAAATACAAATTTCTGTCATCGTCTGTGCATTGAACATGTCTATCTGGGCTGCTTGTCTCAAGAAATTTAGCTAAATTAACATATGATTTTGTTATCATTTATAAGTACAGGCCAYGTGCAGATTTTTATGAATCAGAGCATTCAACTGGCAGAACAGATAGAGGTATGGCAGATAGTGGAATATGTTTTAATTTGGAGAAAATATAGCTGAAACCAAAGGGCTGAGCAGTTCCACTCCCGCCCGTAGCTGCATTCATTTACTGTTGGGCCTCACTTTTGCTGGAGTCATACATCCAAACTACTTAGGTTCCAAGGACAATCACTGTACAATACAGCCCAGTGCAGAAGAGAGACTTCCCTCATGATGGATTGTCCCCAGGCAGAACCAGTGCAACGCTCCAGGGGCTTTGAGAAGATGAGGCCTGAAAAATAATCCTGCACTACAGATATGTCTTTCTTCCCCTCCGCAGGCACCAGCCCTGTCCTTGGACTCCTCGGGGCAGAGCTGGGCACTCAGGGGGTCCTGGACCAGCATTCATCCCACTTTGGGAGCCAGGTCACAGATGCTGCAAAGGCATCCCTGGTTAACCCCATAGCTGTAGCTGTGTCCCTCCAGGTCTTTAATTTAAGGCAGCTTGGGCTTCCTAAGCAGTGGGGTGTGAAAGCAGCACCTCATAAAAACGTCCCAGTCCCAATAATACTTCTAAATCAGCTTTTCAGGATGCAGCCGTAACAAGCCACATGGAGAAGCCATGGCAGCAAGGGGAAGGTTTTACTGGCTCTTAATTATGAGGTTTGGCACAACTCTCTGCAGCTGATTCTCCRGAAAACAGCAAGGAGGAGCACTCCAGCACTGTGCCACCTCCACCAGCTCCAGCAGCAGCTCCCCACTGCTCCCACACCTTCCCACACACTGGTGCAGACACTGCAACAACTGCATCCTAGTTCTATTTCTCCAAAGACCTACAAACCAACAGTTTCGGCTCTTTCCCTTTAGTGGACCTCTGATATTTTTCTGGTGGTGATCTGTGTAACTGAAGCTTCCTGACATGCCAGCTGCTCCCAGGTACCTTGTCATGACCCTTTGAGAAAGGTTCCACAGGTCAGCAGACCACAGACTAAAAGCTGCTGAAGTGAACAAGTCCCTAGATGGGGAACCTCATGATTAAGAGCTCTTTAACCTAGCTGAATCCCTGCCTGCAGGATCAAAGGCGGCAGCTGGAAGGCTTGATATGTTCAGAAAGACATGGTTAATTGTGAGAGCAATTAGCCTCTGCAAGAATTCACCAAGTACATGATGGATTCTCTGTGCCTGGAAGTGTTTAAATCTCAGCGGAGATCCTTTGGAAAGATAAGCTTCTGTTTGGCCAGGGTGGATGGGCTTGATATAGGAATAGCCCATTTTATGCAAGAAGAGATGAACAGAATGGTCTTTTGAGCTGGAAAATCTCTGAAATCTATGAAACTATTAATAGAGAGTGAGACATTTCTAGTGGGTTTGACAGCTAGATGACAAGTCTGTGTTAAATTCCACAGGATCCAAAGAAACTGCTCAGCCTCGTTTTCTGATATCCTCCAAGGGATTTCCCACTGGGGGATTTTAGTTTTCCATTTTTTAGCTTTAAAACAATTTTCCAAACTGGAAAACTTCTCCAACTCCCCTCCCTCTGCTCCTCCATCCTCTCCTCTGTCTCAGGGAGTATGTGCCAAGCTGTGTGTGGGTGAACCCCTGGGAGAGGCGGCAGCAGAGAGCCATCCCACATGTGTGATGAACAAAGAGGGAGAAGAGACCCAACTTTGCACTTTCCCACCCCAGAGCAATCTCAGAGCCTGGGCATAACCCCCCTTGCCAACCCTGGAGAAGCCCCATGGCACGAGGAGCCCCGGAGTCATCGGGCTGCACACATTCTGCTGCTCCAAGAATAGCTTGGTTTATCAGTGTTTACCTATCAGTATTTGCCTTTTAACTCTGCTGTGAAACTTTAAGCTCCCAAATTCAGCAGAGCACAGCAGCTCTCAGTATCTGTTGTTGGGGGCATGCTTCTCATGCTGTCTTGCTGCCTGCTATCTTATCCACCTCGAATAATGCAAGCAGTTGTGAGGCTTATTACATGATGCAGGTGATTAAGAATTAATAACTGCTTCCAAGACCAATTGTTTCAGCCAAAACTGCTGTGAGTTTGTTATTTTACACGCATGTTTTGAAAAAGATGGCAGATAATTGAAAATGCAGCATTACTCCCAATTGTTCATCATCTTCAGTGAACTTCCACCCCCACCAAAATATAAAATCCTCACTTAGGCATGCTGCATCCTCCTTCCTAGCCTTCCTTTGCTGGGCTTGCTTAGTAGGAAAACTCTTCAGKGAAGCCTGACTTACAGGTTTGTACAGCACCAAAATAACAGGCAAAAAGCATAACAGGAATGAGAATAACAATACCTTATTTGCTTGCAAGAAGATTGCACTCATGTGAGATCACATCTGCTCCTTAGCAAGATCYGGGAGGAAAAAAAACCCAACACCATCACTATATGAACAGGTATAACCATAAACATAATGGCGCTAACAATGAGAGTAAACCTCAAGTGTGGCAAGACTGATGGGGCTGTGCAGGGAATAATTGGATACAAATAAGGGAGAAATATGCCCACCACTGACTAGGCAAAGGAAACCATGGTGCAAAAACTCCAAGGGACTCTTCAGAGGTTAGTGGATGTGCTACAGGGTCTGTTGGGGGGTCAGAAATCGAGAGGGAGAGGTCTACTCTGTGGGTATTTCTTCAATGGGAAGCGTCAATTGAAAGTGGAAGAAATTAATGAAAAGGTGGCCAGGCCCACCAATAATAATAAAAAAAAAAAAAAGATTTAGGACATGAAGAGTAGAAGCAGACAGTCTCTGAATTCTGGTGGGACTTCCTGACAGGCATGACAACAGTATCCTGTACTGTAAAAATCTGCTCTCTTATGAGACTGCCAGTCCTTCAGAAAGTAAAGAGGTTAATCAAATAGAGGTAGAAAAGATTTTAATGTTTCCTGCACTTTCTTGTCATTTAAATGTGTGCTAGGGACTGCATTCTTCCAGAAATCCCAAGTGGAAGAAGTAAAATAATAACCACTTGGAGGATTTAACCCGGAAGTCCCCAATTTAATTCATATTTACAATATGAAGTTTGTATAAACCTGTGGAAAGCCTGAGAAAAATACATAAGCAGCAGCCACTGCTGGAACTACTGGAAGAGGAGTAATTTGCAGAAGGATCCAAGATTTGTTTCTCTTGGACATCCCTTTTGAAGATGACACTCTTCCTTCTCACAAAGGGACTCGCCCTTGTGATCATCCTCTGTGCACAATTCAATGTGCAGCACGGCGGGGATGATGGGAAAGGGGTCCCCGTCACACAGAGTTGGATTTCAAAAGCATGCTGCCAAGGAAGATGCAGCCTGGTATTTGAGGATCAGCAAGATCTGGAATGATCTCCAAACAGAGCAGCAGGGTTCAAGTTTCTCAGATAGGTCTCATCACTCCACTCCCTGGGAAGCTCTCAGCACCTGCCACTCTCTGTTCCCAACCATCCTCAYGATGCTCCCAACCACCCTAGCATTGCTCCAGTGCCTTTAGAGAAGACAATCTTTGCTAGTCCCACTTGCAGGTTGTAGCTGAGCACGTATAGGTGGCTGTGTCAGATCCCCAAGACACACATAAAGAGCAAACAGCACAGAGCTGCTGTCTACCTGTCTGCCGCAGAGCAGCTCCATCAGCCGGGTCTGAGCCTGCCCCCCGCCCCCCACTGCAGTCCTTGGAGCTGCCCACCCTGGGAATCCAACACCACCAAGGTGATTTACAGATCCTTTTTTTCCCCAGAGCCGTGCTTTGCATGAGCCCAGGTACTGCAGCATTAAATCAGTTTGCAAAGGCAGAGCTGTGCCTGGCAGCATAAGCAGGACCTGAGAGAGATGTGACAGCAGGAGGAAAGAGCCAGTTAGTGCCTGAGCCTGGCCCCTGTGTCCAGACGCCAGAAGCCTCTCCAGCACCCTGCTGACCACTGCAGCTCTGCCTGCCTGGGGCAGCAGACCCTCTGAGCACTAGGTGTTGCAGGATCAGAATATAAAGATTAGAAAAGTGTGATAGAAAGGTAGCCATACAGCCAGTCCCAGCAACTCTGGTGCATATATCTGGATGGAGCTGGAACCCCAGGATCCAGGGTTCATCCCTAGAAGGGCTGAGCTCTTCACTCACCTTTCTGCAAAATTGCTTTCTCTGATCTCTGCACTGCCAGACAACGTGCCTTGTATGGACGCTGTCCTCTGCCAGCTGTAACACCAGATGTTTGATAACGCAGGGAGCGTGTCATCCAGCCAGGGAAAGGCTGTGTCATGCTAGAACAGCTACACTTCTCTCCTTCCCCTTTATGCCACCCTAACGTAGTGTAACGTAGTTCAATCAAGAGATTGAACCCTGTAGGTTTTGCCTCTATTTCTATCTAGGACCAAGGAAAAAGTCCTTAGTGCTCTTTCTTGGGAGAGAACATGCAGTTTTCCAGCAGCTGGAACTACTTACATCAAAACATGGCTAGGGAAGGAGAGTCCTGTCCTAGGGCAGCTTCCCCAGAGACCCCAGACCAAGCCCACCGCACTGGTGACCCAGCTAAGGCTGCAGCAGTGAAAGGCTGATGTCTTACTCCAAAGCTACTGTTGTTCTGTCTGCTCTACCAGTTCAGGGTGTCTGGTTGCCTCCTCAGGACCTCTCCCACCTGCTTTGCACCCTGAGAGCTGGTCAGCATGTCTGTGACCACAGAATGGGTTTTCACAGTACAAACAACCACAGAAGTGGCAGCTGTGGATATGGCCTCTGCGCCCACATCTGCCCCAGAGGCTGCTCTTCCACTGCAGAGCAAATGCAGGAGGTGGGACTCCTCTAACGTCAGGCACCTACACACAGGTGACTCTAGAYAAGCCAGTCACCATGGCTCCCTTTGCACCTAAAGGTGATCCAGGCCATACTGACAGTCAGTGCAGGGGAATAATTTTCCAGATCCACTGTGTGTAGATCCTCCTACTTCGGGAGGGAATGTTTCCTGCCCTCATCTCTTGATGGTACCAACCTGATCTCTATGAAGAAGCCACAAGACAGAAGCTGCTGTTAGATGGATCCATTCAGCCCAGCTGCTCCAGGTCCACGGTAGAGTTTTGGTTTTTTTCTAGAGAGGACACAGAGCAAAAAGGAATCAGCACAACAGTACCCAAAAGCACCTTTGCATCCCATCAGCTAGGGAAGTGCACAGATATGTGCTACCCCAAGGCACTGCGCTGCTTTGCTCTTCCTGGCCCAGCCCCTGCCACTGTTGCTTCTCCTAAGCACCCATCCAGCACAATTCCAACCCAGCCAGGACTGCAGGCAGCCTTGCAGGGAGCAGCCCCTCAGAGCATGCTGATCACCAATGCCAGTGGGAGTCACACTCTGTCCCACCACGCTCTGTCCCACCACCCCGCATCAAAGGCTCTGGCTTTTAATCAGCCTCTTTGATGCACAGCCTGAGCCTGTACACACTCAGTATGATCGCATAGCCAAATTAGTTATGATCAAAGCCCACCTYGCCCCACTGAGGGAAATGATACTGAGAGACATCCCTGTGTTCACATGATCAAATGCTTCAGAGACACCCATCATTCGGATTAACCTCTTTGCTTGGTAAGAGAGAGGTGCTGCTCCCCAAGGCTGAGTACCAGCAGCTGGAGCCACAGTCCCACATGTGCAGAATCACATCATCACGGCTCAGGATGGGAAGGGCCGTGACGGATGCYGAGGGAGGGAGGAGGATCTGCTCAGGAAGGGAGTTGTAAGGGCAGGAGGGCAGCCCAGCAACGAGCCTGCTGTAGCAAAGATGATGGAAAAGGGGATATGCAGCTTGCAAATGGGGGTAGCTTTGGGCACCACTGAGCTGCAGGTGTCATGGGCTCACTGGAAATGTGGGAGTGAGCAGGCGGTCCACAGGGGACATCTGGGCACATCAGTTGAAACACAGCTTCAGTGGCCATTAAAATCACCCCCTAACATTTCCACATGTGTCTTGAGGCATCTTATGGAGCAGCCCAAGGCGAGAGGAGGTTGGGATGGGACCTTCTGCCATAAGAAGACCCTCCAGCACTGCAGATCACTGCAAGGTTTCCTTGGCTCTCTCCTGGTGCCTTCTCTGTAGAGAGATACTCACCACTCAGAGGGTCGACCTGTCACTCCCCATCTCCTCTCCCTCCCTACCACTCTGCAGATGGCAAATGATGAAGGTGCCAGGCAGAAGCTTGTCTTGCCTACTAGCAAAGCCAGCAGTGCTGCCCTCTGAAAACCTTGCCTTCCTTCTACAGGAGATGTGTTTTGTCAGTGCACTGACACCAAGCAGCATGGCGAGAGTTTCTCTCCCTGGGATCTGTTCCTGCCCCAAGGAAGAGCAGAGAGGAGAGATGAACACCAAGACACAGTACAGGAGCGAGGAAACCACACACACACACACACAGAGCTCCTGGAGAGACTACCATGCTCAGACTGCAGCTAAGATACTGGTTTGTCCCTTGTCGACACACTGTCCCCTCTTGCCACTTGCTTTCCTGGCCCTGGCAGCCCCTGTGAGATGCTCGGGGCCTGAACATGCCTTTCCCAGGGCTTGAGAGATACAAACACCCTGGCTCTTCCCTGGAAAAACTGAGCTAGTCAAACAAACCCTGGCCATGCTTCTGGCTTTGCCCACAAAGAAACTGGCTGATATTCACAGAGCTGCTCTGAGGCAGCAAAGCTTTTTTATTCCTCTTTTCTACTTCTATCATCTTCTCTTGGTTCTTAGCTGGTACTGAGCACAACCAAGAGTCTGCAGGAGGGGCCAAGTTGCAGCTGGTACACATCAACACAGCCTTGCTGATTCAGAGTGACCGAGCATCTGATAGGAATCCTCCCACATCAACAATGCATGCTTGGTGACTACTGGCACTGCAGAAGTGGAAACCACACAGAAAGACCCTACCATCGCATTCGACTTCTCATCTCTCTCCCTACAGCTCGAGCCCTGGAGCCACAGYGACAGGCAGCTATGCCCACTGCTCCCAGCCACATCGAGGATGAGGTTTGATCGAGCAGAGGGAAAGGCAGATGCTGTACCATCTCCCTCTGTCCTTGCAGGAGCACAGTACCCTGTTTCAAAGACAGCAAGAGATTTGGGATCCTTCAGGTCACTCTGGAGGTGACACTTACCCCCAGCTCAACTGGTCCCTGCTGCCTCAGTGATGGAGCACTGCAAGGTTTGTAGGGTAGTTTCCCCCCAACAACCCAAGGCTTAACAAATCTTCCTGTTCAACTTCTCACTCCTTTTTGGAAGGTGTATTGCTTTCCCCCAAGCTGAACTATCAAGGCACAATCACCAACAGAAAAAGAACATGTTCCTCTAGAGATCTGGTTCCTCCTCTGGTCTTAGAGAGAAGATTTTCTTTCTCCAGAGAAGGCTGGAGAAAACCTTGGTGAAGACTGTGTCCCTCCATCTGCTGCTGTGCTATTTCCATGTCTATCTGTCTGTTCTCCCTCTTATCCATTAGCTGTGAGCAGCTTGCAGGGAAAACATGCCTGAAAGCTCATGTGTGCTCATGACTTGTAGCTGGGAGACGCCTGTAAGTCAGGTCTTTACCCAGCAGATCCTCCTAGTCCTTCTTCTCTTGCAAGAGCAGGAGAGGGGTTGTGGAGGTCAGGCCTTTAAAGCCAGAGGACAGTAAATCCACATGGCACTCACTCCATTGTCTGAAGATTCATGGCTTTATTCTCTGAAGGTCAGCTTTGTCTGTTCTAGTCAATTAAGAATAATCTATCGCTTCTCCCTCTGCACCTTCCCTGGCCGTATGCTCCTTGTCAGCAGGAGACCATTGGTCAAATAAAAGTCAGAACTGCTCACTGTCCCAGAGATATGCAGCAAGAAGAGCCGAAGGAGGCAGATAGCTCTTCATCTCATGATGGGCTCCCAGGGATCCTGCTTCTCTGAAAGGCTGAGGACTGGCAGGGGGGGAAATTCCCCGGTGTGATATAAATGCCTAGGAACAATTTGCAGTGCRGGGACAGGAGAGGGTCCTTCTGGCTATGCCACAAAACAACCCCAACACCTCACAAGCCGTTGTCACACCGCTGTTCCCACAGATCTCATGGGGATCCCTCTAGCACCCAAGTCCCTTTGCTCTCTCCATCACTCTCATATGACCACATCTCCTTCAATCTTGAGCGTTGCATTGCTGGCTTACAGCCAGAAATACAGCCCACTGCCCCACCTTCCCTGTCCTGCCTGTGCCTCTCTGTTATCTTCTCTGCTCATGGCCCCTGAAGCCTTCCTCAGAGGARGGACTACTCCTTCCTGCCCCAAGTCTCCCTCTGCATCTGCTTTTTTGAGTATTTCACTGTTTGCAGGCAGAGATGGCAGTAGACCATATGCAATTCCCTCCTTTGAATGCTGGAGCTGGAGGAGCTCAGGGCAAGCTGGGAGGAGGCTGGGTCTTGGGGACAGCAGAAGGCAAAGAAGGGCTGTTAGGAAGTGGAGACACAGAGGCAGGGAGAGGTCCCAGCACGTCTGTGAGAGCTCCAGATACCTGACAGACCCCAGTGCCACACTGAGTATACTAAAACCTGGATTCAGGAACTAACTTTGAGGTCTGAGCTTGAAACCCTTGACCTAAAGTTATTTTCTCATGGTTGCTCACTTGGCRGCATCTCTAAGCACGGCCAAGAAACTGGTCTCTCTAGTTTGCAGGAGTCAGTGGGACTTGGGATCCCACATCATTTATGCCACTGAAACCAGTAGCAGAGCCAGGACTACAACCCTGACCTGCTGACCCACAGCTGGGACCAGAGTCTAAGAGTGCCCTTCCAGTGGCTTTGGGTTCTGGGATTGCAAAAAGTATTACAAAACAGCATATCCTGAAAATTAAGCTCACATTTGATTTACAAGAGTTTTCTTAAAAAAMCAGCCCCAGGTGATGTGGGCAGTTTTTCATCAGGGGCTGGAAGCAGGCCAGCATAGGGGCAGTGGTAACAAGGTCTCTGCTGGAGTCACTAGCAGCAGGTGGAGGGATGAAGCAATGGGAGAGATGGTGACCTTGGCCATGCCCCAGGAGCTTGTGCAGCTGGCTCTCTCTGTCCTCTCAGGCCCAGCAGGGACCAGGAATTGGGGCACAGTCTCCCTCTAAATTTTCTCTATGGGAGGAGGAGGTGGAAGAGTTTCTAGCCTCCCTGGTCCTGTCTCTCCTTGTCTGCTTTGTTAGCTCATTTTGTTTGTCTGCTTTGTTTTTCAGCAGCCCTCAAGGCTGTGTTTTGGAGAGAGGGTTTCATCAGGCAAAAGAAAGGTACAAAGATGAGTTAATGAGAACAATTATTCAGTGACAGCTGCTGCCGCTCACCTCCTAACAAGCATAAGGCACAGCCTTGCAAAAACAAGGCTTTCTCTGATGATTATGTTCAGGGGGATTAACTTAGGAAACTTTGCTTAAGACCTGCAGTGATCTTATTGGAAATCTAGTCAATGAGCAGGCAAGTACAGGGGAAAAACATACCTTGTTTAAAGTTCATTTGCTGGAAGCAGAGGGAGCCTGGGGCTGGACTGGGGCAGACCAGAGATGTACAGTCCTTGCTCTGCTGTCCCTGGGTTACTCACAATTATCCCAGGGATGCGCAGCTGAAGGCAATGGCCCACCTGGAGCTCAGCAAGGCAGAGTCCATTTGCAGAGGCGTTTTCTCCCCCGACAGCTGCAGTCCACAAATCAAATCCTCTGTCTCGACCCAAACAACCCGGGCCAGGGCTGGGGAAGGACTGGACCACAAGCTCCTGCRGTGAACACTGGCTCTGTTTCTCACTGCAGATAGACTTCTCGCTATGACTACAGTCAGCTCTGCTAATGATTATCCCTGTGTCCATGCCCAAGAACTGCTCATCATTGGCCTCTCCACACAGGGATGTGATGCCCAAGCTTGGCACACAATGCCTGCCATTTAATGTCCCCATCAAGTCACAGAGAAACCAAATGAACTGGAAAACTGGCCCAGGACCGGTGCTTTCCTTCCAAACTGGCGCCCACAGAACGCAGGACTGCTCTCCATTTTCAGCCTGGCATCCCAACCAGCCCCCTGCTCAGCTGGCGACGGCCGGGGAGAGTAGCAGTGCTAGATGCGGTAGCCTCGACCTGTGCCACTGGTGGTGGGACGGGGCCTCTCTGCTGCCTTGTGGTGTGGCACAGCTGGCTGGGGGGACTGCCCAGGGGGCTCTGCCCCAGCTGCCCCAGCACAGGCGCAAGGCTCAGCTCCCTTTGGAGCCGGCATCACAGCCCAGCCACTAGTTCAGACAGATGGTGAGCAAGCCCGGCTCCATCTCCTGTGGCTGTTTGGCCACTACAGAGACCTGTTCAGGCCAACCCAATTTGGCTGGCATGTGTCCATACTGCAAATGCAAATATTTTGGCAGGAGCRGCTGTGAGCCAAGTGGATGAGACTCTGCGTTCCCCATCAAGGCCAGGGAGGGGGGTTTGCCCCACAACAGCTCCTGGGATTTCCTCACCTGGATGCACCAAATCTGATGCTCAGCAGCTTTTCCCTCCATTGGCTCCCATCCTCAGTTGCATTTCCGGCATCAGTGGCCCCACACTTTCTGCCAGGGCTGGCCCTGCTCCCAGGGCAGCATCCCAAAGCATTGGCYGAGGCTCACTGCATTTCCCCCACTGGTCCCTCTTTGAAACCATTCTCCTTGATTCATAGCTGTTTCGCCTCATCTCCTCCCCCGGTGACCCCTGAGCTCCGGGGTCCTGCTATGGTCCGTAGCTAGCAGTCAGTGCTTATCAACTCCTGGCTGCCATTCATAAAGCTGTGGGTGTTTTCTGGCTTTTCTGCTGTGCTGTCTTTCATTTTGACCCTTTCAGTGCCTCCTTCACCCCCTCTCTTAAATCTGGCAGCTCCTTGGATGGACGAGCACCAACAGGGTCAGCTGCGAGCCCACAGCCAGGCAGCCCTGCGCATCCCCATCCCATCACCAGAGCTAACCATTAAAACTGACTGCAAACTGGTGACCCAGGTGCCCTCCTGGGGGACAAGCTTTGCTTCACCACAAGTGTATCGGGGGTGAGGGGTCCCACCACCGCATGTGCTCTCCTCTGTGTCCCGAGAGCGAAGCCCCCCCAAGCTCTCTCTCATCCTGCTTCAAGGTCAAGCAGCAGCTGAGATGCATCAGCCCCATGATCAGTGCTGCTTTTCCAAAGCTGGCTCTTAGAGGGACTGCAAGGGTTTTGCTGCCACCTTTAAATCCCAATGTCTAGAAACTGAAATCAGTCTTCCCCTACACAAACCTGTAATATGCTTTGCACAAAGCCAGTCCCTGTGGCAGTAAAACTCCCATCACTAGTCCATACTGCTCCCCTTCCTAGAGAAAAGAAAGGAGTGGGGTTACCATGCTCTCAAGGGATGAGGAAACCGTTACGGTCTTCTCTATATACCCAAAAGAAACCTTTATCACCCTGTGTTTAGGACCAGAGGTCTGCAAAAAGCAATGCTCTTAAAAATGAAATAAGAAGCCTTGAAGAATTTTTATTTGCCATCTCTACTCACAGGCAATTAAAGGAGTAGGACATAAGGTCTAGTTTTATGTGGAGGCTGAGGCTTTCTTTCTTTCTTTCTTTTTCAGTTTGTTTTAATCGTATCGCTCTCGTAGCACAGAAATGCATCTTGCATGTTAACTAAATACAGGAAGAGCACTCAGTCCATAAAAAGTCTAATCAATACCACCGGGCAGCCAGAGCCAAAAACATGTCAAAAATGAGTTGGGAATTGGAAGAAAGTAACAGATGTCATTCAAAACCTCAAGGCGTGTTGAAGGGCCGAATCGTGCCCTGCCTGGCTGAACAGCCCCAGCAGGATAGGAGCTGTAAGACTGGTGCCCGGGAGAGGGGAATTCATTGGCATTGGACGTTAGATGCAAGGGTGGAGGAGCAATGGGAAACTGTATGAGCAACAACAGGGAAAAATGCCCAGCCAGCACTCTTGCACCTGCAGAGAGTTTGGCCCTGTCGCAGGAGAAATGGGTGGGAGGGACAAGATACCAAGTGCACAACAGCCAACGGCACATGGAAGTGGGGGGCAGCAGGGATGGGCAGGGACCACAGGATGAGGGGAGCAGGGGGAGGTTACCCACTGCTGGAGACAGAGAGCGGCCACTGTGTGGGTGATGGCAGGAGTCTGCCTGAAAGAGGATAATGGAAGGATTTATGAGCACAGCGATAATGAAAGCCAGTTATCCGTGACCATCTTAAATCTTGTCAGAGGGAGGATGAGAGGGGCTGTCTCCGGTGGACAGGTTGGAAGATTTAACGCTGCTGTTCCACAGCATAATCGCAAAATAAGCCCACCCCGCACTGGCTGCCACTCCATGGGAAGGGGCTCATGCTCCTGCCCGTGCTTTCAGAGCTGGTTAGGGCTGAGCGCCGGCCACCACAGTCAGAGAGGGCCAGCTCTCGGCCAGCCGCAAAGGGAGGGAGGTTAAAAAACACAGGAGTCACTGCAGAGAGGCTCAGCATCTCTCCCAAAGACCAAGGAGGGTCAGCTTGCCACCAGGCTGCTGCAGCCCAAATGCAGGATGCACCAAAAGGCTCAGCTCAAAGGCTCAGCAGACTCAGCTACCGAGGATGTCACGCCGGTCCCATCCAGTGGCACACTCCAGAAGCCCCGCACATCCATGCTCCCACAGCCTTGATTAACAATGCTGCATTTCTAGCCCAGCCGCTGCAGTGCCCCTMGTCCCAGCCACGGGAAAGAGGACACAGCCCTGCAGCAGCTTCCCAGGGCTGGAGAGGGCCAGATCCTGAGAAGGTCCTTTCCTCACCAGCACAAGGTGTACAAAACCTCTGCCCCCACTCTGAGTCACTCATCTCTCTCTGCATCACGTGGGTGCCGCTGAGCAGAGCCCATGCTGTGGTGCACACACACCGCTCTGCCTGCACCCCGCACGTGCCCTCCCCTCCATCCCAGCCCTCAGGTCCTTGTGCAGCTTGGCAAGCCCACAGGCCACGCAGACATGCCTGGTGGGTAGAGCTTTCATGGCAAGGACTTGGGGAGTGTGAACTCAGCAGCAACGAGGCAAACCCAGGAGCCTCCCCCCAGAGCCTCGGGTMCACATGGGATGGGTCACTGGCATCTCCCGCGAGCCAGCAACCAACAGCAAGGAAGGAAGCCCTGGGGCCCTCCAGCCAGGGACACCAGGGCACAAGGGGACAGGGGAAGAGCAGCCACAGCCACTGCAGCCCCCATGTCCCCAGAGTCCGGCCATGGGAACTGCCTGCCTCCCCCTCTGCAACCAAGCAGCCGCGTCGCGCTCTCCCTGAGAGAGAAAGAAGTCAGGTAAGCAATGTCTACAAGCCCATATGGAGGGGCTGGGATGCTGCCCAAGCTTCAGCTCAAAAAAGTGCACATTTTATGGTATAAATATTTTGGTTTGCCTCCTCGTCTCCAGCCCACAAGCTCCAGCATGGAAACCACAACAGCAGCCCTCATCACAGCCGTTTTGGCAATCGGCTCCCTCTGATCCCCACAGTAACTGATGTTTGCTGCAACAAAAGCCTACACAAACTCACCTGGCTGGCTGGGGCAGAAATCCCCAACCCTGCATGTGACCCCCCCACTGCCTGCAAAGGCCCACATGCCTCCCAGGCACTGCGGTGAAGGAGAGCGGCTTCTGGCACAGTGGAGGGGGGCTTTCRGTTCCTGGAAGGTGCTGCTCCCTCTCAGGACCACAGCAATTACTACATTTAGGGCCAAGGAGATGGCAGGCTGCCTTGCAACACCACCCGGCTCTCATGGTGCTGTTCGGTACTTTTTGTTCCTGTTATCCCCCATGACAGAAAAGAGCTGAGTCCACTACCTTTCCTGTTAACAGCCTAAAAACTAATGCTTGCTCTGAAATTAAAATGATGGCTGCAATGCAATGGGGAATCCATCCACCTTGCCAGCCACGCCGCCTCCCAGCACTCCCAACATAAGCCCTTCCCATCAGCAGCAGAGCATCCCCGGGATGCATCCCCACTGCTGCCCTTACCCCACACAACACGTCCGCCAGCCCGCCTGGAGCCACAAGCCACCCCACTTTCCAGTCTCTTCCTCTTTTCCTCTTCCCCATGCCGTGGGAGAAGCGCTCGGCCACCAGAGCCGCTCTCTGCCACAGCAGGCGCAGTATCCGCACCATGATGTGCAAGCAGTGTGGGGAGGATGGGGATGTATCTTCTTTAACTATCAGAGCACCTGTGGCCATGTCTTACCATGGCTGAATGCAAAGAGGCAAGAGCTGCCACCTCCCACAGGCGCATGAGGAGCACTGCGATTAATCCCAGGTGCCAGCCCCAAAGCTTTCCCCAAGGACTCGGGCAAGTGTGATAGGAATTTGGTGGTGTGAAAATGTATTCATTTGATTAAAATGGAGAGGAGAGGAAATCCGTCAGGGGCTTTCTTCACCAAGTCCTCTTGGAACCAGAAAAAGAGAGGGAGAGAGAATTTGTCTAATAAAAATAATATTAAAAGCAATTTTTCACCAGCGTATTCACCAGGCTTTTAATTCTTGAGAAACGAGATTGGGTCCTGCCTCCCCCAGCCCTGCTTTGGTTGTGAATGCAGCCGACCAGGCGCAGCCCTTCACCCCACTCCATCTGCACAGCTGGTGCCCATGGAGAGACCAGGAGCAGCTCTTTAAGCCACTGCTTTGCCTTCAGACGTCCAGAGCAGAACACTTAACCTGCAACACTCGCTCAGGCAGTGGCTCCCTGTGTGTACACTCCAAAGCCACACACCCAATGGAAAACCTGAGCTTGGGATCTGCACTTACCTGGGCAAACATTTGTTTTGTGCTTTAATAGCAAGGCGAACACACTATTCCCCTGTGTAAACATCCACTCTCCAGACATAAGCACTTCTGAGCTGTGCTGCACTCCTCTGTTCAAACAGACACTTTCTAGGTGAAATCTGCTGCATTCTCCTGTGTCAACAGCATCGGTGCTGGGGCTGTCCTGGTCTCCTCTGAAACGCCTCTTGTCTTGGATGGGAACAGTCCAAGGGTGGCTATTTATCCCTGCAAATGCACCCCCTGTATGGACAGTTTTTAGGTGCGCTCTGTTCCTTGTGCCATCTCAGCAGATGGGGCTGCAAAGCAGGAGTAGGAAGAAAAGGATGATGAACAGCATAGACACAAAGGAAAAAGGGATTAAAACACATAGTGGGTTTATCCTCCCAGCCTAATGTGATAACTGTCTTGAAAGAGAAAGGCAAAGGGAATAGAGCAGTCTCACCTCTCTGGTCTTAGAGCTGGTGCTCCATGGGAGRTGGTGACCAAACAGTTACATGCAGGGAGTGGGAGAACCCAAAACCAGCCAAAAGTGAGTCCTGGAAGGGGAAGAATGTAGCTGGAGGGAAGGTACCAGCAGAGCTCCCTGCACGGCGGGTTGTGACCCATCAAAATTTTTCATTCGTGGCCTCATGCTGATGACATTTGATGCTGGTACAAAGCCAGGAGGCAGCAGGAGCAGATGGAGGGTGCACAGCACATCACCCAGCAGAAGACAGCTTGGAGCCCACCAGGAGGGGGAAGGAGGAGTGCAGCATCCAGGGCTCAGGCTCATGAGCATGGTGTTAGGAACAGCTGTTTCCACCGCCCATCAAGGCCTCATCAGTTGGGAAGGGCCAAGGAAGAAAATGATCTAAATCTATGAGTCCAGGAAAGCCTTGATAAACTATGAGTGTGATGGGACCCCAGAAGACAGAAATGCAAGTCTAGGGGAGGTGTTACAATCCCACTCACAGCAGTCTATGGGGCACTGGTTAGACCCTCAGGAAAATCCTTCAGCATCAACAGATCAGAGAGGTGGCATCACACATATTCCCAGCTGCTGTTGTTTTCCCTGGAAAACTTTTTTATCGTGACTTTTTCCCCCAGTTTTAGTTTATGGCAGGACCTAGGATGTGTTTGGTGATGCGTGGATGAGTCACCAGCATTCAGCCTACTCTGGATGCTCKTTTGGACAACTCAGCTATTCTGAGGCTGCCTGCAATGGTCTGGGACAGGACTCATGTCCCATATCACTTCAGTTTATGTTTCTGTTGAGATGTGAATTCACAGAGTATTGAAATGAGCCCCCATAAAGGACCAGGGCTAGGAAGGTCACTGTCTTCTCTCTATAGGTGGGGAAGCTGAGGCAGGAAAAGTTAAATGATTTGCCCAGGGTCACTCACCACATGGTGACTAAGCCAGAAGGCTATCCACATTAAAGGTTAAAAAGGAGCAGAGAAGGGCTCCTGAGTGAGCTGGTGAATGGAGGGCACATGGTATAAAAGCAGTATGGAAGAACTTGCTCAGCCTTGGTAAAGCAAACTGGCAGTGATGTGATTTTTTTCTCTATAAATACACCTGGAGAGTAAACACCAGGGAGGGGCAAAAAGCTATTTAAGTTGAAGGACAATAGTGGCACAAGAAAACATCCATATTAATGTTTGAAGAAGTAAAAGAGCTGGTTATGGGGAGAAGGAAGGGAGGAATGAATGGCTTGAAGGAAAGACAGGGGAGATACAGGCAGGACAAACCACAGAGCTGCCAGGCAGGGGCCGAGCAGGATCTGCTTCTCCCAGGGGAGGATTCCCGTGGGATCGATGCCCTTGCAGAGCTCAGGGTCCACATGCTTCCCGCCTGACAAGGTTAAATGGAGAGGCAAAATTAGACAATCTTTGGCACCAGGTGGGAGAAGGAGGGRGGGGGGAAGGGCAGGAGGGGAGTTACAGAGGCGTCACAGCAGAGATGCTCAGTGCAGGACCTGAGCGGGGCGCGCAGGGAGCACTGGGGAACAAGCTGGCTGCCRCCCTGCTCCCCAACATGAGCAGCAGGAAAACAAGTGCTTGGGCCCACAGGAGAAGCTGATGCCTCCTGCCCTCATCCCCCCAGGCTTTCCGTACGCACTGGCAGGTGCTGGGGAGAGCCCCTGGGTTGTGCATGGGCCAGCAAGGGGTAAAGATCCCCCAAAATGTCACCAGCCAGTGCAGCATCCCCAGCAGATCCCATGTGCTCTGCTGTCCACTTGGTTCAGAAGCAGAGCCAGACATTGCTTTCTCACTTCCCCTTCCAAGAGCAAGCTGGGATTTCCATAACCATTAAAAACAAGCCTTTGTTATTAGCCCTCTGAATTATTTATTCTATCATAATTAATGCAGGACTGTTAACGGCCACAGCGAAGCTCCCCAGCTCACCCATCCGCAAACACTGCTCCACTTCTGCTCACCATTTTGGTGTTAAATATGCATCAGGACCGATAAATGGCTCCAGCATGCTGATCACCATAAGCCTGTTGAACAAAGCACTATGAGCACGGATACCTCCCTTGGGAAGAGCCATGCTGGGGTAAGCCAGAGGCAGCCAGGGAGGGAGGCATCTCCCAGGCAGGACAGGCTTGCTCCCTCTCACAGCTCATCCCGTCCCCTGCTCTTACCACTGAACAGAGACACCTTCCCGGAGATGCTATCTCAGCCATACTCAGATAAATCAGTCCCCTTGGGCTCTTGCTTCATGTCTACCCTCTCTTTTTTCAGGTCAGGTTTGGAGCAGACAAACCCCTCTGAGTCCTCCTTGCTTTTCAGCCCTGCTAGGTTTGCAGAGACGCCAGCCGGGCTGCAGCATGACAGTGACCGGACAGTGACCGTGAGACACTGGCATGCTCTAGGAGGGTGCCCAAGCCTCCAACAGATGGGAGGAGCTGGAGGCTTCCCAAACTTCCTAAGCCTTGGMAGAGAAGGACTTGCAGCCACCTCCTTTTATCATCTCTCCCAAGCACCTCTGCAAACACTTCTTTGGCATGAGAGAGCATTTTGGTCCCCCGTTTCCCCATCCCTTGTCACAGGGGACTCGGGTGCTCCCGGAGCAGCACCAGTGCCAGTCGCTCCACCACTTCTCACCCTCCCAGCCAGCCACAGGGCAGTGTAGACAAGTCCACCTCTGCAGAACGTTGTCCCCATCCACGGCCATTCTCTTCTGTCTAGCGGGCAGGCTGCAGGTCAGCAGAGCTGGAAGCTCTGGGTCTTCTGCTGAAGAGGAGATGATTGAGAARGGAGCCTGCAGAGCCAGAGAAGATGCCTCCATCACATCCCTGAGAGGGGGATGCCTGCTCTGGCTGGGCCTCCCAGGACGCATGAAGGGTGGACTTCAGTTGTCTTCAGTGGTTTCACAGGGCTTAAGCAAACACCAGAGAAGGAGGGAGATGGGGAGTAGCTTGCCTAATTAATAAAAACAAGAGGAAATTAATAGCTGCTCTGAAGCTGCTGAACTCTTTCATTCCTTTCTCAGACCAGCCGTTAAGAAGTAAAGCAATTCCAGAGTATGAGGCTTCCTCAAATTCAGTCGGCTTTTAGGCAGAGAGCCATGCTGGGAATACCTGGGGAACGGGATGCCCTAAGGAAAGGTATTATAGGATGCCTCAGGGACTCCCTAACAAGCTCACTGGTCATTAGGTCAGKGAAAAACAACCAAAGCCAGCAAAATCCAGGCTTAGTGCAACAAATCAACCTGCCAGGGATCAAGACCTGGAAAGCCTTTAATCCTCACCCCACCAAACTGTGTCCTCCAGGACATCCTGTACCTGAGCACCTCAATGCTGCTTGTTCTACACTTTTTTTCCTTTTCCAAAACTGCCACTCCTTCTAGTTGGCAGTGGCAGGCTTGAGAGAAAGGCAGGTTTCAATTATGGCTAAGTTTGATTTAAATCTGGAATCTGGCTATACAGCTCACAGATTTGGTCAAGAGACTGTAAGAGCAGCAGTTATGCAGCCCGGCTCCACGAGATCGCTCCGAGCAGCCTTTCACCAGCACGCAGGACCAAACCAGCATCCCTGGCTTGGGCCGGGAGTACTGGGTAAAGCCAGGCTAAGCTGGTGCATGAGAAAGGATTATTTCAAAACATGCAACAGGCTGACTCTAACATGGAGGCCTGAATCCAGTAGCCAAGAGTGGGGCCAGCGGAGCTGCTCCCACCCCACCACTCAGGGGGGTTAAAACAAGGAGAGAAAAAGGAAGCATTAGACATATATTGTCTGGGCTAATCCTGGCCCAGCAGTGAAGTGCACTTAAAATGACCCTTCTCAAAGCTTCATCTCTCTCATTCGCTGTTTCTCTGATTTGAGGATCTTTCTGGCTGCAACATCTATTTCTCTGTCAACAGCCCTCTGTGCATCTCTCTTGCTATCTTTAGTCTAGGTTTATCGATCCCTCATTCCTATCTCTCCATCTAATTCTTTTGTGCTTATTTCTGCCTGTCACTCAATTTACTGCAGCACACCTGTCCTGTTTTACAATTTTTAGCTCATGTTGGCCTCCTTTTTCGCGTTTCCCCTTCCCTGGTGAGGAGACACCAAGCAGGTATCCTAATGCCACCTCCTAATCCGAAACGCCAGCCATACCCTTGGAGATAAGGGCATCTTTGACAGCAGCGTCAGCTTTCCGTGCTGGCTGGATCAGGGCATAGCAGGGCAAAGCAGGGAACAAGGAAAGGCGGATGAAAGGAGAAAAGAAAGACTAAGAAAAGGGGGAGGATGGAGGTGTTCTCACAGAGCTGCTTTTATTTTATTTTTGCCTTTCATGTCTTTAAAGGTGAACTGGGAAAGAGAGAGGCCAAAACCAAAGCCCTATCACTTACCCTGGCTTGTTAACTCATTATTGTTAATGTGGACTATGCTGTGGCAAGCAGAACAAGGGGAAGGAGAAGGATTTTCTGTCTCAAAACAGGTGAATAAAGTCCCTCCTTACTCAGCAGGCAGCCACTTTTCAGAGGGCTTGAGCTGATGGATGCCCAGATTGCCCGGCCATCCCTCCACAGGGCTTGGCAGGGCTGAAACCCTCACAAAGGGTCTGGTCCATATGTTCATGCTTTTCTGTGGGACTGAGCACCCTGGAGGCCTGTCCTGGTCCTGCCTGGGACAGAGTTAACTTTCTTCCCAGTAGCTGGGGGGGTGTGCTGTGTTTTGGGTTTGGTATAATAGGAGCGTTGATGGCCCATTGATGTTTTGGGTGKTGCTGGGTGGTGCTTGCACCGGGCACTTTTCAGCCTCCCATGCCCTGCCAGGTGCAGGGGAAGCTGGGGCTGGGGGAGCATAGCCRGGGYRGTTGACCCAGCTGGCCAATGGGGTATTCCATACCATRCGACGTCATGCTCAGTATAAAACATCGCGGGGGGGAGGGGGCCTCTGGCGTCACAGGACGGGCTCTCGGGTATCGGGCTACGCATCAGTTCGGTGGGTGGTGAGCAGTTGCATTGTGCATCGCCTGCTTTGTATATTCTATTGTTGTTATCACTGTTATTATTACTGTTCTACTCTGTTTTATTTCAATTATTAAACTGTTTTTATCTCAACCCGTGAGTTTTCCTACTCGTGCCCTCCCGATTCTCTCCCCCAYCCCACCGGAGGGTGGGGGGTGAGCGAGCRGCTGCGTGGTGTTTAGGTGCTGCCAGGGTTAAACCGTGACAGTCCTTTTTGGCRCCCAACGTGGGGCACAAAGSGTTTGAGATAACAACAGATTAACTAGAGTGTATTAAGTTAACAGTTAACAGTTATTGGTCACAATATTAGTTTATCTGACCTGCACCATGCTCTTGTTTTTGCTGTACATGTTCAAGATTGGTGTTGGTTTCTGCAGTCTGCTGTGCTCTGCAGTGATTAGGGATGTTTTGCCTGGGAGACTTGTTATTAAAACGCTGGCATTGGGCATTATTTGGTATCTGGGTGTTGTACTGAAGCCGTTACTGTACTTTGGGTACCACCTCTTGGAGACAATTAGCAATTATACCTCTTCCTCTGAGGAGCTTTTTATGGAGGAAATACAGAATGGCACCTTCCTCTATGATGTTTYCTCCTTTGTTACAACAACTTGTCAGTACCTCSAACATCCCTGGSTAGTTAAGATACACCTATTGGTATTKCTTGGGAATATKRTTYCKGTTTTGTCTAAGGTTAATAAGCAATTTAAGAATATCATGCAGAGATCTGCCCCAAGGCTGGATAGTTATGAGTRGCAGGGTGTGTGGGATAGCATGGGCAAATGCCTAGGACGGTGGGCACCCCCAGTGTTTTGGAAATTCACCCCCGAACAAGTGCAGAATCCTGAAAAATTAGTAGAATATTTGGAAAAAGTATGCTGTCACCCTGGCAATTCGAGGGAGACACARATCACTGCAATGTGCTGGGGCCTGGCCCATGCCTACCCAGCCCTGTTTAACACTACTCAGAACCCTCAAGGGGAACAAAGAGTCTCTGGATCTGAGGAAAAAACAATGGGCCCTGCAGCTACCGCACCCCCCGCGGCAGGCACGGCGGCTACTCCACCCCCTGCAACAGAGAAYCAMCCTGTGCTGGTATCAGTTGCCCCTATACAAAAAAGAAAGTACACAAGGAAATCAGCTCATTTAGTAGGGGATGAAAATGAACCAGGGCCATCACGAGAACAGGAGAAGGAAGAGGCAGAACCGGTAAATGAGTTGGTAACCACCCGATCCCTATCTCTGAGTGAGCTTAGAGATACGYGAAAAGATTTCAGCCTTCGTCCAGGCGAGCACATTGTCACCTGGCTGCTCCGATGMTGGGGTAATGGGTCAGTGGCCTGGAATTAGAGGGTAGGGAAGCCAAGCAGCTGGGATCCCTTTCTAGGGAAGGGGGCATTGACAAAGCAATTGGGCAAAGGGCACAAGTCCTCAGCCTCTGGAGGCGACTCCTGTCAGGCGTGAAGGAAAGGTATCCCTTCAAGGAAGATGTTCTATGTCACCCAGGCAAGTGGATCACCATGGAGAGAGGTATCCAGTACCTGAGGGAATTAGCCATGCTGGAGGTGATTTATGATGACCTGAACAATGAGCAGTTACCCAAAGATCCAGATGAAGTCAAGTGCACCCGACCCAYGTGGMGGAAGTTTGTACGGAGCGCACCAGCATCKCATGAAAACCCATTGGCAATAATGACCCGGAAAGATGGAGAGGAACAAACGGTGGATGAATTGGCTGGCCAACTCCAGCAATACRAATAAAGTCTCTCCCCCTCCCTACGGGCCTGCGTCTCTGCTGTGGAGAAACTGTCTCGGGAGGTCCAGCAACTCAAAGAGGATATGTCCTACTCCCCACCTGCACAGGCCAGTATCCAGCCATTAGGAGTAAGCGTCCCTCTGCTCAAGAGAGAAGAAATCGTGGATACACACCCCGGGGCAACCTGTGGTTTTACCTGCGTGACCACGGAGAAGACATGAGGAAGTGGGATGGRAAAYCTACCTCGACCCTAGAGGCACGGGTACGTGAATTGCAAGGAAAAACAATCACAAAAGGGGGTTCTTCCAGGAAAACTGCTGCTCCAGTCACCAGTGAGCAGTTCCCCAGACAGAGCAGAAGAGCTGATTCCACTTCCGATCTTAGTAAAGGGACATTTGAGTTGCATTTGCAAGAAGTAAGTAACAAATACTATGACCAGGATTAGAGGGGCCCTGCCTCCAGCCAGGTGGAGGAAAGGGACMACCGGGTTTACTGGACTGYGTGGATTCGGTGGCCTGGCACATCAGACCCACAGGAGTATAAGGCTCTTGTAGACACCGGTGCACAGTGTACCCTAATGCCATCAAGGTATGAAGGGTCAGAATCCATTTGTATTTCTGGAGTGACAAGGGGAATCCCAASAGCTGACTGTATTGGAGGCCRAAGTGAGCCTAACCAGGAATGAGTGGCAAAAGCACCCCATTGTGASTGGCCCAGAGGCTCCRTGYATCCTTGGCATAGACTACCTCAGGAGAGGGTWTTTCAAGGACCCAAAAGGGTACCAGTGGGCTTTTGGTGTAGCTGCCTTGGAGACGGAGGAAATTAAACARCTGTCTACCTTGCSTGGTCTCTCAGAGGACCCTTCTGTTGTGGGGTTGCTGAGGGTCAAAGAACAACAGGTGCCGATCGCTACCACAACGGCGCATCAGCGACAATATCGCACCAGCTGAGACTCCCTGATTCCCATCCATAAGCTGATCCGTTGACTGGAGAGCCAGGGAGTGATCAGCAAGACTCRCTCACCCTTTAACAGTCCCATATGGCCARTGCGAAARTCTAAYGGAGAGTGGMGACTAACAGTAGACTATCGTGGCCTGAACGAAGTCACGCCGCCATTGAGTGCTGCCATGCCGGACATGCTAGAACTTCAATACGAACTGGAGTCAAAGGCAGCCAGGTGGTATGCCACCATTGATA